>OZ017740.1:328266164-328708664 GCA_963969285.1 Odontomyia ornata | reverse complement strand
GCTCTTACTAAACAGACTCTACATGAGCTATATTGCCATCCTAGGTAGGTGGTAGGGAGGTTTAGTGGTATTCTCCGCAGAAACTGCTAACTCCTTGCATCTACAACTCCGGTAAAAGTAGTTCTAAGAAACACTCATAAGCCCTGCAATGCCTACCAAATGAACAATTTTCGGTCAGCAGCGGGGTTCCCTTTCTAATTGAGCTTTTAGCTACAACTAATATCAAAAGTTGTCTACGATTAGCTTAGGATAATATTAAAAGTATTGTAGAACCAGGAGTTTATAACAGCCTTTTGGTGTACTTGCATCCTGGCCAATTCAACTGAATTCACACCAGTCAAAAAGCTGCAAGAAGTGTACGCCAAAATCCTTTTCGAGTTTCCCTTAGTTAACCTATGTCCTTGCACCTAGTTGAGCTACACTTGCTTTTATGGTAGAGAAGTGGATGTTGTTTATGTACTGAGTGTGGTACTCCCAAACGTGCAACCTGGGAACACATTACTTCGGGCTCGGTCTCGTTTTCCTAAGTCTAGAGGCGTCCTCAAGTTACAGGAATCCCTTCTCTATTGGAAATGAAAGAGAAGGGATTGCTCGAAAAACACCCCTCCACCTTTGAAGCTATTGGCGCTCCAGTATAGCTTTTTTAACTTCAAGACTACGCGGGCATAATATTCCACTCGGTTTCGTTTTTGAACCGACATAAATATTTCTCCGGGGAAAACCATCTTCTTTTAGTGAAGAGATCACCATGCCGCCTATCCCATCTTTTGCAGGCAAAAAATATGCGGCAGGTGTCTTCTACTTCACGTGTGTAAAACACGCACTTAAGAGATCGTAACTTATCAATCTTTTGCAGGTAAATCTGAAAGATACATGCCCACTCAAGAGCTGGGTCAAGCACAAGTCAGTCTCGTCATATATTCGTTTAAGAGACAGCCTCAACTCAGTGATCGGGCGCGTGGTCTGTTTGCCCGTTGTGTCGCTCATCCAAAGCTGTTGCTAATCGCCAAGAGAGCTCTCTTCCCTAGTGACCGCCTTATTCTCGCATTTGGTTCAGTGCAGATATATACTTCTGTGCTCTTTAACAAGCGGGCGATAGGTATCACTCCTGCAATCACCACCGACCCGTAGTTTGTCCACTATGCGGGTGCATAGTGGACTCTCGATTTGTGCCTATTGCTGTTAGTATAACTCCTTACTGAGAGCGTTAGCCCACAGCTCCGATCTGTAGAGAAGTAAAGACTGCCAAGCGCTCGTCAAGAATGGTCTCCTTGATGGTGGTTATCTGTTTGTTGGTCATCATTCAAGAAAGTACTGTTACGCTTCCTGCTGCCTTATTAGCTGTTGCCTTGATTTGCTCGGAAAAACTTATCTTCGATTCCTTCAATACGACCAGACATTTCGCTGTTGGTTTTAATTTGACTAGCATTTTCCCAATATTGACAGGCCTTACTCTGGAGACTCTCTTCTTTGTCAGTATCACCACTTCGATGTTTTCCAGTGCTAAGCTGAACCCATGAGTAATTATCTAGTCATCACACAGTGCATAAGCGTATCTAGTCTAAATTGCGCATCTTTGACGGTGGGTTTGACGACTAGCGCCACAACATCATCCGCATAGTTGATCAAGCGTGATCTGGCAGCTCAAGCCGCAGTGGCCCCTCACAAAAATGTTCCCCAAATCAAGGCCGAGGATGGGGCAATGTAATTAATATGCTTTAGCTATTTCCCATCGTATTGTAGAGCAGAAAGCAGTCCTTCAGATAATCGTTCGAAATCTGCATCAGGTATTCTGGTACTCGAAAAAGATTTTCCAGTGCTTTCAGAATATCTGCCCATCTAGCGGAGTTGAAAGCATTTCTGATATCAAGCATAACCAATGGGACAACCTGCTGGGTAAATCTGATATGTTCTTCCCCACACTGGACTGCACTTTCCCGACAGCATCAATAGTGGAGCAACCGGCTTTGAAGCCATATTGTCGTATAAATAGGTCGCCAGCAGCGAGCCTTCCCCTGATGAGTTTTTCTAGCACTTTCTTAGCCGTGTCCAGCATACATAACGGATAGTATGCAGACATTGACTCGGGATTCTCCTTCCCTTTGCTGATCCGCAGAAGCGTTACATCCAAAATCGCGTTTCAGAAGAGGCACAGTTCGTACCGACCTGATCTTCAGGATATACGGAAGTAATTTTTTTTTTATTTCTTCAGTGGGTTACTTAATTATTGTAGGTTTGGTTATAATTTTTTTCCCGATGGAAATTCAAGTTGGCTTAGCCCCTGTAGGTGTTGGGGGACGGTATATAGTAGAAGATGGGTTTCAGGGGGTTTGGTTGGGGTTCGATGTTAATCTGGAGGTCTTGGAGGATTCTTGTGGGCGAGAGATAATATGCGTTTTCAAAGGTGGGGGTACCATTGAAGAGGTCCCGGATTAGATTTGATTCCTGTGTCTGCCACTTAGTATTCGCTTTTTGCTTGTTTCAAGCTTGTTTTGCAGGATGGAGGTCACTTTAGTTTCTTGATAAAGATCGCTGTTTTTGTAATATTTTTTATTGGGGCGTCGGTATTTCGATATACATTTTCGGAGTATCCTCCTCTCAAGTATTTGCAATTCTTCGGCTACTGTTGGTGAAATTGTCAGCCAGGCTGGGAAGGAATATGTGATGATGGGGCGGATTAGGGTTTTATACTTGAGGAGTTTCACGTTAGGGAAGACGGATTTAGAGGATAGGCGGGGTGAGATTAATGCAGCAGTTCCTTTGGCTTTTTTATTGCTATTCTTGCATGTGGGTTTATTTTGAACCTGTTGTTGAGGTTCACTCCCAAATACCTTATGTTATCTTTTGGGATTACCGTGTCCCCTTCGATAACCGCCCTTATTAGTCTGCTTTGCTGCACAGCTAGTTTGTGCCCTTTACCACTCGCGCTACAGAAGCAAAACCTTTGAATAGCGTGCTATAGTGTCCACTTCTCTTTGCACCATTTCCATGGCGAAAATGGGAAGAGTGTGGCTGGCTAGGATTAGGATATCATCCGCGTAAATGACCATGTTCGGGTTACTGGAGATGTTTTGGATTCTGTTTGTGGCGGCGGTATGTGGGATGTTGTGTAGGAAGAAGTTGAAAAGGTATAATCCCAATATGGATCCTTGTGGGACTCCAGATAGGATAGGTATAGGTGTTGAAATTCGGGGGGATATTTCAGTTGTTAAGTATCTATTTTGTAGGAAGCCATCAAGGATACGGGTGAGGGCCAGGGGAAAGTTGGAATACATGAGTTTGAATTTTAGCCCATCAGTCCAAATGGAGTCAAAAGCTTTTTGTAAGTCTAGCACCCATGCGACTATGCATTGTGTTTTGCGCAAGTTTTTTACGACGGTGTGGTGCACAAGCATAATGGCATGTTCTGTGAATTTTTTGGGTTGGAATCCGAACTGAAACTCAAGAATTAGCTTAATTGAGAATGCTCTTAAACTTCGTAGAATGATTCTTTCCAGAATTTAGCCAATATTAGAAAGTAAGGATATTGGCCTGAAGCTTTTTACTTCTCCGTCGCAGTTTGGTTTAGTGATAAGGATAAGGTTGCCTTGTTTCCATCTTTCTGGAAAGTAACCATTGTTGATGCAATTGTTGAAGATGACTGTTAAGCTTTTGGCGACAATTGCGCTGGATTTCCTTAGTACTTTATTGGGAATACCGTCTAGGCCTGAAGAGGTTTTATTTTTAAGACCAGCTATTGTATCTTCTACTTCTGACACATAGGTGAAAAATCCCCCGAATGTTTTGTGTTGCGGAGATACTGCCTTGTTGGTGTCAGAAAATATTGTAAGGTATGACCCTTGGTAACCGGTGTTTCTCTCTCTTACAGCCGATATCATTTCCTGTGCTTTTTCGTTCTCTGGGGCTCCTTCTCGATACAGGTTTCCATAGAATGAGGAGATAACTTTCAGCAGAGAAGGGTAGCCCTCTGTACTTGATAGGGGCCCTGTTGATGTTAAAATTATATGACCGTCCACCCGTTAGTTTATTCATTTCTCAAAAGACGTCTGAAGATGGTTTGAGTAAACTCAATCTCCTTTTATAGTCTTCATTCATCTCACGTCTCCTTTGCCACCTTACGCAGTTGGTTAGTTCAGTGATTTCCGCTTTAAGAGTGAGGTATTCCTGGTTTATACGATTGATGTGCCGCTGCAAGATTCGTTTAAGCCTTTGAGTTTTCCGTTTTTGTTCCCTAATCTGTGCTTTGGTGTCTTGCGTAAGGCATCTCTATAGCCATTGTTTCGGTTTTTCTTCCGGCGCATGTTCCATTCAATTCAGTAAAGCCTCGGTTAGGTTCTGGATGTGAATATCAATTTCCTGGTTAGATATGATTCGATTTACAGGGGGAGGGGAGTAAATCGTCTTCAAGGTCTTTTCTGAACCCTGCTCAATCCAGAGAGGCATAGGAGTGAAATTTTTTCGGTATATCTTCAATAGTGGTTAGGTTATTTAGGTGAAGGGTTAGTTTCAAACAATAGTGATCGGATATCGATGGGAGGGTTGCACATTCGTAGGGTGTTGTGTTGCCAGGTAGTAGGTCTTATGACATCAAAAAGTTGTCTAAGAAGGAGCTGCTTCTTGGGTATGAGGGGACATCTGCGTTGACGATGGCGCATGTTAGAAATGCGCTCGACAGGAACCATTGATATATTCTTTGGCCGTTTGGGTTCCGGTGGAATCACCCCAATGCTCATGTCTCGCGTTGAGGTCTCCGCCGAGGAAGATAGAGTCGTGGTTAGCAGCTATTGCTAGTATTCCTTCTATTGAAGGTCCCAGGTTTCCTGGGGTGGAGATAGACCCAATTAATATTTTCCCATGACCGCCATTGTGTGTTCGCATGTTTAAAGTTGCTAGTGTGCAGGAAATGTCAGGATGGTTAAAGTTTATTTGGTCGACTGATAAGTGATCTTGATATAAAATGGCGGTGCCTCTGCCTGCGTCGTTTCTAAGTACTTGGTAGTTTTCTATTCGCTTTTAAGACTGTTTCATTAAGGAAAACTATGTCAGATTGAATGGATTAATAAGGCTAGACAAGAGTATTCTTTTGTTATGGGAAACTAGAGAGTTTATGTTGAGACAGATAGTAGTCAGGTTATTTACCCCCATACAGGTTGAGGTATAGCTCGATGAGCACAACTGGCTTGTCCTGTATTGGCATGCCATCGTATTTCGGCCAGAATTGGGCAACCTTTTTTAGGAGCTCACCTGGTGACACTCCTAAAACTTGGACTGTTTCGTAGTGGAGTCTTTGAAGGGGGTCCCCTTGTGGCTCTGCATTCCGGGGCATGGCTGAATTTCTTCCACTTGTGACTTCCGAGTATAGAGGTATTGATTATGTTGGTGTGGCTATTGCTAATGTGGTTTGGATATATTCGAACGATGGGGTTCAAATGGGGGTTGTTCTTTTGTTTTTTAAAAACGCTATCTTGTCTATCAATCTTCTCCTTTCCGGGTGTCCGGAGAAGTTTGATGGGTGGCCTTTCTCTTTGCAGAGGACACAGAAAGGTGGGGTGCTTGTTCTGTCAATGTCCTTTCTTGGCCATCCTTGAGGGCTGTGCTCCCCTCCGCAAGCTACACATCTTGCCTAGAAGGCACAATTCGCCGAGACATGGCCGAAGCGCTGACACCTATAGCACTGGAGTAGGTCACTCCTTCTGGGCTTTTTCCATGTCGTTTTCTGATGAAGGATGAAACGGAGCTTAAGGAGGGGGTCTTGATCTTCTTTTTGATCGAGGATTATTTTGTATAGGTCGAAGTTCACGCCGTTCGCTTTAGACTGTCCGGTGGTTAACAATAAAAAATTGTTGATTTTGATGTCCGGACATTGTATTTCGATGTCTTCTCTGACCTGTGTGACTCCAAATGCCGAGTCTACCCCTGTGAGTACGACTATGTATTTTTTGCGCTCCATCGGTGTGAAGGAGTAACCTTCTGCTTTAGATCTGCGGATCAAATCCAGTAGTTCATCATGGATGGCGACTTCGTCAACTGTAATTTTTAATTTGCTCACGCTCAGGTGAGTAATTCTATACTTCGTTGTGGGGCTCCTTTCCATGATATTTTAACGGTCATTGCTGTGATACCTTCTACGAATATAGGAGGACACCATGACTTTTTCTTTTCGTGGGCACACGTGTTTTGATTGGAGGTTAGTTGTTCTTCTCCCGAGAGAGGCACGTATGGATTTGGATTATGGGGAGTTGGTGCTTGAATAAGAATGAGTGACTTTTGTTTAATTGCCAATTCGCCTTGAGCCATTCTAAATCCATCCGATTCCATGTTGATCCGGTCGATAATTACTTTGTTTGGAGCGTTTGTTGCAGCTTGCCCTACTTCCATTGTTGCTAACGGTAGTACTTCTTTCCTGGCCGCTTTCGTTCTTGGTGGGTGCGCCTTCTCGTGATTGTCCGCATTGGACCATTTTTGGATGTTTGGGGACTCGCTTTGCACCTCTGTTTGTTGCCAGTTGCCTTTTTTCCGCCATACTTGTATTTTGTTTTCTTTTTCTTTATAACTTAGATTTTTAACACCTTAATGTTTTCACTTGCTATGTGTTCGATTTGACGTCTCACCATCGAATCACCACACGTATTAATATAAATAGACTTTAGCCGAAGCTTGCATTCAATATATGTAGAAAGAATATTTTTTTGCGGTTGGGTGGCCTAGTTTTTTGCGGTTGGATGGCCAATGGCATTTACGCACTGATTGTTGGGCTCCTACGCTCACGAGTGACTAGTTTACCCGCTAAACACCTCCCCTGTTAACCTGAGAACCTAGCCTGGAACCGTTCAGCACATTATTTTGGGTCAGGTCTCGTTTTGCTACGCTGTGAGGCGCCTTCAAGCTGGGGGATCTCTACTTTAGCGTGAGGGAAGGGACTGCCCAAACATAATGTGCCACATAGTTCCATGTGTCAACTGATCCAAGCATCACTGCGACTATACTATCCGGAGTGAGTTCTCTCTTATCCCTGAAGAAGTTCCGTCGCAGCCTGTCTCCTTTTTTGCATACAAAAACTGTGTGGCAGGCATCGTCTTCCTATCCTGGGTAAAACCGACAGTAGGGGGACCGTGACTTACGAATCTTGTGTAGGCAGGACTGCAAACACCCATGCCCGCTCAAAAGCTGTGTCTTATAGAAGTCAGTCTCACCACGCCTTCGATTTAGCCATGGTCTCAGATCCGGGATAAGCTGCGCAGATATGTTTGTCCCCTGCAAGTATTATTTCTTCTACTGTTCAAATAATTATAAAGACAAAATTAAATTATGGTATCTGCAGTGCAGATACTGATAAGGAAGAATAAAATATTATAATTGTGCAGCATATGTCTTTGAATAAGCTTTTCCATTGTTCCATCTTTTGTTTCTGATCGTTTCTAGATAAGCAGAAGGAGAAAAATCCTCTTATCCTTCAGCGTTATAATTGATTCAAATACCACTCCGACATTTCAATTCAATTCCATCGATACCAAATATTTCCTAGCACTCATCAATATAATTGTTATTGAGCTCTTTGTCCTTTGCAACCTATAGAAAATATTCTCTGCAATAAGTTCATGACCGAACCACATTCCCAGGAAAGAAATGACAAAAGAAAAAAAAAATTACCCAGCAAACAAACACATTATTCATAATGAATGAAAAAGTATGAAGCCTTGAAAGACTTTATCGTCGTCATTATCATCACATCATTCTATCGACAAGTATTACCGTTAATGTGGATATTTTCCAACTTGTTACCTATGATGACAACTACAAAAAAGAAGTCCTTACAACAAAACTATCTATTTAGAGTCCTCGCTTCCTACCTAACGCCAATCCTCCTCCAGCTCTACTTCGCGAAGGAATGGATTCCATCTCTCCCCATACTTAATTTCATATATTGAGTGTATCACGTTGAAGGATGTAGATATGGTGCAATATATTAAAGATATATTGTGCTTTATTTTTCTCCAACTCCCTCGATTCTTCTATAATTCCCTGTCTCCCTGGGTTGCATGACACAAGGAGACATCAATCAATTTCAGTATCTTGATAAAATATTCATACTTTATCGTTCGTTGGCAACGTCGAAAGTTTTGTCTGCGTTTCACTATGCATACAAGGATATTCCGGAAGCATGCACGTCCTTTTATCAAATGACAGAATATATACCCACATATGTATTATATGGTAGTAGACATCAAGGCTAGTCAAGTGTGCAAACTAAGAAATTTGTTTTTCTCTATTGTTGTTCCACATTATATTGTCTACCCAGTCCAGTTTCCCCGACAGACCGACCATGGATATATCCAACTGCTACTCTTCAGCCATCCTGCCAACCAAGCAGCCAGTCAGCTAACCGGTAGTTAAAGAAAAAAACAAGAAAGTCATTCACTAAACATATAGCAAATAAAACATTTTTCTCTCCACCGGTCGGTGTACAACAACGGACAATCTTATCCCTTAAGGACATTCGGTTGTTTGGGGGGCGAGTGAAAAGACAAAAATCAACCTGGCTGTATAAACATCAACAACATACCTCAGGAGGTGAATGGCAAAAATGTGCTGCAACAGCAACATAACAGTGACAGAGGTAGTTATGGAGCAACAGCATACTTTCAACCCTTAAAGTGTCATTGGTTTGTCCTTTTATTTGTCCTCCATATATTCCACCTTGGCCCGGTAATGGATGTCGCTGGTGCATAGCTCGCAAAAAGTCGTTCACATTCTAAGCTTTATGTAGGATGAATGGAAAATGGATGATAAAATTGGAGAGAGAAAGTCAGGGTCATTTGAAAGGCTTCGTCTGTTATTTTTAAGGGTTCTGAGAGGTGATTCTTTGAGAAAATTCCAAATTCTTGAATTTTGATTCTAAAGTTTTATATGATAATTGCTTTGCTTCTACATTCTCTAACGAATTTTCAACTTTAACTTGCATTAAGTTGTTGCACATAGTCGATGCAATTTCTTGTTCAGTTTCGCACAAAATCATATAATTTTGTATCTTCTGCTCATCTTTCTGTGCTCTGGCTTATCAATTCTCAATTCCATATGAAATTAATTTTAATATAAAATTAATCAGGACGAAATCACATCATAATCCACGAGTGTAGAGCTTCTACTCTAATCTCCCATTCCCAAACACATCAAATTCTTTGACGACTTGTTTCTTCTTGTATGTTTAATACCATGTGTATCCTTTTCACATACGACATTGCATAGCATACCATCCCAGACACCCACACATGTTTCTGACATTCTTACCCGATTCCATCCATAGTCTTCAACATTTTTATCCCAAAGGAATCTCAAACACATTCTCCTGTTCTTTAGCAACACCCACACCAGCATAGCAACATCATTTTGCTTGTTCCATACTTACCTTATCCTTACGTCACATTTTTCTACCCCATGTTGTTAATACTCCCACCCTCTACACCATATTCTTCCTTCGTATCCATCGTCAAACATTTCGCGAATGGTGACGTTAACTGTTATCCTTTTTTCCTGGGGAATATTCCTTCATGCTGAAATGGAATGACATTTACGTTGAACTGTATTTATTTTAGCTTTTCTTATAATATGTTATTTTTCTATTTCCTCTCACCCACATTATATATATATTTTTTTTTTCTTGCAGGGGAAGTTTACATCCAAGTCTGATGTGTGGTCATTTGCTGTAACCCTTTGGGAAATATTGACTTTTGCCAGAGAGCAACCGTATGAGAATTTGACCGATGAAAAAGTTATTGAAAATATTGGTCACATCTATCAGGACGATAAGAAACATGTAAGTATTAGTGTTGTATTTTATATTTTTATGCTTTTTCGAGTTTTTAACGGTTCTTTAACTTTTTGGAAATTTATTGTAACTTGATGAATATGATGGATTTTAAAATATTTTTATGATTTGGATATTAACCAAAGAAAAATAAGCCTTTAAAAAATTGACTAAATCCTTAAAGAAGTTATTATGAAAGTAAGCTAACATAAATGTCAAATTGTGTGTAGTGACCGCATTGTTCTTCACAGTCATTTGAGATGGTAGAGGTTTGTTCTGAATTCTACGGTGATATCATGGGCTGACTAGCCACAGCCTGGTCAGTATTCTTTCTGGAGAACTCTTTACTCGTGCAAGGCCACCTACATAAAGAGTCATATACTAAAGGGAAGAGAAAAGAAGAGGCAGGGGAAACATTGAATGCAATGTTACTTCCTTGCTGAGAATCGAAATTGATATTACGGAAAACGTATCCAGTTCAATTCACAGCAGCATTTCCAGTACAAAACATTAAATGTCAACAAAAATGTCACTAACTTATCGTATCCAACGTCATCCGCACGTCTGTGAACGGGAGCTGCAAACTTCATTTTATCAATATCAAAGATACAAATATCTCTAGAAAAATTAACCGTTTAATCCGATGAAACCAAACAGTGATGTTGACAACTTTCGTTCCCTTTTTGGCAAAACTGAATCGCTTAACCTTCGACGCAGCAATCGCAAGGCTAATTTCAATACAATTACTTTAGAAACAGCAAAACATATCTTCTTCTTCTTCTTAGCACTACAGCACCTCTCGGGCCTTCGCTTCCTGCAAATGGTGCCTCCAACTGTCTCGGCCAATTGACCGCGTCCTCCATTTTGGAGATCCGAGCAGCGATGAACCGTCTTCATTGACATCGAAAACATATACGTCACACACATTCGCCAGGTAACATTCGCTTGACCGCCACTGACAGCAACATATGTACTGACCTTTAAAGATGGAACAAATAGAGAGGCTACGCTCATCAACATTGAAAGGAAAATGATATGACCAAGTTCACTGGGTTCAATTGTCATTTGCTTTCCAATACTTCTCAATTTGACAACTAAACCGGGGCTTGCAATTATTTATTGAGAGAAGAAGAAAGCATTTTTTTTTCTTAGTGGCTTTTATTGCAGGGCAGCTGGTCTTACGCCGATCGAAGGCTGAGGGCGCGGAAAAGCAGCTGAAGGTACAAGGTGATTGAGAACTGGCATAGGGCAAGTATAGAGAATGTATTCAGGTTACCAACACAGATCTTTCGCATTGTAGACCCCCAGATCTTTTCTGGATATGTTTGATATGGGGTAACGGGTGGGACTCAATACCTTGATACCCCGACATTTCACAAAGTTTTTCCATTGCAGTGTTGAATCGTGATACTTTGTTTAAGGTTTTGTCTATATACTCGTATTTCATCGCCCACCTTAAACCCGGAAGGACGGGATCGCATTTCATAGCGCTCTTCTCCCGCACGACTGCCATCCTCAATTTTATCTCGGAGTTGGTCACGTAATACTCAATGTTTCTCGTGTGGCTCCAGAGCCAAGACTGGGTCTCCCATCAATTTAATTACCGAAGCAGCTGATATGACTTACCAAGGCAAATCATAAATTGGCTGAGCATGGCAAGGTAAGATGAGATCTCAGTAGCGGTATGTTATAATAAACGCATGGCACAATACAATAGTGGATCTCCTGCAGTCCCTATCCTTCTGATTCGGATTTATATAGGCGCGTATAGCGACTAAAAGTGTTCGACTTAGAATTTGCGGAGTATTGCCTTGAGGTGAATAAATGGCGGTTCGCTGGTACGTGATGACATACCTGTCCATCAGTTTCGGAAACTTGGTGGACTTGAACTGGACTTCACTGTCTGATACCACGTATTCCGGTACTCCAAATACATGGAAGACAGACTCGGGGATGTATGCAAGTTCCGAATAAGTTCTATGAGCGGGATTTTGACAGTTGGTCCAGGACCATGACAGTTCCAATATGTTCAGACGTCAGTCTAGGGTAGGGGCCAATGAGATTGATGAACAAGTGCTGGAACACGCTCGATTATTCCAAATTCACCCACTGAGGGTCGCACAAAAGCGTTCGGCGCCTTAGTGCACTTGCAGGTTTCACAGACAGACACATAGTTTTCACTTGCTGGGCCATTTTTGGCTAAAAAAAACAGGTCTTCAGGCACCTGAGCCTCTGGTCGTAACCGACATGTGCGCTCAACGGATGGTTGTGAGCTCATCTGGTCAAATCAATGATCGATTCCTCAGACACTCACAGTTTCCACTGTTTTTCTTCCTGTGAGGGCTAGCCTGATGAGTGTCCTGTTCGCTAGTACACAAATCCATCGACTGCCTTCAAGTCCGGTAGCTAGGACTATTGAGTCTGGATGGCTTCTGTCAGTTAAATGTAATTTTCCGATTGAAAGGGTAGATTTTCGAGGTCCAAGGAAGCTGTCTCAGTCCTAAGCCAACTCCGCTCCTTCTGCGGGGGAACATCCTTGATAAGGTGGCAGGTATCACATGTTGACTTCTCTTCCGATGTCGGATCGTAAAGTTCGACACCAACAGTTTCAAGGCCCATCTTGCCAGACGACCATGCAAGTCGAATTGACTCATCAACTACTTCAGAGACGAGTGATCCATAATAATTTGAGTAGGGTGTCCTTTGACATATGCATCAAAACGGTACACCACTGCCAGGCAGTCCTGCTTGGAAACAGCATAGCTCCGCTGGGCTAGATTTAACTTGTAGGACATGAAAGCTACAGGCACTTCCTCGACGTCCTCGTTAATCTGGACCAAGACTGACCTCGCTCCATATTGACTTGCATCACGATGGATTTACATCGGTTTATTAAAGTCTGTGCTATATAGTGCGGGTTCTGTTGTCAGGTTCTTCTGTAGCTCTTCGAAGGCCCGCAAACCAGGCTCTTTCCAGAGGAATATCCGTCCGTTACGCAGCATGTCTGTCAAAGGCGTGGTGATGGACGCGTAATTACGTATGAATTGTTGATATGAACCGCATAAACCCACGAATCGCCCCAACTGCTTGTTGGTTTAGGCAGGAGAAAGTCGTATATCGCTTTAGTCTTATCCGGATCCATTTCGATATTACCGTGACCTATGATGTGACCTAAGTACTTAACGTCCATCATGGCGAACTGACTCTTCTGGATTTTAATGGTTAACCCTGCCTTCTGGAAGTGCAAAGCCATTTCCTGTAGCAGAATGATATGCACATCAAAGGTCTTGGTTATTATTAATAAGTTATCCGGAAAAACGAAGACTGGGTGTCATAGGTGCGCTGGTATAACCTTACCAATAAGGCGTGCCATAGTCTGTGGTGCATTACACAACCCAAAGGTCATGGTCACAAAGTGGTACAATGGATGACCTGGAACCGTTAAGGCGGTCTTTTCCTTCCAATTGGGATCCAATGAGATCTGTCGGAATGAGTCCTTGAAGTCTAAACTGGTAATGAAGTGCGCTTTAGGTAACAGACTTAACATACACTCAATCAACGGGAGCGGATAAGCGCCTTTAACTGTGACAGTATTCAGGTACCTGGCATCGAGCCCTATTCGGTTTAACCCCTAAAGTAACTAGCGAATCCCATGCAATTCTTCAATCAATCCCCATGTAACTCTGCAATCACACCCATTGCCAACATCCAATTGACTTCAGCGTACAGTCTGTTAAGTAAGAGGGTATCCAGCATAGTTTTGAAAAAGTTTATTTAACAACAGTTTTTGGCTTATACACACATGAAATGCATTCTGAGGTAACGCGCTTTCAGTTTGATAGCATCAATTATTGCTTGGCATCTCCGAGGCATACTTTCCGCTGAATTTTCGGCGTATTCGAGGGGAAGCGCCTTCCAAATGAGTCGAATTTGTCTCGCCCAGGCGAGCTGTTTGGCCACGCGACGTTCAGACAAGAGTGGTTTTTAACGGTACTCCACCATTTTATATTGTTTGCGCACAGATGTTCCCGGATGGTGACGTGTGATAACTCGAGACATTTTTGCTTCAATTTCGCTTGTCCTTGACGTAGGGACAAGCCAGGATTGCGCAAAAACAAAGCCACGATTCGCTTTCTGTCCTTTTTGGTCACTTTTCCTACCGAACCACGATTTGGACGGCCATCGACGGTTTTTGACTCTTTAAATCATTGAACCCACTTCTTGACAAACGATACAGACTTTTTAATGTATTTACTTACCACTACATAGGTAATTTTTGGTCCTTTAGGGTGTGTGCAAAGGAACACGGCCTCGAAGCGCTTTGCGTAAATGGCACTCATTGCGATTTTAGTGTTTTCCCGACGGAAGATTGACTTCGACTGAAATTTTTTTCAAAGCGCCAAAGACAGAGGTTCTTTCTAACTATTAAAAAAAAAAATAAGAAGTCGATATCGCTTACCGATCGATCGCAAGCTATGCTGGATACGCTCTTACTTAACAGACTATATAGCGACTATTTCTTCGCCAAAGATATGACAAAATTTCTCTGTTTGATGGGTTAACCATCCCCCACATATATAGTGTGAGACACCAAAATTTTCCGGCTGAGACCTTCCTTCTCATATTAAGGAAAAACTACCACAGTCGTGTCTAATCAGAGGTGTTAATTGGCATCTAAAACCTGTCGACGCGGGTAAAGATTCGGTGTCGGGTTTTTTACGATTGGAATAAGTTACTGGTGAATAATGCCGGAGCTAAGGTAAACTGTCGAACAAAGTCTACTCCTAAATACAGATTTTGGGTCAGCTGAAGTATAATATAAAAATCCAATGACTTCGTTTTGCCCTTAAATGTAACATCAGTTGTGACTTTCCCCACAATCGAGTGGCGGATCCCTTCTTCCGTGATCAAAAAGTATTGAAGCAGTGGATTTGATCCGTATGGTTTTTCAGGACTTCTCCTGCAAAATTGGCTGCTATGCAACCGACGCTGACTTCAGTGTCTATTAAGCCTACCATCTGATTTTGCAAGATCTTTACTGAAGCATACGGTCGGACTTCATTTTTCAATAATTCATCTATCTTGATCGCACGCAACATCTTTCTCGACAGTCTTACCCTTTTCCAGAAGTTTCGTATCCGCCAGGCTGCTCGCTTCTCCCGGGTACACTGAACTGGCACAATTTTATCACTAAAAATGCGTTGACGCGCCGCAAAGCTATACCTTAGACGAACATAGTTCGGTTTTTTTATGCCACGGGACAATTGTACTATGGGCAAATATGAGTGTATCCCTTTCAACAACATTTTGCGTCGGTGGTGGAGCTTCGGCAGACTTGTGATTGCTAGATATCGTGGTTGGAGATGATTCACTAGTCTGGCTCTGTTCGTCTTCTTTCTGGGCAGGTTTTTTGGTAGATATTGTTGAGGTGTCACCCCTAAACTGGCTTTGAGTGCCTCCTGCTGGTCTGAACACTCGTTAGCTAGTTTTTTCGCCACTCACAATCTGAACAATCCGAGGCATACGAATCCGCCTTCCTACAGCAATAACAGAAAATCAATGGCTCTTCTGGATATGCAGAAAATCGGTGTCCAAGTTGTCTACTATTCCAGCAGACTATAGATCTAGCGACTACCTCTACATAAGGTGAGTCAATTTCTGGCTCTGACTCACGAATTACATGAGCTCCACTACTGGTGACCCTGAGCTGCATCTTACCTCGAATACACAGATCGCATATATTCGTTCATCGACTCGCGTAAGATCAATAACTTCTTATCACAATAAGGCCCACTCCGAATTCTCACTTGCCAGCAGGCTTCCCACTTTTAAATATTGTGTGTGATCTTATATCTTGTGTATCACTTTCAGTCCGGTTCTTTTCCTGGATTCTTAGTATTCAGTATGTTTAATTTATATCGACTAGCCTGTTGTAAAAGGTCCTTAACATTCCAGGAACCAATGTGATAGTCCTTTTTTCGCTTGCAAGGTCATTGCCGTAGATTGAATCCATTCCTAGACTCTGTTGCAGGTCTCAGACAATGTAGGCCTTTCCAGGGATGGAGAGTTAGCCTGTCGCCTAACTTCCATTCAAGTGGGATGCTTATTACTTTCGATTCCGTTATCAGACGCGAAAGATTCGCCTTTACCCTCTTTTTGTGTGGGTCGGAGGTGAATGCCATTTACAAACTGAGTATGGGGCTCCCATGCTCTGGAGCGACTAGACTACTCACTAAACTCCTCCCCTGTCAACCCAAGAACCCAGCCTGGAACCGATTGACAAATTACTTAGGGCCAAGTCTCGGTTTGTCACGCCGTGAGGCGCCTTCATGCTGGGGGTCCCTCCTCCAGGTAGGAGGGAGAAGAGAAGAGGGATTGCCAGACATGTGATCCCCCAGCCCCGACGTTCCCAGCTGCTGTGAGTCCCTTTTATCTTTTAGGACTGCCCGAACATAATGTGCCACATGGTTCCATTCGTTGGCCGATCTAAGCATCAGGCTGACTAGACTATCAAGGGTGAGCACTCCCGTCCCTCTGTAGAGGTCTCTTCGCAGCCTGTCCCATTTTTTGCAAGCGAAAAATATCTTTACTCTCTAACATCACCACAAAGGAGGTGTAAGTAGGATTTTGTAGCAGAACTACAGGTTTATTTGCAGTTATTGACATTCCTCGGGGAACCAGTAAATTCAATGTGCAATCTCGAGACCATTTACTACCATCTAGTCGTGGGATTTAGGATTTAGGATGGTTGCTGCGGTGTCCAAAAAACCATCCGTGAAGTCATCCAACACATTTGGCTACAAGAACATATGCCAAACGAGTGGAGTCAATCAATTATATTCCAGATTCACAAAAAATGTGACAAGCTTCAGTGTGAAAACTGTAAAGGCATATCACTACTTTGTACGGCGTAGATTCTGATCATACACTAACAATATTATTGGGGAGTATGAAGGTGGCTTTAGAGCAGGCAGACCATTTTTTACAGTCAGGCAAGTACTTGAGAAATGCCAGGGCGTACACCGAATTTTTGTTGACTTTGAACAAGCATACGGCAGTATTGATCGCAAAATACTATAACAAATAATGCTTTGCTTTAGTATCCCTGCCATATTAGTACATAGTTCGTTACATACCGCTAAAGAACTTTTCGTAAAACTCGACAGTGAAACAAAAATATTAAGGCTACTAATCAATGAGAATACAAAAAAAAACTCATGATGCAGTCGAGGAAAATAGTTTAAATACCCAAAATATTTCAATTGATGAATACATTATAAAAAATGTGTGCAGATTTGTATATTTAGATGCCGAAATTACGAGAACCGCTTATGAAAGAGACGAAATATGCCGAAGAATACAGCTCGCAAATAAAATATTTCATTCAGACTAGCTGCAAACACAGGGAAACAAAGATACAAGTATATAAATCTTTTATACGATCTATGCTCTGTTAGGTGTGAAACATAGACCCTAACTCAAGCACCCGCAAATATATTGAATATCTTCGAGGGACGGCTCCTGAGACGAATAATCCGAGCGAAGCTAGACGGAGACCAATGGCGAATTCGATACAATCATGAGCTGTAGAAATTTTTGAAGATCCGAGGTCTCAACGATTGTAACACTGCGGAAGCTGCAATGGGCTGGCCACATAAATTGTATGGTTGAACAACCGATACCTAAAAAAGTATTTGTTGGGAGAAGTAAAGGGCGGAAACCAGTAGTAAAACGAAGGAAACGCTGATGTAAGCCGGTCGAAGCGCACAGCTCACCACTGCTCGGATTTCAAAATTGAAGCAAGTGGTTGATGGACTGAGATAGTTGGATGTGCTACTTACAGAAGGCCCGAGAAGGACGGTAGTGTTACGAATAGAGGAAAATTTTAATCAGTCAAGTTTCTACCTTTAGCGTTGAAGTCTCCTATTAGGTGCTTTCTATGTATACTCGTAAGATAGTTTTTATTCAATTTGGTTTTTTGTAATTTGTTGGGTCTGCTTTCTAAAAACAATATCGATTAATTGGCCGTCTCTATTTGCTAAATCAAAGTATGCTGCTTTTTGCTGCAATTTTCATTCTCTTAGTAAGCATCTAGCACGGTGTAGCAAAAGGTCTCTGCACGAATGTTTGTTTTGACCTCGTCACTGGTCTTAGGTTTGCTAGCGTGCACTTTTCTTTTCAAATAACCCCACAAAAAGAAGTCCGGAGGGATCAAATCTGGGGGCCTAGGTGGCCATTCAATGTCGCCTTCTGTTGACACCAGACGTCCAGGGAATTCTCGTTGCAGAAACTGAATTGTTTAATTTACCATTTTGCTGAAACCAGTAATCGTCAAGACCTTTTTCACGCATTTGCCGGCAGACACAATAAATCAACATCCACCGATATTGATTTCCTTCGACTGCTTTGTTTTCTTAAAAAAAAAACGGCCCAATGATGGTCTTGGCGCAAACACCAACTCAAACATTCACTTTTTGTTCATGTAATGGCGTTTCATCAGTTTCATGTTCGGCGATTTTGCTTATTAACTCCGCCAGGAAGTGTGAAACAGGCCTGGATGGTCATCATAATTTGCTTCCAAAAATCAGGCTCAGTATGAACCATTCGAGCGACTATTTAGCCGTATTCCGAATGACGTGCATGGTTTGTTGGCAATATCCTTTGTTTTAATAGCACTTTATATGGAAACAACTGCAAACCATTCTTAAAAATGCGCCACAAAGTGGTTGCACTAACGTCAAAATGCTGTGCGATACGACACTTTTAGATTCTGGACAAAATTCTGTTTGCCCGCTTCAACAAGCTCATTGGAACGTCTTGCTCGTCGATGAAAGGCATGATAACAACTCCCCATTGTCCCGTGGTCAACAAAATTCGACAGACTAGTCTTGTCAAATAGTGCCTGTTGGCCACGATATTTTCGCCAATATACACGTTGAGTTAACACAACTGAACGACTATTTTCAATGTATATTGTCACTACTTCTGCGCATTGGTTCAGTGTAAAGTCATTCGTTGTTGAAATCGTACCAAATTGACGCTTCAAAAACACGACTAATCAAGTCAATCGGTTGACAAATATCAATGTCATTCAATTTTTACGAACAAAAGATGGCGCATCATAAATATATATGTATATACGTATATATATATATATATATATATATATATATATAAATTCAAATTTCACAATTGAGGGGACTCAATAATGGACTTGAACTAGGAACCTTCGGCTTATGCGACAAGCACTCTATCACAACAAAGATATTGATAAAATTTCAATTAAAAATAACTATCGCCCAACAGTTTAATTATAACCTTGCCATTCAAATTTGTCAACGTATCTGATTTCATGACTTTAACGGTACTCTAGAAGGTGACATGGTCAATTTCTCACTTAAAGTTTGAATATTCCTTCATGTAGAATCAGCACCGTCCTAATTGGATAATCTCAGAATTTAACAACTGAATCACTTAAACAGATTCGTTGCCACCAACGAGACTTTAACCGGGAATCTATTGTAGACACAACTCCATGCCAATTGACTGGTTCATTTCAGTATTGAGTAGCCCCACAACAATTTAGGCCTCAAACCAATATAGAATATTGTATAAATCTGGAAAAAACCATTGATTGCCTGTAATATTTTTCATTAGTCTTCACCTAAACCTCAAAACATGAAAAATGTTCATCCACAAACAAAATTTTGCTGCCGAAAAGAAAACAAAAAAAATTAAGGAACTTTCATCCACCATCAAACAGTATCAAGAATCATTTCAAAAGAAACATTTCACCTTATGAAAAACCACAAAGGTGTACCAAAAAACCTCCTACGTTGGCAGGCTAGCGCAGGCATAGAAACAGTGAAACGTCCCGGCAAGTTTACAAAAAAAAGGCAAAGTAAAAGACGAAAAAAAACATTTTCGGGGCTTTAATGAATTGCTCAAGTAGGTAAACTTTTACCTTTTCACGTTTGATATATATTTTTTTATAGACTCATTTCTTAGTCTGCATTTTTTCTCGCGGTCTATTGCCCTTCACGTGGTCTGGTTTCACCTTTAACATCCTTTGAGCCGACTCAACTAAAAATTCAAATAACGTACAAAGTAAAGTCCTCGAGCATTGCCCGACGGACAGGACTAACATTTTACTCAGTCAGGTGATTGTGGGCACGGGAAAAATAAAATGATAATAAAACAAATGAAGGAATCCTGGAAAAAGGAAATTTTGCATAGAGACAACGTGATAAAGAAGGGAAAATGAAGTGTAGAAGATACAATAGATACCGAAAATGTGTAGAAAATCTAAGACAATATGTTTTGTGTTGCGATTTTCTACTTGGTGTTTCTTTAGATTCGTAGAAATTAATCAGCGTAAATACTTCACATGTTATTTCATTACCTCTTCATTACTGTGATGTACGAGTTTTATTTATTTATGGTACGAGTCAAATAAATTTTCCACTAAATATTTTATGGAGAAGCTATGTACATAATATTCATACATACTCGTTTGAATAAATGTAGCAATCTCCAACCAAAAATATTCAATCAAATTCACACGAAGGAATGTTCGAAATGTGGTAGGAAAACGAATACTCAAATTCACTCATGAGGAAGTAGGCTGGAAATTTTTAAAAGAAATATCTAGGGTTTAAATAGAAGGATTAAGTCGATAGTTAATGAAATGATCGTGTTCGTGAGAGATACTGAGTATTCAATTTGTAAATTTAACAAGTAAGCATGAATGGATTATCACTATTGTGTAATCAAGCAGAGCTCGTTTTCACATCCGAAGTGGTTTTTGGAAAGGAATTGGCACTGTTTTAAAATAAAATGCCGACAAGTATTATAATCAGAAGGTAGAGCATAAGGCATAGGCTGACACCAGATCCTAGCTGGGAATGATCGACTGGTGGACTTGGTCGCAGAACTATGATGATTGGAGGAGATGAATCCTGGAGGCCAAGACTCGGCTTAGGCTGTCGCGCCATATATGATGATGATTTGTAATAAAATACCAAAAAGCTTTCGTAACCACCCTTACGTTTCATGTAGTCCGCGGAGATCGCATCAAAAGAATTTCATTTTGAAATCTAAAAATTACAAATATTCTCTCTTTTCCGTATGAAATGCAAATTTGGCAGCCCTTCTACATCCCACTTTTGGGATTCTTGACGAGCTCAGACTATGCTTGTTTATTTATCTGGGCCCAGTTTTCACTTCAATAAACCTCCCCGGCCCAAGATAAAGGACAGCAAAATATATATTGACTGAGCCACCCTCTGTTGTTCTGAAATTAACAGAAAGGTTATTTTTTCCTTACACAAAATCTGAACAAGAACCGTTAATTATTGGCTTTGGCTACTATTCATATGCAATTTTGTTATTGTTTTATACCGTTCTATATCATTTCTTCAAGCCTTAACGCAATCTCAAACCATATATGCAACCGCTTCAAAGATCTATCACAAGTGGCAAGGGAAGTGCCTGTTCGTGATTGCGAGAATTTCAATAGGATTCATATTGTTGTATCCGAAATGAGTATATCTTATTATCATTAAAGTTTCGTACATATCAAGAGTACATTTTGTTGTATATAGATTTTTGAATTCCATCGAAACTCACACAACTGCCTTTTATTACACTGATCGAAACCACATTACCAAAACTATCTCGCCTTAACACGTTTAAGAAGTTCTTCAACATACTTTTTGTATCCACCAAATCACTGCAATCCTGTCTTGCTTGCTTTCCACGCTCGTCCCGCTCACCTCCGTCTTCAGCTCCAAACACTCTATCTCGCCCTTGCAAAACCAAAAACCAAATTACATCATCCGTTACAATCCGTCTCCTTTTTCTCTTGTCATTCGCACAGCTCATCGATTGCCAGTGCTATTCAGCAGAGCATATACACTAAATAGCACACTCAGTGCTATCAAACTTTATGTCCGCATATAACAATATTGAACATTATAGATACAACAGTTTAAAAAAGCATTCAAATACATATCATAAAAGCCGAAAAACCATATAAATTAGATTTCAGTGATTATTACCGAATAATTTTTATTTGTGTGCTTACATACTTTAATCCATTCTTAATTAGTGTACATCTGTGTTAACGTTTTTTCATAAATTTCAATCATACATGCTGATGACCAATTTTAACAGCATTCACATAACTTTCTATTTCTATATTCTGAAGAATGATTTAAAACGCATAGAAATATATAATCAAGGGATTCTAGGATTTCCCTCCATTGATGGTATTTTATTTTAAAGGATTGGATTTGATTTAAAATTAGAAATGAATTTTGGTGGACAAACAAGCATGTATTCAGTGATTCCATTGCCACCATCATACTATCCCCACTTGGGGAATACTGGTCGTCAGGAATATTCTTGGAGACTTGTATTCTTTGGGGAGTGCCGCCCCACATACCTCAAGAAATGGAGGTTTCCGTAAAGTTTCTCCCGAATTGCATGGAAAATGACCCTGACTGATACATGAACTACGTATGATTCACATGACGAAATGGCATTGAGCTTTTAGGTTGATGGACATGATTTTTTGGACAAAACTACCTTGCACAGTAGCGCCGACACGTTTGCGCAAAAGGCTCCAATTCAACTAGTATCATACCGTCTCCATCTCGATAAAATTTTAGCAGGCCTCAGAGTACGTTCGAAGTCCCACCATTGAGTTGGTGGTGTAGGTCCAATTGAAATGGACTCCCGATTAGCTTTGATCTGACTCTGAGCAGCTGTCCCCACAAGGGCTTGTGAACACCCTCGCATAGCCGCCCTGCTTCGCAAAGGTAACCATGAGACAGCGGTTCCGAGGCGGGACCTAATCAACCTGAACCTGATTCCACAAAAAACAGCAACAGCACTAACGACCACAGCACCAATGATGATAACATCGACGACCAAGACGTCTAAAACAAGAGCAATGATATTCATGACTAAGGCGACAAAAATGGACGCAAAACGCACGAGAACATAGAACAACCTCGTGCAACCGGAAATTTTTGCGGCATTTAGACGTAGCAAGAGAATGATGTGAATGGCGGAGCACTTTCTGCAAGAAAAGCAAGCAACAGGGTAGTTCAGGTCAGAAATCGAAGAAGGATCAGGAGGATTGAGGACCTCAAAGCCGTTGCACCAATAATGAAGAGATCAAGGCACTGAATTTGAAGCAAACAGTGGATGAGTCCAAGCTAGCACTGGTGCGTGATGTTGCTCATATCACCACTGATGTAACTGAGTGGAGAGGTGGTAGGCAGCTCGATTGCTTTTGACCATTCCACAGAAGAGAACCTCATTTTGAAGATGGGAAGGGTCCTGAAGAGAATAAAAGCTGGCTGTAGTATCAAAAAGGGCATAAGCAAAGGCGTCCTAGAGCTAGGGGAGCTCCAAAAGAGGATTCATCACTACAGATCCAAATAGTGGAGGATAGACGAAGATCAGCCAAGTTACTTGCAAAAGCGCCAGTCATCAGGACTCCTATACCGGCAAAAGAGCAGCCTGTAACCCAATTCAGGGAGACACCGAGAAGAAGAGGAAGGATGAAGTCCATAAGGAACATACCGCGCGAACGAGGGGTTCAAAGTGATCCAATACAAGGCAACTAGAAAGAAACAACCAAATAACTTCTCTGAACCACGAAACATTAACACCCAGAGTAACCCGAGCTAGACACAACCAACGGCGCAAACCCCTTAGGTAGGCTCTGCTGGTCAAACCTACCAATGATAGGTCTTAAGCGGGCATCCTGCAAGAAGTAAAAAGAGCGGTTTTGCCTAGTGAGGTACAAACTACTATTAGAGCAGCCTACCCAGTCTGGCGACCTCCTCGTTGAACTCCAGCCAGCGGCAATCATTAGGGACTCATTCTATGATGTTGTCAAAAAGGCCTTCAGAGAGAGTACTATGTTACTGTAACCTTGCTCGACCCTAAGTCAATGCTTGATATGAAAGTCATTGACTGCATCCTGAAAGTAACTGAGGTTGACGACGCCCTTAAAAGTGAGTTCCCTGGCTTAACCCGGGTTGAAATAAGGCTCATGAAGCAAACACTATGGATAACGCATGGCAATCGTTGACTTTCCTGAAAAGGTGGCACAACAGCAAGCTTTGCTGGGCCAAAATAAAAATTGGCTGGGTTATCTGCAGAATAAAGCTAACCGCAGCACCTTTTCATTGCTGTAAACGTCCCGCAAAAGAATGCAAGCGGCCTTATAGGAGCTTACAGTGCTACAAGTGTGGCAACGTTCGGCACAAAATGATATGATGCACGAGTGAAATACATTGCATTCTATATACGAACGCTGGCTATAGTGCGAATGAACAGGGAAGTGTCAGGTCTTCAAGGAGACTCTAGCGAAGACGAAAACAGGCTGCAATGATCTGTACCTTACAGATAAACTTGCACTGCAGTTCTGTAGCCCAACAACTTCTGAAGCAGCTTGTGAATGAAATGAAAGCCAATTTGCCGCTGCTCAGCGAGCAACATCATGACCGAAGCTCTTCGGCATGGTTCCCTGATAAATCTGGTACTACCGCCATCTATGTGCGGGACAGCGTTTATATGCAGGCGCAGAGTCACAGACGGAGGGACCGCTTTACGTGAATTCAGTGCTTAGCATAGTATACTCAACTAGTATCCACACTCAATCAAACCTCCGGAAATATCCGAACACAAGCCGAACAGCAAACCATAAATCTTCGGTAGTAGGTAAATGCTGACGCGAGGATTGGCGCGAATATAAACATGTGCTTCGATGAGAGATTTCAAGATTACCATATCTCAAAAAATTAATGAATTTGTAGAAAAACAAATTCGTTCCATACAATCTTTAAGTTTTTTATTAAGATCTTGCAGTACTGCTATGTTCTGAAATGCGTAAAAGAACACGTGCGTCAGAGATTTTATTTGCTTTGTTTCTTGAGCGCGCCAGGCCTGGACTTAGCTGACGTGCTCCGGATCAGGCGACGTGCCCCTGTGAAAATTCAAAAAGTGTGCAACACAGGGTAAATGAAAGGTGTGAGTACCAGGTGAATGTACTATGGTGCTAAGATACAAAACTTTTTAGTGTGTATCTTACCTCGAATGAATCATTACTGTCCTTCCAGGCCAAACTCGCCACTCTGGAAGACGCCGTTTCGAGCACAGAATGGTGTGTTCTTGCTAGGAGAGACTTCAATGCGAAATCCATTCAATTGGGCATGCCTCTGTAAGATGCTAGAGGAAAACGAGTTCTGTACATGGCAGCCGGAGCTGGACTTGTCGTGTTAAATACTGCAGCATCCCTACTTTCCGCCGCTGGGGCTGTGTTGGAACCTTCTCAGATGTAACATTTGTACCGAAGTCTGTAGTACAAAGGGTACACAACTGGAGAGTTCTACAGGGCTATTCAGTTAGTGATCACCACTATATATATAGCACTGGAGATTAATGACCGATCTTTTCGGCGTACTTATGCTCAGTCTCCCAGTCTCGGATCGAACACTGCGAAGATAGATATTGAGAAATTTGCCGGTGTGCTCAAGGCACGGTCATCAATGCCAGGAGCTTTGCAGGAGAGTGAAGAGCTAGTAGCTACGGGCGCGGTGAATTCAACTGTGAGTATAATCACGTCTACCTGCAGGTCCCCCATGCCCCGTTGTAGGCTGCGATATAGCAAACCTCCAATGTACTAGTGGTCATCTGAAATAGCCGATCAGCAAAATGAACGTCACAAGCTTCAATAAAAAACCAATCGGGCACGCACTTTGGAAGAGGTATGAACAATGTTCGCTGCAAAGAAATCAGTCAGGAAGCTTCTTCAGCAACTTATAAGCAATAGCAAGGCCAGCTGCTTGCAAAATCTGATGGATCCATGAGGTCTGGGCTATAAACTGGTCCTGTGGAAGCTCGGAGTCCGATAGACGTGATTGAGTTGTCTCTTTTCTCTACACACCTCGTTCTCGGTGAAGTGAGCCACGTAGAAACTCTAGCGGGCTACTAACTATTTAAGAAGACCGAATTGGAATTCCAGGAAGGTAAAAAAGGCACCAAGGCAGATGGTCTATCACCTCTGCCCTAATCTGATACTCAGTACGTTCAACTCCTGCCTGCGTGAAGGAATATTCCTGGGATGCTGGAAAGTAGCGAGCCTCATGCTAATCAGCAAGAGGAAGGAGAAGCCTGAGTCACCATCTTAATACCACCAGTTTTACGTGCTATACATGCCACGGAAAGTACGTTGCGGCGCTAGTCGCTGAACGTACGGTCGAACATGTGCAACATAGGCTTGATATGCTAATGTGCGGAGTGAGGGACTGGATGGCTGCTTGCGGCTTCAGCTTTGCACTGGAGAAAAACCATAGCTGTCATTCTGACTAAGAGAAGAACTTTCAGAGTCAGGAAGATCAGCGAACATAGATGTTTTCGATCTCACCTACACAGAATTGTTGTCACGGTCTCGCGACTGCATTTATTGTGTAGGAGAGATATCTACAAAAAATGAGACAGGGCAAGTGCTGACGTCTTCAATGAAGTTAGAATGCTCTCCCCAGAGACTGTAACCGGAAATATGCTCCCATCACTGACAAATAGAATCACGTAGCACATTATGTATGGGTCGTTCTAGAGGATAAAAAAGGCATACTTGAGTGTCAGGAGGCATTGAGGGCACGGGATATTTTTTCTAGCAATCCATTCTCTTCCCATCCTTCCTAAATGGTTTTCCAATAAAAGATGTAATTTTGAATAGCCCGCTATTTCGGTAAATGTTACTTTTGTAGCTGTCATTTTCGACATTTGACAAGCAGAAACTACGGCATTAATAAAAATGGAACGATATATGCTTCAACAACGCATTAAAATTATCAAAATTCACTGTCAAAATGGTGAAAATTTGGCAGAGACGGTTTGTAAAACTCGAACGATTTCGGGTCGGCGTGAAGCACCTTGTCGAACTGCAATACAAAATTGGTGGAAAAATTCAAGCTGTTGGGACAACTCAGTGATGTGAAGATAAAGCCCGTGCACCTCACTCAAGAAAAGCCGATAATATTGCTGCTGTAGCCGAAAGTGTTAAGGAAAACCCAGGTTTGTCCATTCCTCGTAGTTCTTTGGAATTAGGCATTACACTGTCTTTGGAGAAAGATTTGGGTCTTAAGGCTTAAAAAGTTCAGTTAACACAAGAACTCAAGCCGGCCGATTATCAACAACGTCGTGTCTTTGCTGATTGGGTCCTTGAAATGCATGCAAATTATCCAAAATTTCATCGAAAAATTATCTTGAGTGATGAGGCCCATTTTCACCTCGGTGGCTTCGTCAACAAGCAAAATTGTCGCTTCTTGAGCTCGGGAAACCCAAGAATTATTGTCGAAAAGCCTCTCTATCCTCAATGTGTAACTGTTTGGTGCGGTTTATGGTCCGGCGGAGTCATTGGACCTTACTTTTTCGAAAATGAGGCTGGAGCAACAGTTACGGTGAATGGATTGCGCTATCAAGAGGTGATTTATGATTTTTTATGCCGGAATTGGATGGTATTGATCTGGACAACGTTTACTTTCAACGAGACGGTGCTAAGTACCACACAAACATCGGAACCATTGATCTTTTACGGAAAAAGTTTCCCGACCGTGTTATCTCTCAAAGAGGTGATCACAATTGGCCACCGAGATCTGTTTGATTTAGCACCTTACGACTTCTTCCTTTGGGGCCACGTGAAAGAGAAGGTCTACGCCAACAGCCCAGCGTCGATTCAAGACCTCAAAGATGGAATTCTTGAAGCTATCGAGGACATAGGGCAGCCACTTTGCGATTTAGCTATGGAAAATTTCATGAAAAGGATATGGTTCTGTAAGCGTGGTGGTCATTTGCTTGATGTTATTTCCTCCTATTGAACGGCATATCTTTTTCTTTATAATGAAATAAAAATCCGATCATTTATATTAAAAAATGGCATTTTTCTTTTAATATCAAAATAAGACCTCTTTTTGGAAAACCCTGTATTAGAAAGAACATTTTTGATCCCGAAGATGCTTCTAGGCGAACTAAAAGAAGATCTGGCCCGAAGTAATGTGCTAAACGGTTCCAAGATACGTTCTTAGCTGACAGTAGAGGTGCTTAGTGGGTAGTCCATAGTGCCTGGTACGCTTGAGAGTCCCACACTCAGGGCATAAATAGCCTTCACCTTCTAACCATAAAAAAAAAATTCATCATGCAGCTATTCTATGCTCTCCATTGTGTTTAATCCGCGATCTGGTTCTTCAGTTGTAATTTAATTTCAAACGCAGCTAATCATATAATCACTTTGGGGAAAAGAAAACATTTTACAGTTTGAACCATAAATATTCAGTTTAAAAAAGTTAAAAGTTACATAAATGAATACGAATTATATTTCCTTGTTTTTAATTGTTGTGCTAGCTTCACGTTCGTGCTTAATTTAATCAAGATCAAATGGACGGCCTGCCTTGTTCCCTATGTCAAGCTCTGACAAGATACTCCTCGCAAATGGACTGCTGTCTGACAGCCATGCTTCTTGATGATAGTACCTGTCACCTGATCCGTTTTTATATCGCTTCGTGGCTTTCAGTTTAAAGCCTACTGAAGTAGAAGCCGAAAGCAATAGCGCTTACTACATCTCAAGGAGTTTAAGCCGGACAGAATATCAACTGAAAATTTACATCGCCTATCAACGTCCCTCACAAAAAATAACGTTAAATTTCGAAAATTTTTGTTGCCAGATCAAGGAGTAACCATCAGGCAGGTACAGGGCGGCGCAAATTAACGTTAACATTTGAGTTCTTTGTAGCTTCTTTACTACTATGAAAATAACAATTTTCACACACTAACTGGGAATAATTTTGGGCTAACTACGAAACATGAATGGAATATTTGCGAAAGGGAGCCACTAATTTTACTACGTAAACCGAATAAAAAGATTACCGGAGGCCTTTAAGCAAAAATGTCGCGGCAAATGGAATGCTGTGTAACTAAGACAATGCATCGTCTTACAAAGCCCCAGTTATGATGGCTGCCAATCAAGAAACAGGATCTGAACTGCTATTCACCAGATCTAGCTCTTAGCAATTTCTGCCTCTTTTTTCGGTTCAAGGAATTATTTCGAGGCAAGAAATTCCAAAAAAAAATAGTGCTGACCGCTATTGAGACGTTTTTGGAGATTTAGTCAAACATTTTTTTTTTCTAAGGGCATCCTGGCTGGGAAAAAAGATGAACTTAATGTGTTAAATTTTTAGGAGATTATGTAAAAAAATTAAAAATATATACCTGACGATTTTAGGATTTGGTGACGCAGTTGAGACCGTATTAGTTTGCTTGTAATTTAGTTGATAGAAAAGTTGAAAGTGAGATCAGTCTGAAAAACTTTTCTAATTGAGTGATAGCTCTACTTAAGGCCTAATCTGTAACCACCATCTTCTCGCTAAGCCAGCTAGCCAGTCAGCAGCCGTCAAAATGGTAGTCCGTCGCGCGGCCGAGCTGTTGACCGTGTTGATATTGTTCATTGCCACTCCTTGAGGCTGTGCGGCTGTTGCGAAATTGACTCGAATGTCAAGCGATACAATGCGAATATCGAAAATCATTACAATTTTTTTAATTAACTATCGAAAATTATATTCCTAGAAAAACCCCGTTTGTAGGCGGAAAAATCTATTTTATTTTCTGCAATGTTAACTAAAATTGAACTAGCTGAGGATATTTTGCACATAAAAAATCTCAGACAATCACACTACAATTAAAAACTTTAGGTCGAATTAATAAGTTTTTACTGACAGACGTCTACACTTTTAATTTAAGATGAAATCCTTCCCAAGTCCTCCACAAGCACACAAGCGAAAAAAATTCCAAATGAATACTGAAACATATTAGTTGAGACACGGGGGTGTTAGTGTCCACATTCCTTCGCTTCGAAGAAAAGAGGAAAAACTAAATTTTTCCACTCATGTCGCGTCGTCGTTTGTGTTATTTCAATTAAAACTTTCCATCCGTACTTAGAACTTTTCCTAGACGTATCCAGAGGAGTGGAAACATTCACATATATCCTTGTAGAGATATTTTGAACCCATACTTACTATTGTGGGGACGCGCTAGTGTGAGACCGGACGGAAAAATATAGGACAAAAATGGAACAAAATAGGTGAAAAGATGAAGATAGTTAGCAGTTGGATTCGTCCAGACTGTGACGTAGCTCTTTTTATTTGCCTCACTACGCTCCACATATGGAGCATATGGAGGGACAAAGAAAGGATGTGAGAGTTTTATGTTTTAATTTGTGATTCGTAAGTTAGAATCACCTCGAAACTTTCTACATTTCCGTGAGAGATTGTTAAGCACATACCGGACTCATTGGGAGTAGGGTGGAAAAATAGAACACGGTTTGGCTATTATAACTTTGGAATAGCTATATTTGTATTAGCAAAACGATATGAAAGATATATGTAGGTGTTTGTCTGAACATTCATCAAGGACAATGATGCTATCTCGAGCGCATACATAGATTTCGAAACAAGGAAATATAGTTACGAGATCAATTCGATTTTATCGAAATTTTTAATATCTTTTTCACCAGAATAGAAAAAAAAAGCGGTTAAAAAAGCAAAAGGTTCTGAACTTTAATTACAATGAACATCCAATTTCACCTCAGGCATGATTGAAATTTCTGGAACATGTTTGAGCCATTACTAATTGAAATTTTCTTCAAAGACTTGTTCAATTAGATTGAAAATTGAATGTACCTTCGTAGAAATTGCATGGATGATTCCAGTAAAAAAAATCAATTTGTCGAATTTTCGATTTTCATATAATTTCGTACTGATGTAGAAATTTTCCATTTTGTGTAATTTATTAGCCTTGATGTAGTGAAAGCTACAGGGAATCTTATTATTTGTTTTCCTTAGAAGTTTTTCTTTTGAAATAAGTTTTTCTCTGTGGTGCGTAGGTGTACATTCTCTAATGAATTTACTAATTTATTTGTTTATTCAACGTTTATTTTTGTGTTTTTGATTGATTGGATAATAGAAAAGCAAAAACTTCCATCCGGGAGAGGCGCTTTGTTAACATTTGCAATATTGAGGTCAATATAACAGCGTTTTTGAAATTCAAAAGTCCAGCGTTTAGAAATAAAGTTAAACACTGCCATCGATACTTCCAATACCACTGTTTTTCCCGTTGTTTGAAACTGCCTTTTCTAAACTTGGCATGAGATTAAAACAGCCACTTCATTCCGAAAATATATTTACTGAAAAATCAAAAATAACTGACGTTCAAAGAGAATAAATTAATAAAAAGAACATTCATCTTCAAAGAAATATTACATCCTAAGGTTTTACAATCCTGTAGTAGTTTTGAAACCATCTCCTTGTTGTTTGCGGACTCTGTTTTCCCCAAAACATTGCGTGCCACTTCAACTACAGAAAGCCACGCATTTTTTTTCAATTTCTCATTTTGATATGAAATTGCTAAAACTGGAATGCTGTGGCCTGCCAAGAACTTAGTACCTCTTCTAGCTGCACGATATGATGCCGAATCATGCATAAAAATTAAATCTTCACCATCAGGGAACCATTCCTTCAGTTGCGTTAACAGGCACGTATGTAGGAATTGTTTGTATTGGTCTTGTTTTATGGTACATTGGACTATGTAGAGACGTCCAACCCCTTTATCGCTTATGATGGACCACACCATTATATTGACGGAGTGTTTTACCCTCTCTACTATGCAGCCGGGATGATATTTTTCACTTGAACATCGTCTGACAAAATTGCTCGTGTCGGCCAAAATTTTAAATGTTGACTCATCTAAGTAACACACCGGGAAGAAAAAGAAAACTATTAATAAGTCTAAAAACGATCATTTTCTACAGTGTCAAATTCCACTTAAAACAAAAACTGACCTTATTCCAATCCTCAACATCTTCTGACGATGTTCACAAGCCCAAGCAAGACGATTCTTCTTCATCCCTGCAGTCAAGCGTAGTTTTTTGACAGGACAATAACCTGTCAGGCCTTCTTCTGCCAATCACCACTCCACAGTTCTCTTCAAAACTGCTACGCCTGTCTTTTGACCCAAATAGGCTGAGTTCAGCACTTTTAGGGTATAAATAATTTTACAAAACCCTACCAAAATCGCGTGCTGTCCGTCCGTCCGTGTGGCACACCACGTTTTCTCGCAAACTACATAAGCCAGAAACATAAGATTTTGTAAGTATATGTAAAGTGACACCCTCTTTAAAGTTTCAACACAAAAAGAAATTTATAAGATGTTTAAGGAGGGTGTCCCCATATATTGGAGTGGCCCCTGAAAAAAAAATTCCATCGCATTTAGGCAATATGGGTATTAAATGAAATGTGAAATGTGTGTCCCCCCCTCCCCCTGACACACCTGACCTGAAAAATCTGAAAAAAATAACAGAGGTCAGACTTTAGGAGTACAAGGGCAACAAATACCTCAGAAGTCAAAATTCAACCAACTTTGTTAATAATAGGACATTTTATAAATTTTCCATTTCCGCCTTTAAAATCAAAATGGGGCCCTTAAATTTCCCAAAAGCTTCAATCTCAGTTTCTTGATAGCAATTGTATGTGTTCTGAAAATTTCACAATAATTGAACAATAAACAGCTAAGTTAAAGTCGATTGAATATTTAACAATTACAACATTATTAATAAGTGATACTAGGGAGATACACGTTGCAACGGACCTAGACACTACAAATGTGTAGGAAGCGACGGGGTCAAAATATTTGAAACAAAATAGCGGCAAATTTAAAAACATATGAACCAGGATTTAATTTTTCAAACTCAATTTATAGAATCTGTATATTAGTCAAGTTTTGATATGCAGAAAATATTGTTTGGTTTACTAATTGTTTCATAAAACCTTTCTGGCAGGAGCACTCTCCTGCCACTTCAACTTGTTTGGTTTTACAGGCAGATGTCCCGGGTCTTGCTATCAAGTCACGGAGCTGTAATTCGCTTTCTTCCACTTTGGCCTTTCTTTTCGGTGAAAGTAGCTGATTTTAATTCAAATGAAGGACCGAAGCCTGCTTCACGACACGACACAGCGTCAACGAAGGATAGAAGTTACATCGAGTGTTGCCTAGGGAGCTATCCGTAGTCCAGACCTGTGAAACATATCTTACGGCGGACTACTGAGACTGGAGATGGCAAATGAGTCGCGCTTGATCGGCTACGTAGATGATGTTGCAGCTCTGCTCGCTAGACGCACCGTTGATCAAGCGCAACTTGCGCTAGGTATGCTAATGCGTCGAGTGAGAGACAGTTAAGCACTGGAGAAAACTGAAGTTGTCATCTTGACAAATCAGAGAATCTCTAAAGTAAGGATGATCAGTATTGGAGACATACTTATTGAATCGAAGCCGGCGGAGACGTACCTGGAGCTACTGATCGACTCGAAGATGAGTTTCTCAGAGCAAATCAGGGCAATGACTGGGAAGGCTGCTTCGGGAGTATCGACTCTGAGTCGATTTATGGCCAAAGTCGGGGGACTCAACTCATCAAGAAGACGCCTCCTGATGAGTGCCATAACGTCAGTGCTACTGTACTGAGCAGAAATATGGGGCGACGCTCTCAGTAAGGAGCTATACCCAAAACGCTTGGTACAGGTACAGAGAGCAGGAGCATTGAGGATTGCATCATCATAACCGACAGTCTTTGATTCGGCGGTGAGAATTATTGCAGGCGTGATACCTGTTGCCCTCCTTGCTAGAAAGCGCTGCCCTATTTTACCTGCATTGAAACGAGAACGCGAGGGAGATGGTTGTCTGTGAGGAGAGTCAGCGCTCACTCAACGATTAGCAGCAATCTTGGATGAATTGCACGAAGACAAGGTGGACTGTGCGCCTCATCCCGGATGCGAGACCGTTGCTCAATCGAAAGGATGGTGAGGCTTACTTCTATCGCATCCAGTTTTTGAGCGGGCATGAGTGTTTTTAGTCTTAACTGCATAAGATTGTTAAGTCACGGGACAGGCTGTGACGGGATCTCTATTGAGAGACAAGAGAACTCACCCCGGATAGTATAGTCGTGATGATGCTGGAATCGGTTGACCAATGGAACCAGGTGGCACATTATGTTCAGGCAGTCCTAAAAGATAAAAGGAACTCACCGCGGCTGGCGACGTTCGGGCTGACAGATCGCGTGTCTAGCAAATCCTCTTTTTATCTCCCCTCCCGCTAGAAGAGGGATCCACCGGCTTGAAGGTGCCTCACAGCGTAACAAACCGAGACCTGGCCTAGAGTAATGTATCAAACGTTTCAAGGCTGGGTTCTCGGATTGACAGGGGAGGTGTTTAGTGGATATTTCAGTCACTTTCAAGCATGGGAATCCCACACTTCGTACGTGAATGACATTCACCTTCCAAAGACGAAAAAAAAATGATTTGTAGATTTTACATTTTTGCCCATAAAATCAAAATGGTAGTGTGGAACTTCTTGAAATTTTGCAATTATATAGACTAAGATCATGCTCACAACACTTTGTGGGAATCCAACCATAATCAATCGAGTTGTAGCCATTTCAGTTGTATGGAATCACAACAACAATATCATTCGCTTATGGTTGATACATATTTCAAATTGATTTAGGTACTTTTATTTTTCTACAATTTTCATGAAAATTTGATGGAATAGTGAACACTAGGATGGTTACAAAAACCTTCAGTTACGAGCACTTTTCTGCTTATTCAGCTTGTTTTTGTCAAATTATTGTCCACTATGCATCCATCTTCATTCTTGTCCACTATGCATTTACTCGCGTTCACTTTCTATAGTATGTTGTTTTGTTTGTATTCATGTTACGATTGAAATTTCTCTAACGATTAGAAAACATTATAGATTCACTACAACTGAACTCTTCGAATATAAAAGAAAATGTAACAGTGCAAACAACAACCTTGTACAAAGTCTCATAGAAAATGTAACAGTAGAAACAACAACCTTGTACAAGTTTTCATAGAACATAATAGTGGTACCGGTTAATTCAAAAATTGAAGCTTTATTGCTTTTAGACGATTGGAAATGGTTTGTTGAGTGACGCCAAGTGATTTTGCAAGTTCTTCTTGCGCTTGGGATCGACCTTGGTTGAGCAATGTCTCCAATTCGTTATCTTCAAACTTTTTTGGCTGTCCGGGCCGTTCATCGTCCTCCAAGTCAAAATTGCCACTTTTAAACCGTGCAAACCACTTCTAGCACGTACGCTCAGCTAGAGCATGCACACCATACACTTCCACCAAAATAGGATTTTTCTTCATATTGAAGTACTCCCCACAAAAACACTTTATTCGGCACAAAATTCGATATTTTCAGAGTAAAAAAAAGTATTGTTGTCTACGCTTCAGCTAAATGACACATACTGATTCTGAAACTATATGAAAGTAGCTTTTCAACACATATTTGGAAATGTGAATCACTGGAATAAAAATGAAGTTACGCCATCTGTTAGAAAACCGAAAACCGGTACCCCTATTATAAGAGTGGAAACAACCACCTCGCACCAACTGTTCTAATACAACAAACTTATTTCGAGAAATTGATCGTAAATATCCAAGACATCTATCAGAACTAAAATCAGGTTGATGCACATTAAGAATAGATGTCATTGGTAATGGCAAAGAAGTTCAAATTAATTCCTTCCCACGCTTTAGGGAAAGACAATTTTGCTGAGCAAGCAAAAATAATGTATATAAACAGCGAAGCAGACAATCAGTGGTTGCTTCATGTGGTTGGCTTCGCCCACACAGCCTTTTTGAAAACCAGCTGGCCTTGTGCCTGGATTAGTCTCGTTGACCTTGTGCCTCGACAGATCTCATTGAACCTTTCTGCTGGTTGGCTTGCTTAGCAGATTGTGTGAAAACCAGTTGGCCTGGCGCCTGAATTAGTCTAGTTGGCCTTACGTCCAGACAGATTTTATCGAACCTTTCTGCTGGTTGACTTTGCCTAGCAGATTGTTTGAAAACCAGTTGGCCTTGCGCCTGGTTGGATCTAGGTGCCTAGACCCGTTTCTTCCTAGTTACCGCATATCTAGGTGCTCTGGGTGGCTTTTTACCTAGAGCTCTTAGATGCCGCCAGGACCAAGTTTGGCAGAGGCCATTGCAGTGGACCCCCAAGCTGGCTCCAAATCAATCAGCATCGCTGAATACCGAGCCTGGGAGAAGAAGCCACTCGACACCAAGGTGGTAAAGGGCAAACCAGCGGCATTTTGTGGTGGCTGGCAGGTGCCCTTACGACAGCGCACCTGTGAAGCAAATCGAGTTTCCAATGTCGCAACAACTGCAGCGGAGCGCGAGAAGTTCCGGCACCTGGTCAGCGAACTGCAGCAGAAGTACCGGCATCGAAAGAAGCTTCAGCGACAGACTGTGAAGGTCAAGGCGTCCCAACCACGTCACGCTGGACAAGCGGCCCCCGACCAACGAAGCAACAATCCTAGAAAAGCCAAACGACAACAGACTCCTACAACCTTGCAGTCCAATTGTTATTAAATTGAAATGTAGTGGAATAAATTGTCAACCTAATACAAATTACAAATGCTCATTGTTGATGGGATAAGTTGTTGGATCTGAAGTTGATTCAAAGTACGCCGGCTTGACTCTATCGGTACTACTGTTAATTTGTTTTCCATCTATTTCCAATTTGTATACATTTTCAGATTGCTCTACAACTTTGCATGGCCCTTCGTACGGTTTTAGTGCTCCAACGATGTCAATATGCACCTAAGTAAACCTTGTATCAGGCATATCTATTTGACCTTGTACAGGCTTGGCATGTCGTCCAATTTCACTCCGCTGACTTGGGAGACAAGTACTAGCCCATTCGAGTATATCTTTGGACTTGGCCACACATACTTTTTACGCAAAAGCTTCTTCGTAGCTCTGCCACTGGGCTGAGACGATCGATGAAACTAGTCAATGGTTACTCGTTGAAACATCGCTATAAATAGCTGCCTCGCTGTCATCTAGACGTAGTCTCCGGAATGGCACATTCGTTTTGCCTCGAAGTAGATGATTCAATTCTGCATCCTTCTTCTGTGTCTTCACGAAATCATCGATTGTCACTGCAACTGGCATTTCAATAGCGATAATTTGGGATAGCGCGTCGGCTGTTTCGATGTTGCTTCCAACTATATGAATAATATTTGTTGAAAATTGCCCAATGAAATCGAGTTTGCCTGAGTTGTCTCGGAGATGTTTTGCCAGTTTTTCGATTGAAGGCGTATATGGTGGGCTTATGGTCGGTTTTAATAATGAGTTGCTGTCCCTCAACCATGTGGCGACAAAATTTTATGGCACTGTAAATTGCCTGCAGCTCCCGGTCATAAACATTGTACGTGCGCTGCGCTTCGCTAAGCTTCTTGGAGAAGAATCGGAGTGGTTCCCAAACATTGTTGTTTAGTTGCTCTAGCACTGTTCCCATTGTGGTGTCAAAAGCATTTGACTGCAAGCGTAGCATTTTCGATTGGATTTCGCAGCAAAGTTGCGTTGACATGGTGCTTGCATTGCTTGAAAGTTGCATCTGCTTGTGGGGTCCATACGATGGCACGGTTATATTTTCTTCTAGCTCCGACAAGGAACTCATAGCTGCTGCATTTTTAAGTGATTTCTGATAGAAATTGATTGCTCCTAAAAATCTGCGCAATTCTATGACAGTTGCTGGTAGAGGCTACAGCCATGAAACTTTGTGGAAAGGTCAGAAGTGGTGACTTCTTGAAAGTTCAAGGGTGGAAATTTTTTTCAAAGGGTTTTAAGGGGGTCTCTCCATATAGGGAGCTGACCCCTCAAAAAAAAATGTTCACCATTGGTAGTCGAGTATGGTGTCATTGAAAGGTATCAATGAGATCTTTTCAAAACAAGTCTTAAAATCGCCTTATAAGTACCGAGGGGGGCAGGGGAAGGGGAAATGTACGAACTTTTCGCGTACCCCCCCCCCCTCGCGATTGGACACCTTCCATCCGGAAAATCTGAAAAAAATCATGAATGTGGGTCTTAATGAGTACAACAACAGCAAATACATGAGAAGTCGAAATTCACTCAAGTTTGTTAGTAATAGTATGATTTATCGATTTTATGTTTTCTTGAATAAAATCTAAACGGTTTCTTGAATAAAATCTAAACGGTACCCTTAAATAAAATTTAGAAAACAGATGATTATTTCTAAGATTAATCTTTTCTGAAAGTTTCATAAAGATCGAATTATATTTAACGTATCACTATGGAAACATATGGCTATGGAGCCATATGCGCTTTTTACTGACTTAGACACTACAGCTTTGCTAGGATTTGCATGAAAATTTCAGGAATGATAGGTATCATGAAGATGAGTACATACAATTGAAACAAGTCGAAGAAGCAGGAGAGAGCTCCTCGCAAAAGGGCTTTGTAACCATTTGATGATTACAGTACAGAGGAGTGGCCCCTGAAAAAAAAAATCATAAGAGGTAGCCGATATGAGTATCAACTGAAAGGTCTCTGTGAGAGCTTTTCAAAACAGTTCTTAAACTGACAGTTTTTGCTTCAGTGGGGGCACAGGGGGGGTGGGAATACATGAAAAATGTGTTTCCTCCCTCGCGAATGGACACCCGTGATCTAAAAAATCTGAAAAAATTATCAAGGGAGATATTTATGGGTATAACTATACTAAATACCTCAGAAGTCAAAATTCTTTCAACTTTGTTAATAATAGTATGATCCTCGAACATTACATGTTTCTTGACTTTATTCGTTGCTGGTTACTGCATTTTGTAAGTTGAGTGCAAAACCCTTCTGACATGAGCATAGGTCTGTCTACCCAACTTGTTTAAAGTTTAGGATTGTTTCAACTATTGTCGGAATAGTGATGGTCGGCAAGATATACCAAATATTCTATAATCGGTTTTCCAAACGTACATTCTTTATGTTTATAAAAGGGCCATATTCACGCAGTCTGTCCAGGATGATTCTTAAATGCTCACAATGTTCTTCGTGCGTTTTGGATACGTTAATAGATTCAATTAATATATCATCGTTTTAGATTCAATTAATATATCGTCAATATGCAAATAACAAAAATGCAGACCTCGTACAGCATGGTCAATGTAGCGCTGGAAGGTTTGCGCGGAATTGTACAAACCAAACGTCATTACCTTAAATTCAAATAATCCGAATGGCGTTATAACGTCAGTCTTCGGAACATTCTCAGGAGCCACCAAAATTTGATGGTATGTCGAGCGCCAAAAATATCGTGCATTCACTGAGTTTATGAGCAAAGTCACTAAGATGAGCAATGGGATATTTACCCGTGATGGTGATTGCATTCAAATGACGATAGTCACCACAAGGTCTCCACTGGCCAGTTTTCTTTTGGACTAGGTGTAGTGGACTTGCCCACTGACTGACGGCTGACAAATTCCTTGTTGTAGCATAAATTCGAATTCTGCTTTTGCTACTCCCAGCTTCTCAGGCATTAGACGTCTTGCCTTTTCTGCAACTGAAGGGCCTTTAGTTACAATGTAGTGGTAAATGCCATGAGCCATAATCTTCCTGGTGTCAGATAGTATAGTGGAATTGGCATAATCCTTCAGTAGGTCGTAGTGCTAAAAGTTTTCTTTTATCGTAGTAATGGTAGCAATGGCTTGCTTGGTAAATTTAGCATTAACTCCTAATTTAGTTTCGCTGTTAACTAACTTTTTCCGACATAATTCTACTATAAGGCCAAAGTGCAGCAAAAAATCTGCTCCGAATATTGGTTGCCTTACATTTGCAACTAAAAATCTCCAAGCAAATGGTCTACGAAGTCCGAGGTCAAGTGTCATTAGTTTCTGGCCGTATGCTTTAATTTGAGAGTTATTCGCGGCATATAGCTCCAATTCCCCTAGATTGATGTGACTTTTGTCCCGTGGCAGGACTGAAATGTCTGCTCCAGTATCGATGAGGAAGCAAGCTCCACTTTTCCGATAATGGATTATTAGTCGGCGATTGTTTACATGACGTATGTCGTCCTTGGCTGTCGTAATTTGGGACGACGAATTTAGTTTCACAAATCCGCTTTATCATTAGCTGTCCACTGGCATGACGGACGACAATTCCTGGCACGCTTCCCAAAACGCTTATGGAAAAACAAAAACCGTCGTTGGCATGTGAATTTACTCGGCCTCTTCTGGTCCTAGGTCTGAAGCGTGAATGGTTTCGAGTACGCGACTCCAGGCACTCCACTCGATTCACTAGTTGAGTTAAAACATCATTCATTGACTCTCTGTGGACTGCCGCAACAACGGAAGGTTCGTCAAATCCGCCATTTTCGCCAATTTTTCAATGTCGAGCTCGCTCGATATTGCAAGTACGACACGAATATTTTCCGGGAGTTGTTCCAGGGGCAGCGATAGCAGCATTGCATCAGTTACTTGCTCCCCTCCAGTATTTAGAAGATGCAGCTTCAACTTGGTCGAACCAAAATGCTAGCTCTGGCTTATAAAACGTCGGGAATTTCTTGGCGTCACAAACACAAAAGTATTTATTCTCCACCCGATCATGTCAGGCTCACCAAATATGGGCCCTTAGGGTTCGGCCACATTGCGATTTTACTGTCGTATCGAGCGATTTTTAGACGCAAATATGAACACACTGCGACAAGATTTGTAAAGGAACTTCAGGCATGCGCAGAACTAATATGTTTGCCAAGAATACATGTGCTAACTCATTTGTACGCTATGAAAGAAACTTCCATGCACGCCAGCGTAAAATTTGCAAATGATGTGCGCCCGCGCGAGTATCACAAAAACTTCTTACTAAACTGGTTTTAGGAAAAATCGCGAATTCCTGCGACGACCGATCTGGCCAAAATTGTCGCAAATAGCAGTGTGCGCTATGTGTAACTTGTGACAGTAGTGCGACTATATAGTCGTAATCAGATCCATCCCTTAGTCTATAATGTAAACACAAAACACAATTTTAGACATAATGATTTATTACCCACACAAAATACAAAAAACGGTTGAAATAATTTAGTCGCGGTCTAACGACGCCAGCTGTAGCAGGAAGAAGGAAATCTAAAACTCTGGTCGCTTTCAGCGCTGTTAGCGGTGAACACCGTAACTTTATTCAGTAGTAGATGTGTTAATCACTACACGTTACCAGCAATAATCAAAATAAAATACAGTGATTGAAAAAATTTAACCCACATTTCGAGAGAGATCTTATCGAATGGAGAGTGTGAAAGCTAACGTTAGACAGCCGCTCACATGCTCTATATGCGTAATTTATTAAATATTAATAATTAAAAAAAGAATGTTTTCCATATAAAAATAAATAAATAAAATAAATTAAAACATTTCTAACAATTCATCCTTTCTAATTTCAGGTCCTACTTCCTATGCCAATGAATTGTCCACGTGAAATCTATGATTTAATGTGTGAATGTTGGCAACGCAACGATACAAATAGACCAAATTTCCGGGAAATTCATTTGTTTTTACAACGAAAAAATCTAGGATATAAGCCACTCCCATCAATTTACTAACTGGAATTAAAATACTTAGACCCGAAAGTACTACTCTTAATAGCAGACAATTGACAACATGGAATTAAGCGTTGTCAAACTATTTTCAGCGCATAGTCCTTATTATTATTCTTATTGTAATATTTATTGTTGTGTTAACATATCTGTACATTTATATACTCTAATTTTTAAGAAAATTCGATGCATACTTTATTTACCGATTAGTAATTAATATTAAAGTTGCGACAGCACAACTACAATTCCTTTTTGATCCTAGAACTAAATCGAAGATTTAATCAAAAATGTGTTATATTCTATAATTAGAATTTTTACTTCGAAAAGTAAGTTTCGAAATGTTTTTACTAAACTTATTTCTCTCATTTAAGATGAAAACTGCTCTAAAAAAAGGAAATGAAAAATTTTTTTAAATTGATTAAATTGTAGATATTATTAATGATCCATTATACAATGATGATAATGTACTGAAAAAATGTAATTAGTATTGAAATTGAATTAAAAAACTGATAAAATGTATAAATTTACGTTCCTTTGCAACACCTATTTAAGTAGAATTTTTTTCTCAATTTATTCAATATTCATTTAGATGGTACAGCAATAAAAACCAATCAACTAAAAGAAAATGTAGTAAACTCAAGGGAAACTAAGTATGAATAGGATGATTAAAATAATTATTGCTAACAAAAATGCAAGAAAAGCACATTAAGAAATTGATAATCACGGCCATAATTGTAAGATGCTCTCAAAAATTTGATATGTGAATAGTAATTGATAAATTGAAAATAAAATAAAAGGATATTAGAAGTAAGTCTATTAAAAAACAATTGAAAATAGAAGGAAAATCTCTTGGCACTGAAACTCACGATTTTAAATCTCGCCAAGTGCAACGCGACAGAATTGAACCTGCATTATAAATTAACGACCTACCAATGTATAAGTAAATTAAAATATATGTTTTTATTTTCATTGCTAATATAACAGAGAAAAGAAAAGAATGAATTAAAAAAATAAACGTACAGAACAGAGAAAACTAAATAGCTCATAACGATGCAGCAAATGATAACTAAACCTAATGGAAAATATACCGACAATGGGAACGATAAAGAATTTAAAAAAAAAACAAAAACAACATGAATTATTGATTCATAACATTCATTTGAATTTAGATACCATCTAAATTCAATGACAAATAATTGTATAAAATTTTATTAAATATTATGGACTTGATTTAAAAAAAAGATGATACAATCGACACGAAAATAAAAGGATTACCCCAAGTTTCTGTGAAATTTCAGTACTGTAATAGACGTTTTTTAGATTAAGGCGAAGAAAAGGAACAAGGAACGAAAGTATTTATATACACTTAGTCGAAAGAGAATGAGGATGGTATATATATGGTGAATGAACGAAAAAAATAATTGCATATAATGAAGAAAAACATACTATCTATAATTAGTCCTAGAAACACTATTGCTGATAATAGACTAACAATATTTGATTTTAATCAATTTTTTTATATTCTCTTATATATATAAATATGTATGTACTATATTTAATGTAGCATCAATTTATTATTACGATTATTTTTGACTATTTTTTATTGATTTTATTCTTTCTACTTTTCATTGTAAATAGATTCGAATAGAATGTAGAAGAGAGTCAATATTTAAAAAAAATGAAAGAAAACAGGAAAAACTATTTTTCAAAACTATATATTTCTTTTTGGATACTGTTTAGAACATTTATTTTTTACATAGATTCATTATTCTTTATACGTTTTTTTTATATAATTTTTGCACAATAAAATTGGATCCATTTTATATGTTGGTTTGATTACGATTTAATTTGAATCTAATTCCGAGCAGATTATTAAGGCTGCATTTTATATTCTTGAAGTGGAAATCGACTAGAAATTTGATTTTTTTTTAGCGTAAAACATGCCTTTTCTATTTGAAATTCAAGCAAAAACAGATAATACCTTACTCTGGAGGAAGGCGTCGTTTTTTACTTTGAATTATTCACGTTGCTTCTCAGAACACAAGCTGAATAAAATGCTCGTTGAATTTAGTTTATGATCAGATTTATTATCAATATTGTTGTGCCTTTTAGTCCAGGTACTGTCAAGCGGCTAACGGGTGATAGGCTTAGTCATGACATCAGAAAAATATTTAAAAAAATCCCCGCTGGCAGCACCAGCCGGAAAGGTAAATTTCTCGTATGTAGCGTAAGGTTTCGAAAAAGAATTTGGCTTGCCTACTACTGGACTTCTTACTGGAATTTGTGTAGCACTACATGGGTATTTATTAACAGACAGGATCTGCCGCCGTTCGTATTTGGAGAACCTTCATAGAGGCGCAAATATTTTACTAATTAAATTGAGTTGCACACGTATGGATCACATATTGAAAATCGGCGGGTAATAAATTGTTATAAACATATTTATACTCGTTTCGCCCTTCTCACATTTGCTGTTCATACATTTCACAGTGGTTACCACACAAAGATGATAACTTGTCGGCTTAAATAGCTCAAATAGTTAATTTCAAAAGATTTCCATAAAAGTTTAATCAGCACTTGTATTGCCATTAATATATACATTTTCGATTCTTTTCTGAACCACCAGGGGCCGTCATTTTGAGTTTTCATTGAAAACGGCTGCTAAAAATATTAAGCTGTAAATTTTCGAATTTTTTATTTGTCATCTGATTTGCATAATTAAATTAAATTAACTTGCCTTAATAACTTATAATTTCAAGTTTTATCGGAATCTGTTGAGAAACTTTGCTGCTAGAAGGCTACAGAAATAAAACAAATGTTTATGTCCCCCCCCCCCCCCCTGTATCGGGAGACCCCCTTAAACACTTTAAAATATTTTCTTTCGCTGCAGATTTCAAGAGGCACCACTTTTGACCTACGTAGAAAATTTCCTCATTCTAGCTTATGTGGTTTGCGAGAAAACTTGTGACGCACGAACAAACGGACGGACGAACAGACAGACAAGTCGCAATTTTATAATTTTTTAGGGCATTAATAAAAATATTTTACCATATTTAAAAAATATTCTGATTTATGAATACGTTCAAGATAAGTCATTTAAAACGTTTCCATGAAAAAAAAATTCATTATTTCAGTTGCTACTAAAATAGCGAATTGCGCTTGCCTCCGGACCTTTGGGGGCCGCCATTTTGAATGCATGCATTTGATTTTGGACTATTCTTAATCTTTGTATGATAGGACCTCATCAATCAATGTGCCAAGTCTCGTTCAAATCGGAGTTTCACTCTAGACAGGGCAAAATAATTCATCTTTTAGTGAAAATGGCAGCTAAAAATATTGGGTTTTAAATTTTCGACTTTTTTATTTTTCATTCAATTTTAATAATTTTCTGCATAATACAAGAACATAGTACAGAGATCCATAATCTCAAGTGTCATCAAAATCCGCTGGAAAATGTGACCGCTAGAGCGCCACAAAAACCTGAAAAAACGCATATTTAAACCGCCGCTTTTTTGAAATTTGCACATACATGATCACCAAAATATCAAAATCTGTAGATCTAAATAATACCTATTTTGAAACCAAGTTTCATATTTTTCGAATCAAAATTGCGACTTTTAGAAGCCTTTGAAGTTTTGAATTTTAACTGGCCGCCATTTTGTTTTTTGTGACCTGACCTCCAGTTTTTTCACGTAATTCTTTAGATACTTATAATTTCTATCTAACTGCCGAATTCCATGAAAATCTGTTGAAAGCTTTGACCACTATTACAACAACAAAATTTTGCACGTTTTTCGACCTTTGAGCGGCCGCCATTTTGTTTCTGCCGTACCGACTTTGGATTTTTTATTGTGAGATTCATCACATACATCAGTGAACCTTTGTACCAAATTTCATCCAAATCGGAGCTACACTTTGGTCAGGGCAGATATCACGATTTTTCGTCTAAAATGGCCGCCATTTTGTTTTTGCTGGTTCACGAACTTGACCGAGATATTAAACCAATACACCTTTCCTGAAAATTTGGTGAAAATCGGAGCAAAATTGCAACCTCTAGCGTGGTCACAAATTTCGTTATATCCCATATATATATATATATTTATATATATATATATATATATATATATATATATATATATATATATATATATATATATACATATATATATATACTTATGATACTCTCCGCAATAGGTAAATTTCTCTCGAGAAATTTACCTTAAACAGCAGTTAGGCACTCTGGGAAGTTTAGCTTCATTTTGCAAATGATTATGCAAGGGTTAAAAAGTTGTTGCTGGAAAAATTAATAAAAAAATCTATTTCATCGTGGACAATATATATGTTAAACTTGATATTGCAAACCTTTAACGTGGGGGTACCATTTGAAAGGATTGGATTGTCGCGTGTTATAGTCCGCGACCGATAATTTTAAATGTTCGAGGAAAGTGAAAACGCACTGCCTTTTAAATTAAGTCAAAAGAGTTTATTTACTAAAAATACACAATCAGGAATTTAACTATTTCACAAATCGCATTTTAATCTATTTTCCACTGTCTATCAATTGTTACTTCAACTGTCTATTACTAAAATCACTTCACAATCAATCAATATCGCCTTTAATTCGCGCTCCACACTTATCGCAGTTTTATTATCGCGGTTTTACTATTCCTCCCATTCATTCAGCTCGGCTTTATATAGGGTCTCTACTCATTCAGTCCATTTCTGGTACATTGGCGAGCTACCTGGAATATTCGAGCAATTCTGAATGGCCGCAGTAACGTCACTTTCAGATGTTTTTTTTTGTGGTAGGGAGGTGAAGGCATTCACGCCCGCCGAGTCTGGCAGTGTGGGACTCCCATGGAGGATACCCTTGGACTACCCACTAAACACCTCCCCTGTCAATCTGAGAACCTAGCCTGGAACCGTTTGACACATTACTTCGGGCTAAGCCTCATTTCTCTACGCGTTTAGGCGCCACCGGGCTACAGGGATCCCTTTTCCAACGGAAGGAGGGGAAGGGGGAGGGATTTCTAGAAAAGAGACCCCTCCACCCTGGACGCCTCCAGGCGCTCATATATTTTCTTTTTTATCTTAAGGACTGCCCGAGCGTAATGTGCCACACAGTTCCATTTGTCAAAGGATGTGAGCATCTCTCCAGTGAGTTCATCCGGAGAGAGATCTCCCATTTCTTCAATGAATATGCTGTCAGGGGACTGTGACTTACCAATCTTGTGCAGGTAAGACCGAAAGTATCCATGTCCGCTCAGTAGCTGAGTTAGATAGAAGTCAGTCTCACCATGCCTTCGATTGAGCCACGGCCTCAGGTCACCAATAAGGTGTGCGGTCCACCTACCTTTTGTATCGCTCACCCAGGACTGTTGCCAATCACTGAGTGAGCGTTCTCGTTCTTCGTGGGCGACAGCATCTCTGTCGCATTCGTTCCTCCGCAGGTAGATTCTGCGGCGCTGCGGAGGGCAATGGGTATCACTCCTGCGATGACCAGCACTGCCGACTTTGAGACAGTCCGATATGCAGATGCGATCCGCAGCGCTCCCCGTCGCTGCACCTGTGCCAAGCGCCTTCGATACAGCCCCTTTTTGAGAGCCTCACACCATATCTCCGATCCGTACAACAGCACAGATTGTACTGCACTCATCAGAAGTCTCCTTCTTGATGAGGTGGGACCCCCTCATCGCCCTGATTTGTTCGGAGAAACGCATCTTCGAGTCGATCAAAATGCCCAGGTACTTCACTGCTAGTTTGGTCTCAACGAGTGCTTCCCCAATGTTGATCATCCTTACTCTAGGGATTCTCTTCTTTGTCAAGATGATGATGAAACCACGAGCAGTCATCCAGTCCCTCACTTGGCGCATTAGCATACCCAGTCTGAGTTGCGCTTGTTCAACAGTGCGTCCCGCAACTAGCGCCGCGACATCGTCTGCATAGCCGATCAAGCGCGACTCATCCGGCAGCTCGATTCTCAGTAGCCCGTCGTACGTGATGTTCCACAGGTCTGGGCCAAGGATGGAGCCTTGTGCAACATCCGATGTGACTTCCATCCTCCGTCGACCCTCCTTCGTCTCATAGAGCAGGCTCCGGTCTGTCAGGTAGTTCTTCAAAATCCGCATCAGATTTCTGGAACTTGAAAAGAGTTTTCCAGTGCTTCCAGAATATCCGCCCATCTAGCGTCAAGCGTCACGAGCAACACAACCCTTTTGTTTGACTGGCAGTGAGCCTCCGCTCTTTGGACCGCGCTCACTACTTCCGCTATCGCGTCAATAGTGGAGCGACCTGCTCTAAAACCATACTGCCGTGGAGATAGGTCCCCGGCAGAACGGACCGCGTCAGTGAGTCTTCCCTTGATGAGTTTCTCGAGCACTTTCCCAGCCGTGTCTAGCATACATAACGGGCGGTATGCAGACGCCAACTCGGAATTTCCCTTCCCCTTGCTGATCAGTACGAGCCTCGCCACTTTCCAGCGTTCCGGAAATACACCTTCGTAAAGGCAAGCGTTGAACATACTGAGCAACAAGTCAGGACAAAGCTTGTAGACAAGCTGCAAAACCTCAGCAGGAACGCCATCTGGTCCCGGTGCCTTCCTTACTTTCATGGATAGAATTGCCTGCTCCAGTTCCATCATTGTGAAAGGTGAGCATTCTATTGGTGTTTGTGCATGAGCTGAATCGACATGGACAGGGTGCGTGGGGAATAGTACCCGTACGATCTCGTCCATCTTCTCTGCTTCATGTAAGCAGGGCTTCCGTTGGGCACCAAGTTTTCGCATGACCAGCTTGTAACCAAGGCCCCACGGATCCCTATTTACATCGTCCACGAGATCTTGCCAGAATCGGGCCTTGCTCTTGTTAATAAGCCTGCGAAGATATTTCCTGCCGGACCTGTATGCTGCTAGCCTAGTGTCTGCCTCCTCCCGTGTTCGCGCCCGCTGGGCCTTTCGCCGAAGTTTGTGACACTCGCTTCTTTGTTCGGCGATCTCGTTTGACCACCAGTATACTGGAGGCTTACCGTGTCGGGGTCTCCGACAATGTACGGCCTTCCGTCGGTCACTGCTTCAATCCATGGCTTCGCAATCGTCATTAGAACACGTGGGTAGACCCAATTTGTGATTGTTTCTTTCGCTTTAAAGAAATGTGGTGGCATGGCGTCACCCTCACATGAGACACAATAACCACATGAATGCTGGTGAGAAATTTGGTCCTGACAACTACTGGTGGTCTTGTGCAAGCGAACGATCATTCGTCCGGTTCAGTTTAGTATAAACGGTAAAAATTTTCTCCTCAGAGGAAAACCGGACGCGAACCGCAGCTTTGTTCTTCAGTGAACAAAGAAGTAAGTGACAGCGGGCAATTCTTTTTGTTTTAGCAGCCTTGGACAGCATCTATCATACCTTTATTATGTAGTACGTGTACCCAGGTTCTCTTCGGAAATTTGACGCATGGAAGCCTCACTTACACCCAATATGGCCGGCATTTTTCTGAGGAAGCTCCCAGGATCTTCTGCATTGAGGTCTTGGGTCCTTCGAACAACTTCCAGGGTCCTTGTCGTCTTCTCCTTCGCATGAGTTTTCCTTGCTGGACTAGGAGAAAACTCCTCACAATTTTTCGCGAGCGCATACTTCTGAGCAATATCGTAAACAGTGGCCACTCAAAAGTCGAAAAACGAGCAAAAAATTTATTACTTGCCAGCAAATTTTATTAATCACAAAAATAATGTAATGTAGACTGAATTCAAGATACTTATGCGTCTAATGCTTTCTAATCTCCCTCTGAGCCCACTCGCACTTTTTCTCTCACAGTGTGTAGTTGTCTACCTACGCATGTGTGAGTAGAATAATTAAGAGTGCAGGTCAGCAACCACAGCTATGAAACATGAATGAGTGCGATCATGAATACGAGTACATCGAAGAGAGCGAACGTGTCATCTGTACATTAGGACTCGTCACGACATTACAACTTGGCCAATTTGCAACGAAAGTTGCCTTATAGCCAAATGGACTATAAGGGGGCTTGAATTAATGCATGGATGGAGTGATACACAGGGGTTAATATACTTAGGAAGTGTTACTGTCTGCCAGCGGTAGCAGATTGCCTGACAGTCTGTGCGGTATACGATTTTCGCATTCAAGCTTCGATTACTTTGTCGTATGGTTTCTGGGTAAGATGGCAATTCTCCACATCACGTTTCATGTAACGGTCGTTTGGCAGAACTCTCTGCACCACGTATGGCCCGCGATACGATGGTATCAACTTTTTACTGGCGCGAGCCGTAGTATCGACATTACGGATTACGATGAAGTCATCTTCGGCATACGTCTTCGCCGGTTTTCTCCTATACATCACGTACTCGAAGTTGTTCTTCTGAGATTTATCTATAGCTCTTTAAGTGGACGACCGAATACGGCCCAAATCTCTCATGTCAGTTGTACCATATTGTTCTCCAGATATTCGGTCAGTTCGCCTACAACATTGCCCCTCTGCTCAACATCGAAAAATAGCTTGCTGGGTGTCTGTTTGGTGTTCGAGTGGACAGTATTGTTCATCCCATACTCAATTTGGCTCAGCATGCTATACCAATTCGTATGGTTTACCGGCTCACCCAACTTGCTCAAAATAGCGTTCAACACCCTGTTCACTCGTTCAACCTGGTTGTTTGACTGTAGTGACCTTGTCGTAATTTTTACGTGCGTGATCTTGTTTTTCACCAGGAATTCACCAAATTCGATAGACGTGAAACAGGAGCCACGATCTGATACTATTTGCCTAGGCTAACTGAAATATTTCTCAAGGCATGCAATTACTTCCCCCTTGCTTGTTGAATTGCCCGGATACAGACGTATATACTTCACAAATGCGTCAATTATGACTATCATATGCTTTCTCTTCGAATTCATGTAAGAAAGTGGAAAGTGGTTGATGTTTACTGTGTCGAAAGGAATTGGTTTCTTTGGTCTGCTGTACATATTGCGTTCATTGACTCGGGCTGGTGCTGAACACATGACATATTGGATGTATTTTTGGAAACTAATAATTCTTCTTCAGCTGCTCACAGGCCTTCTCAACACTCAAGTGGGCGATCTTCTCATGGAATTGTCTGATCACATTCAGCTCCATCTCACTCGGAACCGCCAACGGTAATTGGCTTTCTTTCTTCTTCTTCGTGGCACTACAGCCCCTCTCGGGCCTTCGCTTCCTGCAACAAGTGCCTCCAACTGTCTCGGTCCATTGACCGCGACCTCCAATTTCAAAATCCGAGCAGCGATGAACTGTCTTCATCAACCGAGTCAGACCAGTGTTGCCTTGGTTTCCCCGCTGGTCTTCGGCATTTAGTTCTCCCAACGAATACCTTTCTGGGTAGCCATACGATTCATGTATCCAGCCCATTGCAACTTCCGCTAATTTACAATCGTTGTGACCTCCACCTCGTCAAAAATTTCATATAGCTCATGATTGTATCGAATTTGCCATTTGTGCCCGTCTAGTTTCGCTCCAATTATTTGCTTCTGAACCCGTCGCTCAAAGACGTTCAATATATTTTCGGATGCTTGGGTGAGGGTTCATGTTTCACACCCGTTGCATAACACAAGCTTATCATAGATTTGTATACTTGGAGCTTTGCTTTCCTGTGTATGAAGCTGGTCATCAAGATTGTATTCACCAAATATTATATTTTGTGTACTCGAGATATTTTGCTGAGCTTTTTTTTCTCATTGATTTGTAGCCCTACTAGTTTTGCTTCGCTGTCGAGTTTCAGGAACAGTTCTTTGGCAGTTGTTAATGACCGTGACCAAATGTTGATGTCGTCCGCATAGGCTACTACTTGGCTGGACTTGCATAGTAATGTACCTCGTGTATCGATAGGTAACTTCCATTTGACGTACTCCAGAGCCAAATTGAATAGCAATGAGGCTAGCCCATCTCCCAGCTTTAATCCGATATTTGTGTCAAAGGCATCGGTGAATTGATTATTGATGCGGATTTAGGAGGTTGTCGACGTCATTGTCATTTAGGTAAGACAGACTTATTTGGCTGGGATGCGAAAGCAAAGCATTCTTTGGTACAGTGCGTTACGATCAATACTGTGGTATGCTCGCTTGAAGTCAACGAAAATTTGGTGAACGTCTATGTTAAACTCCCAGCATTTTCGGCTTTCTTTGTTGTATCTGGAATTGAGACCGTTTATCAAGTAAAAACTCGGTACCTGTTATTTTCCAGCCTATTACGTATGAGTTTGATATGCGTGTCGGCAGATATAATTTCGCATTGGTATTTCCTACTGTGCCTCGATTGCCTTTGGGCGTCATAGGCAAGTGAATCATCGGGGTCAACAGTGCTAGTGGTACGGTAGGGGCTAAGTGCATCCGCATGACCCAAAGTTTTCCAGTTCTAATGCCCATCTGGCAATCCTAACGTTCAACTGTTTTATGTTCAGCGACAGCGTTAGCGAGTTGCAGTCAGTCAGTATTTTAAATGGTATTCCTTCAAAATAGACTCTAAATCAGCGTAGTGCGTAGATTATTGAGAGCATTTTCAGCTCAAAACTGTGGTTTCAGCGCGAGTTGTGGTTGAAAGTACTCGCGTTACAATGCAGTTCGGTCGGCCTCTTTGGATTGTAGATCGCTAAAACTGGGGGCGATGACAACCTTTCTCTAAGCTCATAAAACACTAGGACGCAATCTTATCATTGCATTTGAAACCTCAATGCGAAGGCCTAGAATAATTTACTTGGGTTCTTCTCGTTTTTCGGCCTATCGTTCGTAAAGTCGGAAATTGCTGTTTTTTATTTGAAGTAGAGTGATTTCCAAAATAAAATTAATAGTCAGTTGCTCAAATGTTTTTAATTTTGCGAGAATGAAAATTCGAAAATTTAAAAAAAGTGAACAAAAAACTCTAAAAAATTATTTTTTCATTATTTGGAATCCAATACTTTAATTTAAAGCATAATAAATTTTCAAAGCTTATCGAAAATTAATTAAAAATAGATTTTATCAGTATTCCCTGCAGAGGTTATGACTAATTTTGCTAAGTTTTTTTCGAATAAAATTATTCAAGTGATGAATCAAATTTTCGCTGTCATTCAATTTTGGTATATCCCTTCCATATTCAATTTTATTTACCTTTTAAACATTCAACTTCTTATTTGAGTCTCTGTAACCCAGTGCATTCTTTCCTTGTTGATTAAAAAAAATTTAAAAAAAAGGAGAAATTTATTGAAACAGTACTTCCCTATCACGCCTTCTGTAATATGTAAATATTATAAAAATTAAAAATGAAATATAAATTTACGTCATGGAACTTGTATATTTTCTTATTGTTCCTCTTGTATTTATTAAATCAAATATATATGGTTATTGCCGGACCATTTTGTGTGCATTAAATGACAGCTATTCTAAAAGCTAATCAGCATTAAATGTATAAACAAAAAGAAAAACACTCAAAAGAAAAGAATGTTAAAATTAAAAATATTATTCAGCTTCCTTAATTATAATCTAATACTTTCATTTAATCCTTTCTTCCTGTTTTATTTTATTTTATTTGAGCTTGTAAATTGTCCCTTAATTCTTTACTGTCTCTTCTTTTTCTCTTTCATTCTATTGCTCTTCCCATATGCATTAAAAGAAAGAAAACGACCTTATTAACTTTTACGAAAACGATTCAAACGATATAAAATTGGATATAAAAAAATTAGAAAAAATAAAATTTCATTGCTAAATTACTATTATTAGATATGTATAAAAGTAACATTGAAAAATCCTTAAAAATTACCACTAGGCACAAAACATCGTATTTATGTATTTAATTAAAGTTAAAATTTGAAATGAAAAAAAATAAACAATTGAAAATAATGTATTTAATATAACATTAAGCACACTATACACATACTATGTATTTATTTCACCCATTTATGAAATATTGTACGAATAGTTTTGACAATAACTTTTATGAGAAATCGCGGAATGATACAGAATTAAATTAAATTATCAAAATATTGTACTTATTTGTATCTATGTATATCTATTTTCATACTATAGGAGTATGAAACTACGTATTCTATTCTTTGTAGGCTGTAATTATGATTTTTTAATGCACTTCATTTTGAAAATATTTTCTAAATCCAACTGAAGTATTTCAATTTTCACTAAAAATATTTTTTTAAGGAAGATATATTTAATTTTTAAACCAGATTACGTTGAAAGCATACCAAAAAGTTCAATAACTACAGATATTCTTCTCCTAAGTCTACGCTTCTGAGCACTATAAATTTTTCTAGTTAAAAGATGAATAATATTCTATGCGTTAAATTAATAGCTCCTTAAAATCATGAACGGTTCCATTTTAGCCAACATCGAAGCCTTTTCAAACGAAATATTTTTAGTCAATAACTTTGTTTATTTGATATCCGCAGGCCATTCCTCTTTTTTCTTTAAAAGCCGTCGGGCCTTGCTGGCATGACATGGTATATATAGGAAGGACAACACGAAAACTAACGACAAGATACAAAGAGCACCTACGATCTTTCTTATACAACAAGGCAGACTCCAATTATGCGACGCATCTACAAAACCACGCACATGAGCCTGATGCTATGACAAACTCTATGAAATTGCTACACAAACAAAACAAAGGACCGAGACTTGACATCCTAGAAAGGCTTGAAATTTATAAACATAGAAAGACAGACGGTGACATTATCAACGAACAACTTGTTACCAATTCCGACGCAATTTTCTCAGTCCTAGACCACACTCTTAGACGAAAACGGAAACGAGATGAAACAGAACAAACGGACAGCCAACAAGCAAAAAAACAAAAACATAATATCCCCCTACCTGGTATAATTGAGTAATTTACTTCCTGACCTCATTACCCATCCACTAATTACCCATCCGCTAATTACCCATCCGCTAATTACCTATTCGCTAATTACCCATCCTACGACTATATAAAGTCGCTCCCTTCAACACATCCTTTAGACACTGAAGATGACTCAAAGTAGTCGAAACGCGTCTGCTCACACAACTAAGCAAGGCCCGACGGCTTTTAAAGAAAAAAGAAATATTTTTACCTAAAATTTCAAATATAAAAATAGGCAAATGAAGTATTTTGCAATCTGTTAAAGATTGATGTCGAGTTTATTTCCCATTTAATCTATTTGGAACTTTAACATGTTCCCACTTGCAGTAGCTTATGCAAATTTCTAATAAATAAATATAACAAATTCTACAGATAGACACATATTGAAGGGAAAGTTCAAACAAATTGATTCAACTGGCCTGGTAACCTTGACATACGCAAGAACATGTGATGGTTCCGTTTTACAGAAACTCCAGCTATTTTCCTGTAGTGACATTTTATTTAAATTTATTTTTATTTTCTTCTATCAAGAATAAAAGTGAGGGTTTAACGCTTTTGTTGTGTGGAAGCAAGCACAAGCGTAAAATGCCTTCCTTGTTTCCTATTTAGATCACTATTATTATTATTTTTTTAAATTATGCAACTATTCGTGAGTTGTAGAATGCAGACACAAGCGTGGAATACCTTCCATTTTGCATCTATTTTAATAGAGGAAGATTCTTCCTCTATTAAAATCGTTTGCATGCCCTTAGCAAAGGGATCTATTATACTTACGCAATTAGTCAAATAAAACGACCAGCGTACCGAGAGAATGAGAATTTGATTGTGATTTGTTCATCTTACATGCTAACTTTATCTAACAGTGCTTTATTTTACTAACATTTAATTGCTTACATTTTCGCATTAAATTTAGATTACTGAATTGATAAATTATGACTGCTGAAATTCGCTCAATGTTTAGCACAAGAGTCCGCCATATTGAAATATGAGATGACGTTTGATTATCATCTGATTATCTTATTATTGTGGTTAGAGTACATTGCAATACATACAAAATCTTGATTTAAACGAACGCAAAATAGGCAAAATAAATGAATATACTCGAAACCCATAGTCGAAATTGAGTGAGGTGTGAAGCTTATGTGCTATCTGTATCTGAGAAGAAAATAAAAGAAAAGAACTTCCCTGCAGTTCCGCTATAATTTTATCAGTTTCCGTATACAATTGTTTTGTCCTCTACTTGAGGACTTTTTCGGTACTGCTAAATTTACCTTGTGTAAGCCCTACTAGCTAGCGTAGAAGACTTGAATTGATCCTAATGAGCTTAAAACCTAACTTACTCCCTAATTATTTTCAAGACATTCTTAATTTCTGAAATAATATTTGATTGTACCTAAATTCCTTAATTACCTATCCTTTACATAATAACCTTAAAATGCCACATATACCCGTTACTTCATAGTTTTCTGGAACTACATGCTAGGTCACTTTTGTCTTGAAGTTCCTCACTTCCTTCTTTTTCGATTTATTAACTGCTTCCCTCAAACTTTCATTCCATCTGATGCCTAGCTATCTTCTCGTTTTTACATTTTTGGCAGGACACCTTGTAGACTCCGCTCATTTCCATTTCGGGTACGGGGTCTTTTGTTGATCCAAGTAAGTTCTGGAGTCTTGTAGCTCAGCTTGTATAAACCAGTTCTATGTCCAAGCTTCTCATTACCTTCCACTCCACAAATCTCTTCCTCCAGTCGCTCTCCGAGGTCAACGTTGTAAATTTCCTGTTGAAGAAAACAAGGGAGTCGCTTTGCTACCAGAGGAAGAGATTAGTGATGACTTACAACTCAAGAATGGAAGACATTGGGAAGATAATGAGAACCGTGGACATAGATTTGGTTTATACAAGCCGAGCCACAAGACCCCAGAACTTACTTGGATAAACTAAAGACCCCGTACCCAAAATGGAGACGAGCGGAGTCTACAAGGTGTCCTGCCAAAAATGTATTGCATGTTACATTGGGCAAACGAGAAGATCGCTAGGCGTCAGATAGAATGAACATCTGAGGGAAGCAATTAATAAATCGAAAAAGAAGGAAGTGAGGTACTTCAAGTCAAAAGTGGCCAAGCATATGGTTCTAGAAAAGCATAAAATATTAACGGACGACGTGTGCATTGCAGAAACAGGAACAGTGAACCAGGTAACGAGTACACCTAGTTTTTGAAGATTATTAAGTAAAGGATAGGTAATTAAGGAATTTAGATACAATCAAATATTGTTTCAGAAATTAAAATATCTTGAAAGTGGTTAGGAAATAAGTTAGGTTTACAGTTAATTGGAAATCAATTAAAGTCTTCTAGATTAAATAGTAGGGCTAACGCAAACTAAATTTTGGAGTACTGAGGAAGTCCTCAAGTAGAGAATGGAACAATTGTATACAGAAACTAATGAAATTATAGTAGAACTGAAGGGAAGATCTTTCTTTTATTTTGTTTTCAGTTGAATGTTCTACCAATGGCGGAGTATCTTCTACTGTTATCTATATCTATTTGGTAATCTCTTATCTCTATGGCTTTCGGAAAAGTCATCAACATCATCATAATTATATAATTGGGTCATTCTATAGGGCTTTCCAATTAGAAGTATTATTTTGATATTAAAAGAAAATTGCCATTTTTTAATATAAATGATCAAATGTTTATTTCATTATAAAGAAGAAGGTATGTAGTTAATTGTGAAAAATAGCATCAGGCAAATGACCACCGTGACCACGCTTACAGGACCATATCCTTTTCATGAAATTTTCCATAACCAAATCGCAAAGTGGCTGAACTATGTTCTCGATAGCCTCACGAATTCCATCTTCTGGTCTTGAATCCTCGCTGAGCTGTTGGCGTAGACCTTCTCTTTCACGTGGTCTCAAAGAAAAAATTTCAGGGTGTTGGTGTTAAATCACAAGATCTCGGTGGCCAATTGTGATCATCTCTTCGAGAGATAACACGGTCCGGAAACTTTTCCCGTAAAAGATCAATGGTTTCGTTGCTTGTGTGGCACATAGCGCCGTCTTGATGAAGGTAAACGTTGTCTAGATTAATACCATCCGATTCCGGCCATAAAAAATCATTAATCATCTCTCGATGGCGCAATCCATTCACCGTAGCTGTTGCTCCAGCCTCATTTTCGAAAAAGTAAGGTCCAATGACTCCGCCGGACCGTAAACCGCACCAAACAGTCACACGTTGAGGATAGAGAGGCTTTTCAACAATAACTCTAGGGTTTTCCGAGCCCCAGATGTGAGAATTTTGCTTGTTGACGAAGCCACCGAGATGGAAATGAGCCTCATCACTCAAGAAGATTTTTCGATGGAATTCCGGATCATTTTCAGGCATTTCAAGTACCCAATCAGCAAAGACACGACGTTGGTGATGGTCGACCGGCTTGAGTTCTTGTGTTAACTGAACTTTATAAGCCTTAAGACCTAAATCTTTATGCAAAATACGGTATAATGACGTGCACGGGTTTTATTCTTTTTATCACTAAGTTGTCCCAACAGCTCGAATTTTTCCACCAATTTCTGTATTGCGGTCCGACAAGGTGCTTCACGACGACCCAAAACTGTTCGAGTTTTACGAACCGTCTGTGCCTAATTTTCACCATTTTTATAGTGAATTTTAATAATTTTAATGCATTGTTCCATTTTTATTAATGGCGTAGCTTTTTCTTATCAAATGTTAGAAAATGACAGCTTCATAAGCGACATCTACTGAAAAAGCGGGCTATTCAAAATAACACCTCTTATTGGAAAACCTTTTATATAAATTCATCAAATAAGCGAAGCCGCATTATTTTTGATTTTGATGAAACATGGCAGTTATTTCTATTTTGATGCAAAATGACATAATTTACCACCATTTGATTTTGTACTGTAGATATTTTAGTTTCAGTACTTGGCCACTAGAATTCGCCAAAGGTATGATTTTATGCTTTTGTTGCATTTTTTAGGTGCGCAGCCTCTAATTTAAAATTTTTGCAAAAGTAAGCACCGTCTTTTAATTTAAATAAGAGCATTATTTATCAAGTTCACTTCAGTTGCACTTATTCGTTTTACACAATAACTTGCACTTTTGTCGCATTTATTTATTTTATCGCACTGAGATCATACCTATCGACACTTGCTAATATCGCGAATCTACAAGTCCCCCAACATGTCCGGTGCCACTCTTTATATAAAGAAATCAACGTATCTCGAACATTTGCCGATGACGTTAGATGTTTTTAATTACCAACCACATAGTCATTGTTGTTATTGTTGTAATCATGTAAGCGCCAATGATGTCATTCGTATTTTGGCTACCAACCCTGTACTTTTTGCTGTTGTAACGACGCAACCAGAAAATGGAATTGTAATGTTACCACGGCATAGCAAGTTTATGTCAACATGTAACATTGCCACTGTCTTAGCTCTTTCCGCTCCGAAAAGATGTTTCGACAGCCACATCTGCATCCTCCTGGATATAATAAGTGGCTAGATGCAACATCATCATCATTATCATCTATGGTGCAACAACATAGGATTAATCTTCTCCAATCATCATGGTTCTGCAACCTCGCCCGTCGGTTGATCTACTCCAGCTAATCCTCGGTTTTCCCGTTGAACGTTTACCTTGTACTCTACCCTTTAATGTTCTTTAGAGTAGCTGGTTTTCTTCTTTTCTTTCTACATTGCTCGCCCATTGCAATTTGCGTAACTTTACGCAAGCGGGTACAGGTGGATCGTCGAATAATTCATAGAACTCATCATTGTAACGTTCTTTCCACTCTGTTGTTTATTTCACTGTCATAAATAATATATCTACTTCCTTTTCAGATTCGCTATTCAGGGTCCATGTTTTACATCCATATAACAGCACTGGTTTGATTAAAGATTTGTAAATACGGAGCTTATTTTGCCTGTGCACAACTCTGGGCCTTAGAATGGGAAATATGGAGTTTATACGGTATCCAATCCCGCCCGTTTGGGTGCCACTTCTATTCAGGTTAGCTCCAAGATAAACAAAATTGTCCACACGTTATAGTCTCCTGTGATCAAGTTTTGTAGAACTCGAGTTTCTTCCTCGTTTGAACCACGAATTTGGTTTGAGTTTCATTAACTCGTACCTCAATTAGGTTTGCTTCAGATTCTTGGCTGAGATTGACAGCGCTACAATATTGAAATCATCAGCATATACTTCCAATTGTTTGGACTTGAACATAAGTGTACCCAAGGCTTCAGCTGATATCTTCCTGATGATATGCTCCAGCGCCATATTAATGAGCATTTAAGCAAGTCCATCCCCTTGTTCTAAGCCTGATCCCATTACGAAGTTGTCGATTAGTTCACCGTTTACCTTGACCATGTGGACCAGTTTTGTTGGGACGTCAAATTCGATGGGCTATTATTGAAGCGAACACTTGCTCGGCGATTTGGAATTTATTCTGCAGCCTCCACACCTCGATATAATTGTCAAAAGAGGGCCAGTCAACTTTGGTTCGAGCGACACCTAGATGGCCTTGATGCAGCTCCTTCAATATTGATGAACCGTAACTCGATGCGTCTGCAGCCACGATAATTTTCTTCTTTGGGTCATAGTTGGTTAATACAAGATTCAAGGAAAGTATATTTCTAGGTGTAATTGTTTCCACTTGAACTTGACATCCTTATGCAGCAACTTGTCCAGCGGTACGCGAAGCTCCCTCAGTTGATGAATGAATTCAATTATTGGATCAACAACGCCATTGTAGTATCCGTAATGCATTGCTACTCAGCCATATGTTGGGTAAATTTGTTTTGCTTAGCATCCGGTTTGCTTTGCTGTTCAGCCATTGCTGTAATTAACTCCTTAACTGCATCCATATCGGTTCCTTTCAGCAAGACGTACACGTGAAAGTTGCAATTCACTGTCTAGGCTATGATGTTTACCTTTAATTCATTCGTGAATTCGGATCTCGTCGCCATTGTTGTAGTTCCGTCTCTTCAGCAGATAATGATACAAAACTAGTTAAAATATATATAGAAAAGTTTATTATCCTTTACTATCACAATATAAGTTCCGTGAGCTTAGACTTGACTCCACGACTCCTTGATGACCAGTGACAAGTCTTCTTCTGCCAAGATCGGTGTTGCGATCCCAGCACGATTATAGGATTTTAGCGAGCCTGGTTTTATTAGTCTGGCGATCGATCTGTTGTACTTAAGGTTTCATTTTTTTGAATAAGACAACCTTCATTTTTCATGTATTAAACGATAGCCCCTGCCAATATAAAAGACTTGATCAAATTCAGAGCTTCGTATAAACTTCTGTAGGCCTTTATATCAATCACTTGATATAATGGTAACATCATCTACTTACTCAGCATTGAATGTAATAAAGTTTTTCTCATGAAACCTTTGCAGAGTCATCGTCATCTTGATACTAAGAAGCCTAGGTTATCAGCTGTAGAAAACTCCCCACTAAGTGATATTAAAAGTCAAATTTCAAGTGACAGTTCTTATGTTAAGTGCTCTCATCGAAGAGAAAATATAAATTTTGACGTGGAAGCAGGTCGCATTAAAAAATGAAATCTCAGTGAGCATAGCGTGGGACTCAGTACTATCGAACTTAATTAATTTTGTTTAATTTCTTGCAATAATGTTGGAAAAATCACCTCAGAAAGTTAGCATAATGTTCTAAATGTTCGTTTTTTATGCCGTTTTCACGTAAAGATAATTTTCATTGTATACAAGTCGTATTGCATCAGTCCCAATCAACAACCTGGTGAATAACTCAATTTCGTATTGAAGCATACACGATTGTTTTAACGCATAGAACATTATTCTTCCCGAAAATTACTAGAATAAAAATTATTCACACAAAAACTTTGAAAGGAATATTATTTCTCTTTAATTTTTCATCAAGAAAATAATAATTCTAAACTATCCCAATTTCCCTTGTGCCTTTTTACAACCGCTATTCGTGTTGTTGCTACAATTATTAAATTATTAAATGTAATAAAAAATGAAAATCTAAAACGAAACAATATTTCTCAATATTTCAAAATAGAAAATTTTGGAAAATTCACATCTAAATTTGAGTTTTAAATCAATTGTAACATATTGAAATAAAAGATGATGATTCCATTCATCATTGCTATGTTTCTCAATCGCACCTACAATCATTATAATGGTATTGTAGACAATACTAGGTCTCATTAAATCAACTATAAATTTAAGACTATAGAAAAATGCCATATTCGAACGCCCAAATATTTAGCTACCTTTAATGTTTTTTTTTTGTTGTTTTTCAAGCAAAATCTCTCATTTTTTCTCCTGATAGCTTTAATAGACTCCTTTCATATTTTCCCAAAAAAGTATCGGCTCAAAACTTTAGGAAACTAAAAATTAAAGGCACAATGTAAATAACAGAATTATTCTTATAAATAAACGACAACATTTCCCTTTCTGCATTTAGTTTTTATTTATTTTACGAAAAATAAAAATAAATAAATTCAGTTACGTCTCATGTAAACTTAAACTCTTTAAGTGCATTAACTCCCTTCAACTTGATAAAAACTTCCAATTTGATGAACAAAATGAAGAAATATTGTCATGTCAGTGCATGTTTGAAAATGATTAAAATAAAATAATAATACAGGCGAAATACACTCAACCACCTGATGTTTATATAAATATAAAAATTAAAACTAAACATAACTTAAATACACATGCATTATTTAAAACATATATTATGCACACATTAATCTTACCGTATAATATTATTTTTCAAAAAAGTAAAGAAGGAAGAAAGCATGAAACAATTTGACGTAATTTTTATTGATTCAAATATTTTTAAGGATAAAATAAAAACAATGAAAAATAACGAAAAACATGAAAAATAAAATAAAAAATATATAAAAATAAGAAAATGCAACCATATCAAAATGTCTATTGCAACGATTTAAGAATTAAAAAACAACCCAATTTAATTTATATTAGTAAGCGATTGAAAAAAGTAAATAAAACAAAAGAATTGAAAAAAATAAGAATAAAATAAAATTATTGATACGAAATGAAAAGAACACACCTAGTATTAGTAGTTTTATCTATACATAATTAAAATTAATTAAAAAAAAGAAAAACCTACTAAGTTATTATTATGTAAATTTTCACACGTATGAAATATTAAACAAATAAACAATTTAATTTGCTTTTGTAAATAGATGAATCACTTCAACCTGTGTATAAACAACATTATTGGAATAATTATTAAAATAAAGAAAAATAAAACAGAATCATTAAAAATAATAAAAATCATGTAGAACTTACTAAATGATAATAATCTTACTGATAGAATAATCCTGCATACATGAAAAGAAATTGAGAAAATTGCAAGAACGGAAATGAAAAGTTTAAGAAATGGAACATGAACATAAAATGACATACTAGATGAATTTCGTTTCGTTTAAGAGACAATCATGTGATAAGCTACGCAATATCACACATATACACTCACACACACGCTTAAATCTGTTAGATTTGTATGAACAATATATTCTATACATTGTGTATATTTATATTTATTATGCTATCCATATTTAATTTCTCCTTCTAATTTCTATATAAAGCCATTTATCATATTAATCCATTTTTGTTATCTTGAATTCCTTTGAAGGCATCGGACTCTTCACATTGAATGTAGAAATATAAAATGTAGATATGTAGGTTTAGTAGACATTTAAGAGCATATAGAACAGGACATTATTGATTTGAATATGCTTTTTTCCTATAAGTATCTGTAGAAGAATGATAAAACGTGAAATATTTAAAAAAAGGAAAAACAAATGAAAAAAACTTTAAAACGAAAGAAAATTATTCAATGGATTTGATGGACCTAAACTGAAATATGTAAGAGAGATTAAAAATAAAACAAAAACTCATCCTTTTTTTGTTTAAGGTGAGCTTCTATTGAATCGTAATCAAGAATAATGATGATGATAATAAATATACATTATATCCGTTTGTGTACTGGAATATCTTGTGTTTCATTTCAATATTTTCGCATGTTCGTTCGTTCAATATAAAAAGCTCTACTTGAATGAATTCATCTTGATCTTCGTTAATGGCTTTTCGCGAATATGTAAGTATAATCGGTTATAGCATCAAGTGAACCTGGCATACATTTCTATATAGATACAGAACAAATTCCACACTATATAGCGGCAGGTTATGTACAAGGATGATTTTTTTTTGCCGCCAATACGACATTTTTGGGTTAGCATTTGACTATCCTACACTCAAAACACACTACACTTCCATTTTAACTTTAGAGCGAGGAACAACGAACGCCGGCTCTGTTGGTTTTGGGAAGCGGGGTTTTTCTTGCCTATGTAGAAATTTGTGTTGAGAGATTTGTACACGTAAGAAAATTACGATTTGCCTGCCAAATATTTACTAATTGATGTAGGCTATAACCCAAGTGAAAAAAATTAGACCTTTCTGTTGAAGGGCTTGGACTGCGGAGAGGCTACGGCCGATTTCCTCCAGGAATCTGCACAAGCAATTTAATTCATTTCTGTCAAAACCTTGTTGTGAATTTCGGCGTACCGGCTTTCTCCCATTCGCAACTTCAAATTGCCGCCGTAACCTCTCCACTTTCCTTCGCGCACTCATACCTTTTCCTCTGTGTATTTATTTATTTTTACTAACATTTTACCAATTTCCCTATAATTTTAATTCTCCATAATCTCAATCCTACCCTCTTATCCTATTTTTAATTACAAAAAAATTGTAATATAATAATAATTTTAATTTTCTCACTAACAACACTCCATTCATTACTTCCCATTAACAAAATTTCATTCGATACGTTTTCCCTAGCAAAACCTAATTCATTCCTTCATACTAACTAATTTTATTCATTAGCTCCCACTAACAAATTTTATTTTTCATACTAACAAAAAATTTATTCACGTTTCCCTACTAACAAATTTCATTTTCATGCCCATCAAGAAAGATGCATAGTTGAAGTTGCTAATTCGATGAATGGGAAATCAACAGAAGGTGGCTCCGTTGGTAGCGGCGTGGATTCGGTTGGGACCCTGGGTTTAAGTTTCCCGAGCTCAGGAAAACACTCTTTTTAGAATATCGGCAAAAGCAATTGTTTCCGTATATATATGATGATTTGCATCTAACCAAACGCTATCATGGTTATGCAAATCGACATATATGCAAAATGGAGATTGTTGCGGTTGTCTATATGCAAAAAGATGTATGGGTAGCGGAATCGAAGTGTAATGAACTTCGATTACGTTACCCAGATGTGGCAGCGGTAATTGGAAAGGAAAGGATTACTGCGGGATTGGGTTCTTGGATTTAAGCCAGTCAGTATTTATCTTGTGAAGGAGAGTGGAATTCTTTGGCAGTTTCGGGGAAAGTTGTTCTGTTAAAATTCGGGGAATGAAAGTTGTTTGGAAGTTGAATTTGGAAGTTTAGTGAATTCATTAAATAAATTTAAAAAAAGTTGAATTTTGAGAATGGAAAAACACAGAACGGTTTTGTGCTAGTGTTTGTTGTGCGGAAGAAAAATTAATAAGTGGGTACGAGAAGTGGAGAAAAAAACCAAAAATGACTTGTGCAAAGCGATTGAGTTGATCATCTTTGAATTTTCATGTGGAACCAAAAATTTGCATCAAGAAAAGGTTTTTTTTTGCAATAAGTGAGGTGTCTTCGTACGATAGAAGAGTGGATTCCCGTTATATCCGAGTTTGTTCCTTGGATAAAAGTGTCAGCTAGAATTACTTAGTGGGTTTAAATTTAACAACAAACAGAACTATTGAATATCTTATGCGGAAGAAATAATAGATGAAATTATCAAGATAAACCAAGGCTGTAATTATTGGAAATACACGGACGGATTAAATATTAGGATGAATTGGCCGCTTATCTATAATTAATGAGTTTGGACTTAAAATTAATTGAATTTTCAGTGACCCTACCTCTTTTTTGGTGTATTTCGCCAAATGCTCGGAGATCCACAAAAAACGAAGAGAGTAAGTAAATAATTAATATTTTTCCTTGTTTTTCGACACTCTTTTATCTGTTACATATCATTCCAGTTTATTATAATTTGCTATTTTGTTATTAAAATTTTATTTGATTCAATTGAATAAAAATTTTTTGAACAGTCTGTTTGTTTTTAATTGGTATCTCTTAATTGTTGAACTTGCTGTGTAAATTACTTTTTGATAAAATATAGCGGCCATGATTTGCTAAAATATTAATTTTTCATTTCTCAATATGGCCTCTCCTTTCCCGTCCTTATCCCTTCGTGTAGTTTTTATGTGTAGGGTGGCTCAGCACGAGCAGAGGGTGTCCCGAAAGATCCACGACACAACTGAGCGCTAACCAGCCTCAGTATGCTAGGCCAGGATACGCGCCCCTCTGTTGAAACATAATATCTGCAACTGCAGTGACTTCCGCGGTTGTAACAACCTTTGCACCAAAGAGATCGAAAAGAAGAGTTTACCTCTTTCTCTGGACTAATTTCAAATAAAAGCAGTCCAAGTGCCCTTCAACAGATAAGATACTTGAATTTCGGCGTGGTGATGTGAGAACGCCTTCAGAAAAGAGAAGTTAACTAGTGTTATCGGTGTCAATAATTTGGTCATTCGGTTGCCAATTACGCCATGCACTGTCGATGCGTAAAGTGCAAAGAAGTGCATGCCCCCGGTGAGTACAAATGGGCTTAGACGGAGCCCGAAGAAAAATTGCACTGGGTGTATTTGGTCATCCAGTATCATATCGAGGATGCCCCCGATATTAAGATGAATAAGATGTACGCAAGTACATCACAGTGTGATACTTTCCAAGGTCGTCAAGCCCGGAGTATAATTTCCACTCGCCGCTAGAGGGCCATGTAATGTATCTGCCCTACGCCACAGACAACGATCAGCAGGTCGTTATTGACGTCGACGATTCGGAACGCTCCCTTTAACCACTCGCTTTCACCGAGCCGCGTTATGACAGTTGGCAGGAAAAAGAAGGGAGTAACCTTGCAATGTGCCAGCCCATCGTCTCATCCAACATCGGATTGGTCAGAGGGTGTACAATCTCCTGCCAATCAACTTTACACATCTGGTGGTCACCAGACCAATAAAGACTCCGAAGCAATTTATATCTGAGGAGAGTGGAGTGTAGTTAAACCTGTTTAGACGGGCAACTCGTTCATGTTTCATACAAAATATATGTATCGCATAAGCAACCGAGGAATGTCCATAATAGAAAATTGAAAGCTCGCAACGGCAAAGTATTGAGAATAACGGAGGAAGTGAACGGAGAATGCCACTGAATTAAGTAATACGGTCATCGTTGATGGATGATGCCATTAGATGGGACAGAGTCGAACGACCAACGTATTATGTTAGTATATCCGAAATACGATTAAATATACATTTAGGCATCGAATCATCTTCATCGAATAGTCAATATGGGGATAGGGGAGCATTAGCATGGACTCCTCCCGCATCAGTGGAAGGTTCTACCCCAACGTGGACTGAAGGCGCACCCAGCTTTACGGAGTCAAGTTCTAGTGGTGAACTAGCAATCTCCAAGAACTCATCACCGTCAAATCTGCCTAGCCCAGATCGACATAAAACTGCTGTTGAGGATACTCGGAATTCACTCACATTCGAAATGTTAAGCACATTTAATGTCGATACGAAACATAACGCGAATAATACTGAGAATCTTGACAGTGACACAGTTAGGAGTAAATAGATATTTATGGGGATTATTAATAAGCTATGCGCGATCCCCATGAGAAGAAAGAATATTACTTTACTAAAACACAAATATAACTTTATTGACAGAAATATATATAGAGAGTTGAATGTAGTGAAGGACTACATGTTGGCGCGCGCGATGTTGACTCGTCGGAGGTTGCGAACGAAGAGAGCGTCTCGTTGACATGAGTTGAGAAATTCATGGCATCCACAAACTGCTTGATGCGCTCCTTGCGGTGAGCATGTGGACGCCACAGTACTCCCTCCCAAGTGACATTTTGATGAGAATGTCACGATCGAAAAATGGCGTTGAAAAATGTCGTAAATGAGCCTGGTGCAATGGCGGGTTGCGTAGCACGTGTTCAGAAGATGCGATTTCAATGTCGTGAATGTTGCTGTGGGGCTGCAGTGCGAGATTGGGCATACGACGTAGTGCGAGGTCGGGCATGCGGCCTGGTGCGAGGTCGGGCATGCAACACTGTGCGGGGTCGGGCATGTGATACTGTGCGGGTTTGGGCATGCGACACTGTGCGACGTGTTGGCAGCGCAATCGAACATGCGATCGAGGCGGTGTGACGTACACATGCGAACGCGGCGTCTGTTCGGGCATGCGTATGACGGGTGCGTGATCGGGCATGTCGGGATTGCATACGGCGTGCTTGCGCTGACTCGTGAAGCTACGACCTGCGGCGATAGTAAAAAGATGGCGAGCACATGACTCGTGTAACAAAAACGGGGTCACAACTATGGGGTTTATTAATAAGCTATGCACGATCCCCATGAGAAGAAAGAATATTACTTTACTAAAACCCAAATATAACTTTATTGACAGAAATATATATAGAAGGTTGAATGTAGTGAAGGACTACATGTTGGCGCGCGCGATGTTGACTCGTCGGAGGTTGCGAACGAAGAGAGCGTCTCGCTGACATGAGTTGAGAAATTCATGGCATCCATTAACTGCTTGATGCGCTCCTTGCGGTGAGCATGTGGACGCCACATATTTGCGAAAACGTAAATACATGCAAAATTCGAACGAACAAAACACATAACCTGTATACCGTGTATTTTATTACAATAAATTATAATTTTTATTGTCAAAATTGTTATTTATATTTAATTATCATTAGAGCTATCAGGGCTAGAAGAAACTATAGGCAATTTTTACATAAAAAAAATTAAATAACGGTTTTATATTTATAATTAGCTAATACTGAATCGTTATATTTTTACCTTTATTGGAAATAGCGTGCTGATACACCAATATTCGGAATATTTGACAATTGAAGTAAAAGAATTGCGTTTAGTAGTGGGTTGATAACAGGTTCTTACTAACGAGTTCTTGCCGCCACCAACTAATAACTCAGTAGTTGAAAAGACTTCGTGTTCTTAATAACAAGATCTCTGAAGTGCAATAATTGAGATAAATAATGTTTTAATCGTTAATAATAAAAACAACTAATATATCGCGATTATAATTATACGCCATGGATTAAAGGACATGTCGCGATTGAAAGAATATAAAAGTAAATGTTAAAACTGACGGATATAAACAATGTAAAAATGTTATTTATTTACTTTAAATACTTAATGGGTGCACCATAATATAAAATATCTTAGGGCACTTTAAGGGAATAAACGCAGTTTAGTAGCAGAATAATTGTTTCATTTAAAAAAGAGAATCGGCTAATTTAGATGTAGCAGCAACAATATATGTTTTTAAGGTACAAGTTAGATAAGAAACAAAAGATGTACTTAAAGTATTATGTTCAAAGATGAACCAGAAATATTTAATGTCAAAGTACTCGTAGTATATATTGTAGTAGGTATATATATACGGTCCAGGACTGCATATTGGTCTGGTAAAATTTCGAAATCGTATGTATAATTTAGTTGACGCTAAAAACAATTAGCTGGATCAGTTAAAACTCTGATGAGTTAATGTGGTGAATATATTGGATATAAGTGGATTCAACTTGAAACAAAATATAATATTGTTACATGTACAAATAATTCTGCGAGCTACTGTCGCAATTGTTTTCACAACAATGAAGAACACGAATTCACTCGAAACCCCGAGAACCCAACAAGCATGATCAACATCTGCAAGTGACGTCACTCCATTCATTAATTTTCTCGGTAGAACATTCGCCAATAAACGAGAAATGGGTGAATAGGTAGAGACCCTATATAAAGGCGAGCTGAATGAATGGGGGATCATCATTCATTTGACCGCGATAAGAAAACTACGATATAGTGGAACGCGAAGTAAAGACAATTGATTGTTTGAGTGCAAAGTGTGTTTCGTAATAGTGAAGTAATTTAGAAGACAATTGCGATAAAAAATTTATGGACAAGTGTTAGATTTTAATTTTAATAGTGAAAATTAAAATTAGTGAAAGTGTTAACTGATTATTGTGCATTTTATTTAATTAAATAAACTCTTCTAACTTAAATTAAAAGACATTGCGTTTTCACTTTCCCGGAACATTAAAATTATAGGCCGCGAACCAATAACACGCGACAATGGTGTCAAGAAGTGCGCAAGAAAAATTTTGAAAGTGAAAATTTGAACATTTTTATAGTGCACAATAGTAAAATTTAAAGAAACATTAAAAATGCCACGAAGCTTAAACTTAAAAATTAATGAATTGACCATATCGGAGCTCAAAGAGGAGTTGGAACAGCGGAATCTGGCTACGCAAGGTACAAAGGCCACACTGATTGCACGCTTGCGCGACGCGATCGAGTCGGAAGGCGTGAATCTGGATTCGGGTGAGTTCTCAGATGCGGAAAAAGGCGCAGAAGGTGGAGAAGTAGAAACACCAAAATCGAAGGAGCTAGAAAATGCGCTAATGCAAATGTTAATGCTGATGTCATCGAGTCTGACTGCGAAGCTAGATGAACAATCAGCGAAGCTAAATGAACAGTCATCCAGTCTGACTGCGAAGCTAGATGAACAATCAGCGCAGCTAAATGAACAGACATCCAGTTTAGCTGCGAAGTTAAATGAACAATCAACGAAGCTAAGCGAACAATCAGCGCAGCTAAATGAACAGACATCCAGTTTAGCTGCGAAGCTAAACGAACAATCAGCGAAGCTGGACCAACAAGCGATCGAAATCAAAGCAGACATCAAGGCAGACATCACACAGAAGCTGGAGAAACAGTCAACCGAAATAAAAGCGGAGCTCGGTAGTCTCAACAAGCAAATTAAAGGCGTCGAGGAAAAGGTTGACCAGGTCGAGGAAAAGGTCAGCCAGGTCGAGGAGAGAATCAACAATGAGATGGAAAACATAAAAAAGGAATTGGAAGCAGCAAAGGCAGTAGTGACCGCCCCACCAGCCCCAATCATAACGGCAGCGCAAAGCTCATCTAGAAATGTCCAAGCACCAATATTCGATGGGCAAACGGTCTGGAGTATTTACAAGACCCAGCTTGAAGCTGCCGCAAGGGCGAATCGCTGGAATGACCAGGAACGAGCAACTGCATTGATTCTTGCTCTAAGAGGCCCAGCTGCCGAGCTTTTGCAGACCATCCCCGATGAATTGCACTCAAACCCGAATACTATAATGAATGCGCTCGACATGCGTTATGGAGACGATCATCTAAAGCAGATTTATCGGTCACAGCTAAGGCATCGGGTGCAGAAGTCTGGTGAGACCCTACAGCAGTTAGCCCAAGACATTGAGCGACTAGCACTTTTGGCTTACCCAGCCTACGACCCAGAACATCGAGATGATGCAGCGACAGAGGCATTCATCAGCGCACTAAAGGACCCGGAATTGCAACAAGCCGTGCGTTTAGCTCAAAAGCAAACGGTTAAGGACGCATTGGTTTATAGTCTGAACTATGAGGCAGCGAAAAATGCGACTCGTACCACTGCCCGGGTCCGTGAAGTGGCGGCAGACGAGTGCAGGTGTAAGCGCATGGAAAATGAGCGAGAGCCGCAGGGTAATGGTGCGCCTAGATGCTGGGATTGCGGAGAAAAAGGGCACCTGCAAAGAGACTGTAAGAAGCGAAGAAAATGGAGCTATTGTCCAGGATGGTGGAGATTCAGACCGTGTCAGGAGCCTAGAATGGAGGACCATCAAACTGCAAGAGCCAAATTTGTGGGGCAGAGGTTGGCTAGGAGGATCGACGTCCCCAGCACCACCATCACCGTGTCAAGACTACATCGTGGAGAAGCGGACTTATGCCTTCCGGGTCAAGTTGACGGAGAACACTGCACCATAACAATCGACACTGGTGCCACCCGATCGATTATCCGACCAGACCTAGTTAGACAGCAACAACTTCACAAGGGCAGAATTTTCTCACTACGGACAGCTACGGGAGAAACTGCACCTGTTCATGGAGAGGTCAACCTCCGGATACAGTTGGGAGACCTTGTGTTCCGACACAATTTTCTGGTTGCGAATATTATGGATGACTGCATTCTCGGAATGGATTTTCTGCGACCACATGGAATCACGTTGGATTTGGGTAAACGAGTATTGAAATGGCAGAATGTCGAAGTACTGATGGAGGATCCCAGCGTCCAAATTTCTAAGATGAATGTAGTGGTATGTACTGACACTGATGTAGCGAATTCTTCCGAAAGCATTGTATGGGCCAAGCTTGATGGTGATTCAGGAGACCACCGATCTTATCTGATAGAGCCAACGAAGACGTCCGCATTGCGCAGTTTGATTGTAGGACGTAGCCTTGTAAGATCTTTAAGGAACGGATATGAGCCGGTTAGAGTCCTTAACACCGCAGATTCAACCACGAGCATCAAAGCGGGAGAAGTCATCGGCAGCTGCCAGCCTGTTTCCACCATCACGTCTTTGGAAGCTACTCACAACCATCATTGGAAAAGGAGGCAAGGCACAGACAAAGCCCGGGAATCCACGTCTGAAATATTGAAGCAAGTCAAATTGCCGGTGCAGCTATTCAAGCGAGCCTCTGATCTGGTCACCAAGTACAGTTACATCTTCTCAACAAGCCCGGATGACCAAGGCCGAACGAGTATGGTCACTCACGTCATAGATACACAGGGAGCCAAGCCGATTCGACAAGCACCGAGACGTCTCCCTATAGCCAAACAAGGAGAAGTGAGCGCGCTGATCTCGGACATGGAAAAACAAGGCGTTATTGAACCTTCTGTCAGTCCATGGGCCGCGCCTGTAGTTCTAGTCAAGAAAAAGGATGGTAGCACTCGCTTTTGTGTCGACTATAGGCAGCTTAACGACGTCACTAAGAAAGATAGTTACCCACTCCCACGCATCGATGACATCATGGACACTTTAGCCGAAGCAAAATGGTTTTCTACACTCGATCTCAAGAGTGGCTACTGGCAGGTAGAAATTGACAAGAAGGACCGAGAGAAGACCGCATTTTCAGTTGGGACCGGATTGTGGCAATTTGTTGTGATGCCGTTTGGGCTTTGCAATGCTCCAGCCACTTTCGAACGCTTGATGGAATATGTGCTACGTGGTCTAACCTGGAAAACCTGCTTGGTATACCTAGATGACATCATCGTCATCGGTAGAACGTTCGAAGAGCATGTGCGGAACTTAGAAGAGGTTTTCTCCCGATTACGACTGGCAAATTTGAAACTTAGTCCCGAGAAGTGTACTCTTTTCGCAGATGAAGTAAAATACCTGGGACACGTCGTATCAGCAGAAGGGGTCAAAACAGACCCTGAGAAAATTGAAGCCGTGAAAAGCTGGCCAACACCAAACAACAAGCGCCAACTACGAAGTTTTCTGGGTCTGGCGACCTACTATCGAAGATTCGTCAAAGACTTTGCCAAAATAGCTAAGTGTCTCCATCAGCTAACCGAGAAAAATCGTCCGTATGTCTGGAATGAACAATGCCAGACAGCCTTTGAGACCCTGAAGGAAAAGCTGTGTGAATCACCCGTGCTGGCGTATCCGAAACCCGGAAAAATGTTTGTAGTTGACACCGATGCAAGCAACGGCGGTATTGGAGCTGTACTCTCCCAGCAGATCAATGGCGAAGAAAGAGTCCTCTCTTATTACAGTCGAGTTCTCTCAAAAAGTGAGAGGAATTACTGCGTGACCAGGAAGGAGCTATTGGCTATAATAGAGGCCACCAAGCAGTTCCACAAGTATCTATATGGCCAGAAATTTGTTCTTCGCACGGACCATGCATCACTGAGATGGTTGCTCAACTTCAAAAACCCCGAGGAACAAGTTGCGAGATGGATCGAAAGATTGCAGTCATACGACTACGAAATTGTTCATCGGAAGGGCGGAGTTCATGGAAATGCTGACGCCCTATCCCGCCGTCCATGTCCCGCTAACTGCAAGCATTGCCGACGGATTGAGGAAAAGGAACCGCTCGTTGATCTGCGATTGATAACGGCGGAATTCGATGAAGGTTGGTCATCGGAGGAGATTCGAAACGCCCAGTTAGCCGATGAAGACATCGGACCATTGCTCGTATGGAAGGAGACGACTGGGCGACCTGAGTGGAAAGACGTTTCAATGCATGGCGCAACCCTGAAAAGCTATTGGGCACAATGGAACTCCCTTCAGGTGGAGGGTGGCGTACTCAAGCGGAAATGGGAAACGGCGGATGGTAGCTCCTATAGGATGCAAACTATACTTCCCAAAAGCCGAATCCACGATGTGGTTAAGGAAATGCATGAAGGATCCTCGGGAGGCCACCTTGGTGTTAACAAGACCTTAGCGAAATTGCGGGAACGGTTCTACTGGCTCCACGCTCGAGAAGACGTAGAGGACTGGTGTCGCAGATGCACAATTTGCGCTTCCGTCAAAGGCCCAAAGCGACGACTGAGAGGACAAATGCAAACCTATAACGTAGGCGTATCATTCGAAAGGATTGCTGTTGACATCGCAGGACCCTTTCCTGAATCCGATTGGGGAAATCGATATACGCTGGTTGTAGCCGATTATTTCAGCAAGTGGCCCGAGGTCTACCCCATTCCCAACCAGGAAGCAACTACCGTAGCTGAACAGCTAGTGTTAAATTGGGTCAGTAGGTACGGCGTACCCTGCGAATTACATTCGGATCAAGGCCGAAACTTTGAGTCACTAGTTTTTGGCGAAATGTGTGAGCTGCTCGGAATACGGAAAACGAGGACAACACCGCTGCATCCCCAATCCGATGGAATGGTCGAACGTTTCAACGGCACGCTCAATAAACACCTTGCCAAGATGGTTGACGAGAACCAAAGGGACTGGGACCGACATATCCCACTATTTTTGATGGCGTATAGAGCCGCTGAACATGCGTCGACGGGCCAAGCCCCAGCCAAAGTCATTTTTGGAAAGTCTATTCGTTTGCCAGCCGATATAAAGTTCGGAACACCCCCTGAGAAACCCCAAACGGTCTCGGAGTACGCAAGTGATCTAAGACAACGGTTGAACCAGATACATCGGACAGTGCGAAAACACCTCGAATCGGCTACTGACCGCATGAAGACCAGGTATGATCTAAAGGCTAATTCTACTGGCTTCCAGCAAGATGACTTGGTGTGGCTTTATAACCCGCAACGGCGAAAGGGTAGGTCTCCAAAGTTGCAACATAATTGGGAGGGACCATACCGAGTTAGAAAGCGAATCAACGACGTCGTATACCGAATACAGGAACATCGTAAGCCGAGAGCTAAAATGAAAATCGTGCATCTGGACCGTCTTGCCCCATATTACACCCAGGGAGAATTGACTACAACTGGCGACACATCTTTTCGGGGCGAAAAGAACTGAGGTGGGGGCAGTGTTACATGTACAAATAATTCTGCGAGCTACTGTCGCAATTGTTTTCACAACAATGAAGAACACGAATTCACTCGAAACCCCGAGAACCCAACAAGCATGATCAACATCTGCAAGTGACGTCACTCCATTCATTAATTTTCTCGGTAGAACATTCGCCAATAAACGAGAAATGGGTGAATAGGTAGAGACCCTATATAAAGGCGAGCTGAATGAATGGGGGATCATCATTCATTTGACCGCGATAAGAAAACTGCGATATAGTGGAACGCGAAGTAAAGACAATTGATTGTTTGAGTGCAAAGTGTGTTTCGTAATAGTGAAGTAATTTAGAAGACAATTGCGATAAAAAATTTATGGACAAGTGTTAGATTTTAATTTTAATAGTGAAAATTAAAATTAGTGAAAGTGTTAACTGATTATTGTGCATTTTATTTAATTAAATAAACTCTTCTAACTTAAATTAAAAGACATTGCGTTTTCACTTTCCCGGAACATTAAAATTATAGGCCGCGAACCAATAACACGCGACAATATGAATTGCTGAGATAACCACGACTTTCCTTTCCAGCAGACCCTTCTTTTTCCAGCAGAAATGAGAGCGAAAAGTGAGTATGCCGGTTTCGCGTCACGTTCGGTACGCGGTACCATCGTTTGTTTTGAGGATGTTTTCATTAGAGTAGATTATTTCGACGCTTGCATAAGAGTAGAAGATTTTTCGGTACCGCGTCGGGAAAAAGTAAAAGAAAATTCGGAAACGCGAATTTAAATCCAGTTTTTTTGTAGTTATCTGACTTGAGTGAATAGAAGTTGAATACGGAATAACGTAAGGATAGGTTTCTTTTCCGTATGTTGCACTTGATGGTGGCTGAAACAAAGTCATTGAGCGTAATCCATTTGAAAGATCTGCGACCGAAATCCTGTCCAAACTAGCTGGCCAACAGGCAGCCACCGCGAAATGGATTACGAGTACCCGGACTGGTTGACCAATTGGTACCATTAGTTGGCACGAGTCAGACTTCACATCTAGAACCGATGAGAGATCTTTTCAGATTTCCTTCGGGAAATCTCGTCGTTGGAGCGATTAAAACGAAAATCATTACAACCGGCAAAAAAACTGTCAATAATATAAATAATGTAAGTAGCAACAATGAGCTGCTTCGTTAAATTTACCAGCAACTTAATTCTTAATCGGAAATAATTAACAAACAAGATTCAAAAATGAACTGTGTTTCCCAGTGTTTAGATCCTTTTAATGTCTCAAAATAACTTTTCATCCAGTTACCATCCCATGGAAAGGCTTTCTCAGACCCATGATAAATTGATAGTGATTTCAAATGTCCATGTGTCCGTAAAGCACAGCAGTGATGGTCTAATGCCTCAGCGGGGAAAGATATTGGTGCTCGCCGGAATTGGTCTTGTCTGGCAACGGGTAAATACGCGTGCAGGGTAGCGTTACGGTGTTGTGGAACGGGTTCTTTTCCTCAACACAAGGGCCCACTGCTAAAAATTACGCATTCACGAATTTACCCAACACAACGATGAGTTCGACGGTGTCGAGGTCGAGGTAACCTACCGAAGGAGTGAACTATAGGAAACGTGACAGACCGGACTCGATTAACCCCCGTAGTATGCGAGACGATTTCGTCCTTAGTCCGAACACTTACGACCCCCACAAAGAGTGGGGCATCCAAGTGGAAGCGGTGAGCCCTCGCACTTTACAATGGTTCAAGATCCATTGTAAATGTGGCCATTCACTTTTCGTTTAAATGAAAAATTCATACAAAAGTAATTCGCAGGAACTTTTTCGTTAAATGAAAAATAAAATGTTTCAGAATTATATCAAAGTTTTACATGATGGAATCATATAATACTTTAAAATAAATAGGAAACCCGTGTGGAAGACCACTCTACCTAGCAAGAGCCCCAGTAAAGGAAGGAGCTATAGCACATTAGCTAGCTTCGGACAGAAGGGTCCGGCCAACGTAGCTGGTCCCATACCCGTTAAAAATTCTTGAAATGAGAAGACCGACGTTTATCTTTTAGCGATTCAGTTTCTATAATATGCATACATGTGGGACTCGTTTTAACGGAAACAAAAGTTGAAGTTTTGATACTGTGTTTTAAACGAAAAGCAGATACAAAAATATAATATTCTGCAAAATCAGTTCTCTAGTCGCGTATGTCGTCTTCTTTCTCTGTCGTGTCGTTCTCCACTCTACAGCAAATTCAAAAAGTCCACAATTCACCCAAAAACTCGGCAATCCTGTTCTAAGCGCCATCCTCGGCGCTGCCACTACTATCGCCTGTACCGTTCTCAAAATAAAGCTCGTCTTCTGCACCCGAATCTTAATGACTCGGACACCTCTTCATATTATCGGCTGCTGGTGTTGTTTCGCCGGGCCCTTCACCGTATCCGACCACATCGAAACAATAGCGATCATTTGATTAAACAGTTGTAACCCGATATGGGCCTAGGAACTTTTTGTGCACCTCCAAGCCTCAGCCAAATTGCGTCCTCTAGATAGCAACGATATCTCCAATGTCGTAAGCGCTAGCTGGTTTGCGTTTCTGATTTAACACCTTACGATTCTCGTTGTGAATCAGCTGGATGTGTTTCATTGCTTCATCTTGCAGGCTTGATCGTCCCTCGACAAAACGGCTCACGGACTCTTCCCCGATGATATCTCACAAAGGCAAGTCATCCGTCAACCGCATCTGTGTTCCCATTAAGAGTTCGAACGGTGTGGTACCAATGCTGTGACTATACGACAAGTTACCGTATTGCTACAGCCTCTCGACATATCCAAACCACTCGGCGGGATTGTCAATAGCAAGTTTCGTTAATACTGGAACAATGATCCTATTAATTCGCTCGATTTGTTCGTTATTCCGTGGGACTCCAGTCGTCAATAAAACGTGTTCGATACCTTCCTTCTCACAATAATCACTGAAGACGTTTGTGGTAAATGCTGAACTTTGGTCTGAAACGGTTAATCGGGGTTTCCAAAAACCATTGCCTGGTTTTTAAGTCTAATGATGACCTCTTCAACTGCTGTCGACTTTGTAGGATATAGCCATAGGAACTTTGTGAAGCCGTCGGTAACTGCAAAAATATGTTTATAATTTTAAATGGTCGATGTGGTACGTGTCCAGCTGACGATCGCCTTTGTCAATAGGACTAAGCCATCCCTCGCCTTTTCCCTTTCTGCCAAGATACACGTCACGCAATTTACAATGAGCTTCTTGATATGTGCTTGCATGGGTGGGAACCAGAAGTCAGATTTCAGCAGGTGCTCAGCTTTTTTCAGTCCAAAGTGATCGCATTCATGGACTCGTCTGATCACGTCATATTGCATTGCATTGAACAACTAATCACAAGGCTCCGCCGTCGGTTTTGTTAAAGATACCATGCTGCACTACGAAAGCGTCGTCAGTAACTCGTCCTACGACAATTTTCTCCAACTCTGGATCGTCTTTTTGTGCTCATTGAATTCGCTCTTGATTTTATTCGTTGCTAGTGACTACATTTTGTAAGTTGAATACAAAACCCTTCTGATATGAGCGTAGGTCTGTCTACCCAACTTGTTTTAATTATATCGATTTCACTAACATTAAAAATTTTTGGTAATTTGAATTTACTTCTAGGTTTTAAATAAATTATTTTTGTGTATTTAAACTCACTAGCACTAGGATTTATTGGCGGTAATCATTGGTATTTGTTGCCTTGCTTCCCTTTAATTATAATAATTTTTTCTCTTTAGGTTGGTATGATGGAACCTTTTTATTATTAAAGCATCGATATACCACGCAAATTAATTTGCTGCGACTTTAATTGGACAATACTTGCACGTAAAATGGCGTCATGCGAAGGAACTGGCAGGAGCTCTGTACTAAAAAATTATAGCAACGTACACTCAAATATGGTATTCGGTCTTCAATCGTAAAAATACGAGATTTTAGGCGAAAGCTTTTCTCCAGATAGTCAAGTTGGGGTCGAAATATTTCTCGGGAATTTGTCCTAATTTCACTTCCAAAAATAATTGAGAAAGCATGGAGGAGAACTATGCAACCACTTAGAAACAACGTTTCGAATGCAAATACTACATGTACAGCAATAATGCGAGTATTACGTTAGCCGTTTAGATTTACACGAAGATGCGTATCACTACTTGGTTTATTTGATTTGAACAATAATATATATTTATTTTTTTTCGCAATATTCGGCGTCAACGGGACCCCGTTAAAATCACCATGAAATCTTCCACTCTCCGCGATTTATCGACAGACAATTATTGACTGCACAATTGGGGACACAATTGAAATGACTCCATAATCGCAACAACGGCACAATTGCCTTCTGTTTTTCTAAAACTTTAATATCGCAGCACTTTCTTATTATTTTCTTTTAAACACAGAAAAACTCACTGAGTTTTTCTTAAGGACAGGTGGACGATATAAACTCGCGAAACACCCACGGCAAGGGATTGCTGCAGCAGAAGGAAACAGATTTGAACTTTCGTTTAAATGGAACGAATAAAACTCTTCGCTCCCATAGATATTCACTTCGTAATCATATTAACAGAGATAATTGCAATAAACTTTCAGCCAACAAATATCCAAAAAATAATTTACACAACTCAAAGGCCACAGCACTTCTTTTCGATTTCTTGTCACAAGAGCTGCAGTATTCCATATGAGTTCAGTCAATAAAACGCAATGACCCTCCTGCTTGTTGTGCAAACTCGAGCCCCGCATCGTAGCAATTCCGCTTACCTCGAGGAGCCTCTTCATGGCGGTAACGGCAGATTCACGTTGACACAATCAAGCAATTGCTTCGCTAGATTTTGTCGCAACAGTGTTGCCATTATTGACTTTTATTTTATTTTTATTCGGAAAAACTTTTTATCGATAATGGTAGCGGTGGCAGTGACGGAGTTTATTTCGAGTTAGTAATAATAATGTTATTAAGTTGCATATCAAATTGTTCCGCACTTATTGCGTTATTATTACCAAATGGTATTTTTTCGTAAAGGTCTCTCGAGCGATTTGCCTAGGCGGGCTGCTCGATTACTACAACATGATGCCAAATATGAATCGCACTTTTCTTCCTTTGCATAAAAAAACTTACACTGATTGTCACTCAGAATCAAAAGCTAACTGTAGATAAATTGTGAAACGATATTTCTATGAAAAATTGGCGTACCGGATTTAAATATCAGGTGGCAAGTTGAAGAAGGAAGGAAATTCACAGGTGTACATGCACAAAAAGGGAATTGCGATGTACATAAAAATTATGTAAATTGTTAACGCTCTTTTCGCGAGATTTCATCTTAGAAATCGGAGCTCGGAAATTGATTAAGGATTTCCATCTTGCGATAGTGGGGATGCGATCACTACTCTTGTGTAACATCAACAAATGATATACAACAATTGCAGCATACAAAAATGTTTCAACGTCGAGTGATAAGACGAAGAAACGTTAAACGTACCCACGGCAAAATTGTCGTTTTTCAAAAGTGATGAAGAAATTATATTTTCGCCAAACTATTTGAGTTTTTAATATTTTTTTAGTCCTCTCAGAAAGAAGAACCTTTCCAATGGTTCTTCTTACTGACAGCACTAAAAAAATACTATTTGCATCAAAATGTTTGTAATTTGTGCCGACATTAGATATTTCCGCATTAATCATACAAAAGAAAATAAAAAATAAATAAAACCACTTGTTTTCTTCCATTATCATAAATTAGCTTATATAAAATTGTTAATTTTATTATTATTACTACTTTTTTGTTATACAAATATACCCGGTCTTATAATACTGGGGAACTATTATATACTCCTCTATAGATTTTGTGTTTCGCTGTTGTGCATGGCGAATTAAATTTATGACTTTGCCTGAAAGTATAAATTATAGTTAATAATAAATACCAATATTATTCATGATTTAAATAGTTTAAAAATATGTACCCACCTAAAACATTCATTTGAATAAACTTCTTATTCAAACGTTTCAATCGTTCTAAGTTCTGTTGTTGTATTGTCCACATTTCTAAAATATCGCAGCTTCGGACTTGTACAATTTCGGTCTCTTTGGAAACATTTTCATCCTGTTAATGCGAGTAGAAAAATTTAAATAGTTTAATATGGTAAGATTTAGGGTTACAATACAGTTTATAAACAAGTTGGGTAGACAGACCTATGCTCATGTCAGAAGGGTTTTGTACTCAACTTACAAAATGCAGTAACCAGCAACGAATAAAATCAAGAAACATGTCAAAGACGATTTTATTGGAGAAAATGTGTAAATTCGAGGATTATACTTTTATTAAAAAAGTTGAACGAATTTTGACTTCTGAGGTATTTGTTATAGTAACACCCATAAATATCTCCTTTGATAATTTTTTCAGATTTTTTAGATCACGGGTGTCCATTCGCGCGGGAGGAAACACATTTTTCATGTATTTCCCCCCTGTGCTCCTAATGAAGCAAAAACTGTCAGTTTAAGAGCTGTTTTGAAAAGCTCTCATAGAGGACTTTCAGGCTACCTTTCATGAAATTTTCTTCAGGGGCCACTCCTCTGTACTGTAATCATCGATTCATGGCCTATTTTTTCGAATCCTAGAATGGTTACAAAGCCCTTTTGCGAGGAGGTCTCACCTGCCTCTTCGACTTGTTTCAATTGTATGTATTCATCTTCATGATACCTATCATTCCTGAAATTTTCATGCAAATCCTAGCGAAGCTGTAGTGTCTAAGTCGGTAAAAAGCGCATATGGCTCCACAGCCATATGTTTCCATAGTAATACAGGACATATTGTTCCATAGTAATACAGGAAAATTCAAATCGCTATAACTTTGTTAAATACTATTCGATCTTTATGAAACTTTCAGAAAAGATCAACCTTATAAATTGTCATCTGTTTGCTATATTTTATTGAATTTAAGGGTACCGTTTAGATTTTATTCAAGAAAAGATAAAATCGATAATTCATACTATTACTAACAAAGTTGAGTGAATTTCGACTTCTCATGTATTTGTTGTTGTTGTACTCATTAAGGCCCACATTCATGATTTTTTTCAGATTTTTCAGATGAAGGGTGTCCAATCGCGAGGGGGGGGGGGGGGGTACGCGAAAAGTTCGTACATTTCCCCTTCCCCTGCCCCCCTCGGTACTCATAAGGCAATTTTAAGAGTTGTTTTGAAAAGATCTCATTGAGACCTTTCCAATGACATGCCATTCGACTACCAATGGTGAAAAGTTTTTTTTGAGGGGGCACCTCCCTATATGGGGAGACCCCCCTTAAACCCCTATGAAAAATTTTCCGCCCTTGAATTTTCAAGAGGACACCACTTCTGGCCTTTTCACAAAGTTTCATGGCTGTAGCCTCTATAGTTTCGGAGAAAAAGTGCTGTGACATACAGACGGACGGACGGACGGACAGACGGACGGACGGACAGACGGACGGACGGACAGACGGACACAGGTCGTGATTGCAATAGGGTTTTGTATATTAGTACAAAACCCTAAAAAGGAAAAGACGCAGTTAATATGACAGGGGACAGTATTAATTGCGATACAGCTAGTGCAGTACATATGTATACTAGTCTGATGTTGTAATAAAAGTTTGGTGCATGGAAGCAGTTCATCCAATGCCCCTTTTTTCAGATCCAGAAAAAAACAGCTGCTCAATAGATCTAAAATAGCAGCTCAATAAATACAAAAGCCTCGCTGCTGTTATGACAATATGCAACAGCTTTTGAGCGTGAGTGAGGGGGCATTGGCTCATCAATTTCATCCACGAATTTGTATTCCACCACTAACAAAAAATATTGCAATTAGCACGCTTTAGAGTTTTGGAAAGGTGACGACTTTTAGAAAGAGAATTTGGAAGTAACTAACTAAAGAAATTTTTAACCAATTGGGACCCTACTTTTTTGTGAGGGTTAACACCCATCCAAAAAAAATTAATTTTGTGGAGTCATGTGATAATAGGTTAGAGGAATCGGGGTAAATTAAATATGGTTCCAATAGTATTTTTTTTTCTTTTCGGGTTCTCAATAAATTTTTGCAATTTGATTCGCCAAAATATTGTCAATAATTTGAACTCCTCTTTTTCTTTTCTTTTTATTCGATACAATAGATGAGCCAAATATGATAAAGTAAAAATTTAGTAGATTGGAAAGTGGAAAATTCGTAACTGTTAATTTCATCTAAGTTTGGAAAATTATTTAAGAAAAAATGGAGATGATGGTCCCTCAATTGAGTGAGGAGGTGGTCGGCGTCACATGGTGGTCGGCGTCATCCATGTCTCTATAGTACTCGTTGTAGTAATCGAGCAGTCGCCTAGGCAAATTGCTCGAAAAACATTCCCGGGCGAAAACACCATTTTTTTACTACTCCATAATTTAAAAATACAATACACAATTACAATAATTTAAAAATAAAAATAATTTAATATAAAAATATTTTAATAATTAAATTATTTTTGAATTATATCTATTATTAATAGTAAATTTAAATCGAATTTCAAATAATAATTTATTATAATTTTCTTCTAAATTTTTATATGCATCTATAATATAAAAAAAACAAATTAAATAAAAATTACAATAAAAAGATTTGATGACGGCAATACAATTTAGAAAAAGAATTGCGGTTTTACCTCGTCGGAAAGAAACCATTGTTGCCGCCATGCAGAGGGCTCGCCAAGTAAACCTCCGTTGCCGGCATGCGGGAGTCTCGTCGAGATAAGCAACGAGGGTGCACGAGCTTCTAGACGAATGTCGATGTCGTCGTTGGTGTGTGCTGTCATTTGTCGTTCGGACTGAAATTTCATTTTGCTTCAAATATTCAATCAATTCCGCATTCATTTCGGATCCTGCCTGTGATTTGCCTATTTTTAATGTTTCTTCCGTCGGGCTAAGGCAAATTGTGTGTACGTTTCCCACATAGAACGGCGTCCCGGAGAAACCGATTCCAATTTCATTTTTCACCGTGCTGATGGCTCACAACAGCAGCAGAGAAAAAAATTCCAATGGGAGTCAAAACCGTCGCATACAAGTACGGCGAACAATTCTGTTTGATGGGACATCTGGCGTGGAAGAGTGGATTTGAAGCCAGTGTCGAGTATCGGGAACCCACGATTCAGTTACAGTGAGAAAACCAGGAAAAGTGTGAAAACTCTATCCGTGCCAGCGCATTCTCAGACAAGGCCAATTCCGGCGAGCACCAACATCTTCGCTCGCCGAGGCAGCAGACCATCGCTGCAGTCCTTTACGGACATTGATATTCCCTCCAAAACACTACATCGTATGATGCCGTGATGAGAATTATAGCACACAGTGAAACCACCATCTCCCATTTTTAGGGTTTGTAAAATAATTTTACAAAACTCTACTAAAATCGCAACTTGTCTGTCCGTCCGTGTGTCACAGCAGTTTTTCTCGCAAAGTACTTAAGCTGGAAACACCAAATTTTACATGTAGGTGTAAAGTGGTGCTCTCTTGAAAGTTCAATTACAAAACAAATTTTATGAGATATTTAAGGCGAGTCTCCCCATATAGGGGAGTGACCCCCGAAAACAAATTTCATCAAAGGTAGTCAATATGGGTATCATATGAAATGTCTTAATGAGAACTTTTCAAAACAGACCATTAACTAGCACCTCCCTCGCGATTGGACACCTGTGATCCGAAAAATCTGAAGAAAAAAAAAACAGAGGTAGATGTTTATGAGTACAACAACAACAAATACCTTAGAAGTCAAAATTCGCTCAACTTTGTTAATAATAGTATGTTCTTCGAATTTCACATTTTCCCCAATAAAATCGTATAGGTACCCTTAAACTCAATAAAATTCAATATTTAAGTAGTTACACATAAGGACATAAGGACTGACTGAATCTGGACAACACTTTGGACAATGAACTTGAATTGATGCTTTGGGCTGGCGGATATGATGGTTTTGACCTAGTTGCTTCGCACGGTAACACCGAGGTGACACTCGTTCGAGGACGGCTCCAATTGAACCATCATACCTTCTCCGTCCCGGTAAAACTTTGGCAAGCCTCGGAGTACGGTCGAAGTTCGCACCATTGGGTTGGTGGTGTAGGCTCGGTTGAGACGGACTCCCAATTAGCGTTGGTCTGGCTCTGAGCACTTGTTCCAGTAGGGGCTTGTGCTGACCCTCGCATGGCCTCTCTATTCTGCAAAGATAACCATGGGACAAAATGTGACTCTACACATGAACAGAGTTAGCAGCCCCAAGGAGGACGTAATCAAACTGGAGCAGTTTCAACGAAAAAACTTAAAAATGTGTAGAACAAAAAATCAAAATAAAAATATCAACAACGACGACGAAATCAATAGTCACAGCCACGATGTTGACAGCACATTGCGAACGATACCAACGACGGACGAAAAACGGAGATTAATGGACAGCCTTGTCCAAACTGAAATTCCTGCAGCGTTCGGGCGCAGCAAAAAATATTGCGAACACCAGAGCGTACTAAAAAAGAAGAGCGGAGAATTCTACAGGACGCGCCAGATATTTGCGCGGTGCAGAAAAATATAAAGAAGATCGATAATTCGATAGTTACTGCTGCGAACGCTACCGAAGCGGCCGAAGCAAGGGTCTTAAATGCTGAAATAATAAAGAATTATCCAGAAGTCCACAAAGCGATCGTGGGAGACAAAGAAAGGAGTGAGTATTTCACCGCCACCGTCGAAAATGTGGCTGAAGTACTGTACTCGGAAACGGAAGCCGATAACTTCGCAAAGTACAATTGCCGTCCAGCGACGTCAAGAAGAAAGGCTAATACGAAAAGCGAGAGACGTTATTAAAAGTATAAAATAAAAATGCGGCTTGCCAAAAATCAGAAAAAGGGTAAAGAATAGGCTCCTTGAACTAGAGGAGCTCCTAGACCGCAGAGGGCATTACCGAGGAGCTGGTTAAAGGCCGAAGAGGACCAGAAGGCTAAAGAAGAGCAGAAGAGCAGAAGGCTAAAGAAGCGCTGAGGGCTAAGCCTAAAGGGCGAGCGCAGATAGCTCCACCATCAAACATCAACAAGATAATGGTGTCTAGCCCAATCAAAGGAGATGAGGATAAAAGAAGGAAGGAAGAGGCACTTGATAGGTGTGGAACGCTAGATTAGGGGTTCCAGACAATGACAAAACGAGCGAAAAAACTCTATCAAAAAGTGCCAGAAAATAAAGTTCGCATGGACGCCACGCAAGAAAAAAACCTGATGCGAGACAGAAGAGACGACCCATGCCAGCAGGCACTGCTCGAAAAAACCCCAAAATTGCCGATCCTATGCAGAAGTGTTGCGGGGTTTCAGGGGAAATGAACGGCCTGAAGATACCGACGCTGCTATTAAGCAGTACGACCAACCCGATCGGACCACATACTGGTCGAAATGGGAGCAGACGCCGATAAAAAAGGAGCATTCTTCGACGCAGTAAAAAAGTCCTCGGTAAAAGCGCAACTGTAGTCTCGTTTAAGCCGATGACAATGATCGAAATAAGAGATATTGACTGCGTCACGGACCTGACTGAGGTAGAAAATGCTGGCGTTGGCAGAGTCAAAGCGAGGCTGAACCAAACAACTATAGGGTACAACGCATGGCCATTATTGACTTGACTGGAAAGGACACCGAACAATTTCTGAATAAGGGAAAAATAAAAATAGGGTGGGTTGTCTGCTTCTTCAATGTTTCAAATGCCTTGGCTATGGTCACACCACACAAGTATGCAAAGGACCCGATAGAAGTTCCCTATGTTAAAAATGCGGTGAAATGGGACATAAAAGAAAAGATGTACAAAGGAGGCACGCTGTATCCTTGGCAAGGATGCTGATCCAAGAAAATTTTGGGCACGTCTTGGGATCAGGAAAATATCGGGTTTTCCCTATAAGCCCTAGCCAAGTTAAAGTCAGAATTTCGATGACCCGTATCCTGCAGGTAAACCTACCCTGCAGTTCAACTACCCAAATCCTGCTGGAGCAGTTTGTGAGGGATATGAAAGCCGACTGTTTCCTGCTGAGTGAGCAACACCATGATAAAAGTTCTACATCATGCCATCCTGATGAAACTGGTACTGCCGCCATCTGGGTTCGGAACAGTGATTTCCAGGCGTTGGGCTGCGGACGGGATGATGGTTTTGTGTGGGTTCGTTGTTCAAGGACCACCTTCTTTAGTGTGTACCTAACGCCGAACGAGCCGATATCACCTTTCCAGGCCAAGCTTAATACTTTCGAGGGCGCTGTCTCAAACGCAGATGGCAGGGTGCTCGTTGGGGAGACCTCAACGCTTAAGCAATCGAATGGGGCATACCTTTAACAGACCCGCAGGGAAAATAATCCTACAGATGGGCTGTGAAGGAACCATACCGGACGTGACATTCGCCTCGTAGTCTTTAGTACGGAGGATACACAATTGAAGGGTATTAGAGGACTACTCAGCCAGGGATCACTCAGTACATTCTGCTTGAGATCAGTGATGTTGTCTCCCGACGCTCATACTCTCGACTATCTATGATTGAGTGGAACATCCGAAGGATGGACGTCGAGAGGTTCGTTGTGGTGCTCACGGTAGGTGCTCCGCTGCAGGGTGATTAACAGGGGACAAAAGAACTGGCAGCTCAAGGCGTGGTAAACTCAACTATGGGCATCATAACGACTGCTTGCAGCACTTCTATGCCCGTTGAAAACCCCGGCACGGCAAGCCCCTAGTATACTGATAGTCGACTGAAATCGCTGAAAGCCGAAGGGAGTGACGTGACTCTCAACCGGCACGGAACCGTGACGAAACATGCAACCGATAGTAGCAGATAAGTCGCAAATTGATTAACAACAGCAAGGGTTGCTACTGGCAAGATCTAGTGGACAAGGTGAACAAGGACCCGTTGGACCTTGGCTACAAGCTAGTCATACGAAAGCTTGGTGCCCTACCGAAACCTTGCACACATGATGCAAAAAAGATGGATGAGATAGTGCGGGCACTCTTCTCCGCCCATCCCTTCCGTGTTAACGCTGTACATGGTAAAAAACAGTCCAGTGTCCACTTTTCACACAGCCAGAACTGGAAGAGGCAGTCCTTTCACTGAAAGCTTGGAAGGCTCCAGGTCCAGACGGTGTTCTGGCTGAGATGTTGCGGCTTGTCTATCACCATTGTTCTGACTTGCTGCTCAGCACATTCAACGCTTGCCTACGGGACGGGGTTTTCCCGGTCCGATGGAAGGTGGCGAGTCTCGTGCTGATAAGCAAGAGGAAGAGAAATTCCGGATTGCCGTCTGCATACCGCTCGTGATGCATGCTAGACATGGCTGGAAAAGTGATAGAGAAATTCATCAAGAGAAGACTCACTAACGATTCGTGCTGCTGGGGACCTATCTCCTCGGCAGTACGGCTTAAGAGCAGGATGCTCTACCATTGATACGATTGCAGAGATGGTGAACGCGGTCCAAAAGGGAGAGGCATATAGCCGCACCAAGCGACGGATCGTCTTGTGACACTCGACGTTAGGAACGCCTTCAGCTCCGCTTGATGGGTGGATATTCTGGATACGCTGGAAAACTCTTTTCAAGTTCCGGCTTTTGAACGACTACCTGAAGGACTCAAATCTGCTTTACATCGAGTGTTGCCCAGGGATCTATTCTTGGTCGTGTCTAACTACTGAGACTGGGGTTGCCAGATGAGTCGCGCTTGATTGGCTATGCGGATGATATTGCGGCTCTGGTCGCTGGACGCACCGTTGAACAAGCACAACTTAGGCTAGGTATGCTAATGCGCCGAGTAAGAGACTGGATGGCTGGTCGCGCGTTCAATTTAGTACTGGCGAAAACCGAAGTGGACATCTTGACAAAAAAGAGAATCCCTAGAATAATGATGATCAGTATTGGAGACATACTAATCGAATCAAAGCAAGCGGTGAAGTGCTAGGGGCTACTGATCGACTCGAAGATGAGTTTCTCTGAACAAACCAGGGCAACAGCTAAGAAGGCTGCTTCGGGATAATTGGCTCTGAGTTGACTTATTGCCAAGGTAGGGGGACCATGCCCATCAAGGAGACGCCTCTTGATGAGTGCTGTAGGATCAATACTACTGTACGGAGCAGAAATATGGGACGACGCTCTCAGTAAGGAGGTATACCGAAAACCTTGGCACAGGTATAGAGAAGAGGAGCAGTGAGGATTGCTTCTTCGTATCCGACAGTCTCAGATTCGGCGGTGAGAGTTATTTCAGGCGTTGCCCTCCTTGCTAGACAGCTCTGCGCTATTTACCTGCGTCGAAACGAGGGCGCGACGAAGATGGTTGTCCGCGAGGAGAGACAGCGCTCACTCAACGATTGGCAGCAGTCTTGTGTGAATTGCACGAAGGGAAGGTGGACTGCGCGCCTCATCACCGATGTGAAGCACGGTGAGACTGACTTCTATCTGACCCAGCTTTTGAGCGGGCATGGATATTTTCAGTCTTACCTGCACAAGATTGGTAAATCACGGTGCCCCGATTTTCGGTTTTGCCCAGGAGAGGAAGACAATGACTGACACACATTTTTCGCGTGCACAAAATTGAGCAGGCTGCAAAGGGACCTCTACAGGGAGACGGGAGAGCTTACCCCGGATAATATAGTCGCGGTGATGCTCCAATCGGTAGACAAATGGAACCAGGTGGCAAATTATGCTCAGGAAGTTCTAAAAGATAAAAGTGACTCGCAGCAACCGGGGGCGTTGGGCCTGGGCAATCGCTTATCTAACAATTCCTCTATCTTTCTCCCCACTCGCTAGAAAAGGAATCTCCCAGCTTGAAGGCGCCTCACGGCGTAACAAAACGAGACCTGGCCCCAAATAATGTGTCAAACAGTTCCAGGCTGGCTTCTACCTTCATAAGAGCAAAAGAGTCCCACACTCTGTGCGTAAATGACATTCACCTCCCAACCACAAAAAAAGGCGATGCTATTGGACCTCTCCAGCGGTGACAAGGTTTGTCGTATGAAAAAGGCTTTATAAGACGTCAAGCAGGCTGATATGGAACTGAACAGATAGGGAGCTAAACCACCAAATGGTGACCCTTGTGTGTATTTAGGGCAGCAAGGGGACGAAGTGATGATAATCATTACATATGTCGACGAAGTTTTGGTAATTTCGCGAAACCTGAACAATTGAACTGGCTCAGAATTTCGAGATCAAAGATTTTGGAGAGCCCAAGCGTTGCTTGGAACAAGGCATTTTTCTGAACCGGAAGGCGTATATAATCGACATTCTCAAACGCTTTGGAATGGAGTCTTGCATTCACATATCGACGAATGAGGACGATAGAGAGAAGCCACCATATCGTGTTGGTTGATTGTCTGCCATATTTGCCTGTGGCGACCCGCGCCGACATAGCTCACGCTGCAAGTTCATTAAGGCAATTCAACGAGTGCTTTAACCGAACTCACTGGACGGCGGCAAAGAGAGTACTCCGATACTTAAAAAGGACGATGGATTTCGGCATATCATACCAGAATGAACGTGGGCCACTTTTTGGTTTTGTAGATGCTGATTGGGCCTCTTCAGTGGACGATAGACACTCGTATTCGGGTGCGCTTTCTGTTTGGCAAGAGGTGTCATCGTCTGGGATTCCAGTAAGCAACGCTTATATTATCTACCACAGAAGCTGAGTATAAGAGGCGACGAAAGAAATTTCGCATATGAGTCGTTTCCTCTTAGAACTCAGGGCTAGAGACGCTTCTCCAGTAAAGTTATAAATGGATAATGTCAGCGCAGAAAAGTTAGCGACATACACGCACCAAGCATATTGACATCCGTCATCATTTCGTGCGTGAGGTTGTAGTCTAAAAGTTTAGTACTTCAGCACGTGATCAGAAGATACGCTCACGGACGTCCTAACGAAATTCCTTACCAAACCGATGCATGAAGTTGTGGGGACTGTCAAGGTTGTCACGCGAATATCCCGAGGTTTTATCGAGAAGAAGCATTGGAATTATTAGCTAAGCGATGCGATCCAACCGCTATCTATCGGCGTTGAGGGCACCATTCATCTTTGAACACAAACGCGATTGGGTTCTTATTGTCAGTGCTAATTAAAGTCTCGTACCGCGAACACGTTTGACTCTTTTTCAACTTTGTAACTATTAATCATGTATGTTAATTCTGAAAATCGTTGTCATATCTATTTTTCTTTTGTCTACCCGATCTTTTATCAATACAGAGCAATGGTAACAGCACTGGATTGGATTAAGACTTTATTCAATTGAAAAGCTTTCAGTAAAGATGACTTTGTCTGGTGCCTCACGAGGTTACACATTTCTTCATGAATATTATCTATTTTGTTGCTTCGCTTGATTTAAAAGCTTTTGTAAGTTTGACCCTAAATGTACAAACTAATTTTGAAATTGTGAGACAGAGTTCTCTTTTTTCGCAAGGGAGAATAAAATTGGACACAAGATGAATGACAAGAACGAGTCTCTTCTTTGGAACTTTTTGTTCATTTAGTTAAGCCACATCCAGAATATTGAATTAAATTAGATCCAATATTCAAATAACTATCCAATTGTGTCGACTTCATTATTTAGACTCATATGCCCATAGTTCATGAATGAGCTGCTCGTTGCGATACTAGTTTGAAAAAACTATCCAAAATAAAAATAGATAAAATTAACCCAAATAGCTAAACATTTCAAAACATTTCCGCACATCCCTTTATAAATAATGATCTACTACTCACCCTCGTAAATCTAATCTCCACTTCATCATTACATGCTAACTTGATGAGCTTAATTATTCTCTTATAATCACAGTTCCTCTTTGAAGTGTACAGGATAAGGTCCGTAACATTATCAAAATGCGGTTGAAAATTGCTTTCATTTTCAAAATGTTTCTTAATCATATCCTTATTGAAACTTACATTAATATGGTCCTGGAAAAAGAAAACGAAAATTGTTAAGAGTCTAAGAGGATGAAAAGATAAAAAAGAACGATAGAAAATGCGTTAGAAGGAAAAACTTACAAGTGCTTGAATTATAACTTTTTCATCGATATTTACGCTCGAAAAGGTAACACTCTCTTTGCCAGTTCTCTTTAGTAATAACTGAAAGGATACGAAAAATGAATATTTGGCTTAGGCTAAAAAGTAATTGAGTCTTACATTATCTCCATTCTGGCATGGTGGAAAATGCTCCACGTTCGAGTATCGCGATTCTAAAATACCTAAATTTGGAGTGACCAAACAATCGTTAAAAGCCAAATCCAACCCAAAATCGATGGCATCAACATCTCTCTTTTCCGGGCAACCATTCGCCGTTTTGCGACGACACTTCTTGCAATAAGTAGTCTCTATTTTCCGTCCCATAGTAGTCGACAGAAATTCTCGTTCCAAGCAATCTATGCATGGCTCCTCGCAGTCACTCAAAGCTCTTTCTCCATTCGCGTAACTCGGAGTTCTGACAACAATCTCTTCTATTCCTTTGGTATCGGGCTGCACAGGTTTCCGAGGCGGAGGCGTTAGAACTACTGCCGTAGTCCTCTCCACCAATTGCTTTTTCGGTTTGGCTCCAGTCAATTTAAAATTAACAGCGGACGTCTCATCTCCGCTCTCCTCGGCTGATATGTTATTCAAATTGCGCTTGCAATTGCGCCAATCTTCTCCGTTCGTTTGGTTTTGCTGTTGATTCGAGTTTGAATTCGGTCGGATCTGATGCGAGTTTGTCGCCTCCTCGACCAATTGTATGGGCAAAAGGATTTCGTCGGCCGAGTTATCCGAATTGCGGGTCCGGCCGCCGTTATGGCATTCGTTGGTGGCGTTATCAATTTCAGATGCTGGGTCCGGTTCAAAGTCCATCTCTAAAAAATCAGTCTCATCGTCGTTATTGTTGTTGTTGCGGTGCTCCACCACAGCGTCAAAGTCCGCCCCTCGATATGCGTACACACAGTCATCTGATTGCTCTGATATTTCGTCGTCGGCAAACTGTTGGTTCGCCAGGAAGATGACCTCATCATCGTCGGCGTAGTCGTACTGGCTGAAGGACAAATTGCCTGTCGAGTTGCTGGAACTCGACTCGTTGGAGCATGCCGCAGGGATATCATCTTCATCGTGGAACCTCTCCTCTGCCATCATGCTGGGATCAGGTGCGTCGCCGTTTTCATTCAAAACTTCCTACGAAGCAGAAAAGAAAAAGTCAAAACTACATTTGTCCACTAGCTCCCTTGACATTTGTTCTAGGGACAGTGAAAACATACCTGAAACTCGTTCAAACCATCGCTGAATTTCCTACTCTCACTTTGGGCGTCGCAAGGTTTCATCGCTTGACAGCCGTTCAATTCGCAACAACTCCCTTCCTGGCTGTTGTTGTTTATGTTCTTCAGTCGCAAAATTGTCGACATCAATTCATCAATTTGAAATGACTTCTCGCCGTAATCACCCATCACTTAACCGAACTGTAGCGAAAGTCTACCAAAAACTATCAAGGACATGATAATTACTCGTTTGCAAATTCGCAACCGCTTCCCCACTAATTTGCAAATATGGTATTATCAATTCGGCGCAACAACGGACGGGATTTCGTCGTCAGACAGATTCACACCACACAACTTCTGCAGCAATTAAAACATTCAGAAATTACACCCGGCTCTGCCTTTAAAACTGCACTAAATCTCCGCACAATTGATTTGATATTGCTAATGATATTGTTTGCACACTAGTCGCCACTTTTATTTGGCGTAATCGAATCAAATTACGATACACTGTGACGGAGTAAAGTGCGGTCATAAACAAGAAAAAACTATCAAAAACGACAGCTGAGAAGTAAATTGATAAAAAAATTCTGACAGCTGCTGCCCGATCTTTGAAATGGTATCAATTCACAATTGTTAGTGGATGGTGTTTGCTGCTTATTGGATGTTGGAACTTATGGAAGCTGGGCAAATTCAAAACAGAAATCAGTTTGCCGAGAAAATGGCCAAGATGTTCAGTTAAAAATAACAAATACAACCCCACACATGATCACATGTAGGCCGACTTTTTTCACAAATTTTTATAGCGATATATGAAGAAGAGGTGTCAACGAAAACCCGAGATTTTGTACGGTTTCGAGATGGATTACAACGGTGAAATCCTGCTGGTCTACGGAGAACATAATAGCGCTCCTTGTGAAGTGAAAATTATATAGGGTTATCCATTTCGTGGTAGGAAAGTATAACCCTGCCATTAGACATCTGTCAAAATTAAATGTCACCCAAAGCGAGTTTTTTTTTAGTGAAGGTCTGCCATTTAGAAATATGGATCGTTTAACAGTCGAAGAACGTTAAAATTTTATCATAAAAATGGTGATTCTGCTGTATCAACATTTAGGGCTTTACGAGCCGATTACGGTTGACATAATCGACCTACACAGCAACCGATTTCGAACACAGTGAGTAAATTGGAAGAGACTGGATCGGTTATTGATACTGCAAGGCCTGTACATCATCGCAACATTCGTTCTGCTGAAAATATCGCTGTCGTTGCTCAAAGTGTGGGGGAAGACCCGAATTTGTCGATTCCTCGACGTGCTCAACATTTGGGCTTGTCTTACGGCTCATTGTGGCGGATTTTGCATTTGGATTTGCATCTCCATCCGTACAAAATCCAACTCACTCAAGAACTTAAGCCTCAAGACCACACACAACGCAGAATGTATGTGAATTGGGTGATTGAACAACAAGCCATTGATAACGATGAGGCTCACTTTTCACTTAGTGGTTACGTAAATTAACAGGATTGCCGCATATGGGGCTCTCAAAATCCTCAGATGATCGCAGAAAGGACTTTGCATCCGGAAAAAGTAACCGTTTGATGTGCATTATGGTCTGGTGGTGTTATTGGCCCGTATTTTATTGAAAACAATCAAGGAAGAGCCATTACAGTCAATTCTGACCGCTATGGACGGATGTTAACCGATTATTTTTGGAAGGAAATTAAAGATTATGATCTGGAGAACATGTGGTTCCAACAGGACGGAGCCATACAACACAGGCTAATCGAGCACTTTTGCAAGAGAAATTTCCAGGACGCGTAATTTCAAGATTGAGTGATGTCAATTGACCCGCAAGATCCTGCGACCTAACACCTTTGAATTTCTTTTTATGGAGCTATGCAAGAGATCGTGTTTACGCAAACAATCCTCAAAATCTTGAGCAATTGAAAACCAATATTCGTGAAGTTATGGCCGAGATATTGCCGGAAATGTGCTGAAAAGTCATTGAAAATGACCTCAGAAGTATTGAGGCCTGTTAGAGGTTCTATGGGAAATATTTGAATGATGTTGTGTTTTACTCATAATGGCAAGGTTCAATCAATATATTGAATAAAAAATTTTGTTTCCATCTGAATATTTTATGTGTATTCTTCAGTTTACTTTCCCAAGCGTAAAATGGATAACCCTATATCAGTTCTTACACTCATTTTATTTTTATTGCTCTTCAAAGTTAATGAATAGGAATTTGTTAACTTCTCAAAGCTTAGCTATCAGTGGAAGGTGCAAAACATGTGTCTTCATAATTGTAGGTGTACAGTGGACATTGGAAGGTGAATTTTAAGTTTGCAAGAAATTCGTTTTGTACTTTTTTTCATGTGAAACATAGTATATATTACACCGTGCAAGCACTTGCTTTTGTCGAAATAGGCTGACTCTCACACGTGTCGAAACCGTACAAAACCTCGAATTTTCGTTGGCACCTCCACAATTTTTCAGGTACAGTAATGTAAAGTAGCGAGCAAAGTCGGCTTACTAGTGGTCATACGTGTGGTAGTAAGCGCTGCTGCCATATGGCTTCCTATCTTACGTGAGCTTAGGTGACTACCTATAATATCGCCGTCATCACGTTTTTTTTTGCTTTCTTTTTATCATTTGAGCGTAGTGGCATTTTTCCTATTGCTGATTTTTCAAATCGTATCTCGTGGATTAAAAACTGTTTCGCAGTGAAGGTCTCGTGTTTTATTGATAATTACGTCGGGGAGCAAAACTCATTTGTATCGTTGGTAATGGCAATTAGTTGCACAAACCTACATTTTGCGGCACTAAATTTTTCAACTTGCTATCATATGCACCAGCTTTAGTGGATGATTCCCCATGTGTTCATTCATGTCGATTTGTGAACATAATTGTTTTCACTACAACAACTATCTAAGCTACGTTCACCAGAATTTAACATTTCAAATCGCTCAGTTTCCACTTGTAAAACTATTTTTATAATTTTGATTCACAATTCAAAGAGTTCGCTAATCGAGATATGCCACTTACAAAAACAAAAGTGCACAGCTTATACATCACCGCCGCCTTAACTCTTCAGTAATAGGTCTTTGATTTTACAAATCCGGCCATCATACTACGAAGGCGACAGCCTCTGTGAAGGGACATTGACATAATGTCACCGTAGGAACTGTCAAAAATCGTCCAATTGGTTTACAAGATCAGGTCAATAGGACTAGATGCCCGTTGGCTACTGTGACGTCATGCAGCCGCTTTTGGGGCTGTGTGAGGAGGCATTGAATGAAGAAATGATAAAAGAAAACGAGAAAACAGAAGTACGCTCCTGTTAGAAGGGTTTTGTGCTCAATTTATGCTATGCGAAAACTTTCACTACACTTTTAATAAAAAAATGCAAAAACTACTTCCGAAATAATATGTTTCAAGAAAAAAAACCCTTAGGTCCAGGCCTGTCGAATATGTCTTACAATGGGCTACTGAGACTGGAGATGCTCGATGAGTCACCCTTGATCAGCTATGCAGATGATGTTGCGTCTCTAGTTGCTGGATACACCGTTGAACAAGCGCTACGTAGGCTAGGTATGCTAATGCACCGAGTGAGAGACTGGATGAGTGTTCATAGGTTCAGTTTGTTACTGGAGAAAACCGAAGTGACCATCTTGACAAAAAAGAGATTCCCTAGAGTAAGAATGATCATCGAATCGAAGCCAGCGGTGAAATACCTGGGGCTACTGATTGACTCGAAGATGAGTTTCTCTGAGTAAATCGGGGCGTATTGGCTCTGAGTTGGTTTATGGCCAACATAGGGGACCCACCTATCAAGAAGATGCCTCTTGATGAGTACTATAGGGTCAGTGCTACTGGAGCAGAAATATGGGGCGATGCTCTCAGTAAGGAGGTGTACCCAAAATGCTTGGTACAAGTACAGAAAAGCGGAGCACTGAGGATTGCAACAGTCTCTGGTTTGGCAGTTAGAGTTATTGCAGGCGTGATAGCGGTTGCCCTCCTTGATAGAGAGTGTCGTGCTATTTACCTATGTCGAAACGAGAACACGAGGGAGACGAGTGCCTCTGACGGGAGACAGCGCTCCTCAGCGATTGGCAGCAGTATTGGGTGAACTGTACGAAAGAAGGTGGATTGCGCGGATAGTCCCGGGCCTGTGACCTTGACTAAATCGAAGACATGGTGAGACTGACTTCTATCTGACCCAGCTTTTGAGCGGGCATGGGTGTTTTCAGTCTTCCCTGACAAGATTGTTAAGTCACGGTCCTCCGATTGTCGGTTTTGGCCAGTAGAGGAAAACGATACCTAGCACACATTTTTTGCGTGCAAAAAATGGGTCAAGCTATGACGGAACCTCTATAGGGAGACGGGAGAACTCACTCTGGATAGTATAGTCGTGGTGATGCTTGGATCAGTTGACAAATGGAACCATGTGGTACATTATGTTCGAGCAGTACTATAAGATAAAAGGGACTTAAAGCAGCCGGAGACGTTGGGGCTGGGGCTTCTGGTACTCTCGATTAAACTTCTTTTGAAACTTTTCCCAGCCTGTTTTTTTGAAATTCAACCGATGATTTTCGTGCTGAACTGGAATAAGGAAGAGATCATCCTTTTGATGATTGATTTCCATTACGATTGCTTTATGATCGCTATCATAAGGAAGCACCTGCAGTCTCCGTTGAGGACTGAATTCAAGTCTTACGTCAGCAATACAGAGGTCCAAATATGAATTTGTCCTACGGGACTCGTATGCTGGGAAATCCGACCCATATATGTAGAATGCACCTGTATTAAATTTGGTTCTCTGTTTTCGATGATTGGATTATTGGTGGCGATCAGCCATGATGTATGCTTGGCGTTCAGGTCACCAGCAAGAATATAGTAACTATGCAGCCTGTTTGGTTTGAGTAATTTAAACAAGGAATTGAGCTCCTCCTTGAACTTGAGAACATGTCGACCAGTTGCATAAGCAGAGATAACGAAGAGGTTATCCCCACCTAGCAGTGAGATTTTGATAACGGACACTCCAAGAGATTCAAAGCTTTTGAATTCGACCTTTTCAATATTTTCGAAACAAAATGGTTTTCCCGATGCCATCCCCCCATCAGCTATTACCCTATCGTTTCTAACGAATTCAAAATCCTTGAATGTCATGGAGTGCCATAGATTGAGGTGGATTTGAGAAGCATGATGTCAGGCTTTTGCTTGACAATGAATTCAAGGAAATAATCACGTCGATGTATAGTAACAATGGAGTTGACGTTGATCGAGATGAGACCAATTTTATCCATGGGAATTTGGCTGGATGACAAATTATTTTGAGGCATTTGAAAGCCCTAAACGCTGTAAGACGAGATTAATTTTCGTATTTTGTTTGATTCTCTCCGATAAAGAATTTAGTTACTGGTAAATTTTGAGAAGTAGCCCATTATTGCCACTTACATTATTTACATTATTTACGGCATTTTCTGCTGGTCCTCTAGCGGCGAGTGCAAATGATGCTCCAGGCTTGACGAAGTTCAGAGCTAAGACACTGCAAAGTCAAAGTCAAAGTCAAAAGCGCTTTATTTAATACTCATCGTTATAAATTTTAAAAGAATATAAAGCAAATTCCAAACAATAACAATCAAAAAAAACTTAATGGCCCAAATGGCTCTCTAAATTTGTACGTTATCATTAACTCATTCCATAAAAAAAAAAAAAAACTATAGCAAATGCAATTAATTACGATTATTACATATTTTCAAAATTCAATTGGAAAAAGGAGAAAAAACCAACCAACACTATCCTAAAATTATTTATAATTAAAACACAACAGTGAAACTTTGATCCTACACCTAATATGTTGTAACTTATTTCTAATAAAATACAATCAAAAAAAATTTTATCTTATACCAAAAAATTCTGTAGCAATGTTCCTAACCTAAGTGTTTAATCTTATCTCTAACGGAATATAGTATACATTACATATACCTAACCTATACCTAATTTTTAACAAAAATATGTAACAACACTAAATGTAGCAATAATGAGCTGAAACTCAAAAACTAAAAAACTAAAAACACCAAAACTGAAAATAAACACGAATAATTTAGACATTGTCATTCAGCCACCAATACCTGGATTGCGCCGTCTCAACTCGATCAGCTTCAACGAATCTAGCAAATGAGTATCTCCATTGAAATCGTTGGTCTCGTGAACTCAAATTAGGAGGATATTTTATCTTCTTATCGGTGGCCCGTCGATATATGTGATATATGACTGGGACGCCGTCAGAATCAAAAACATATCGATTCATGTCCAAATACACGAATGCTTCTGGAGGGATGAAGCCAGTAGCGAGGCAAGTCGCAACATACCCGTCTGTAGGGTGGAACGGCTGTGAAATCCAAGGGTTTTCACTCACAGTCACAGATCTTGCGATATGATTCCGAAGAAGTTTCAATATGAAGATATCGACTCTAGTCACTTCAGCAGTTTGATAAATTCTTCTATTCGATATATAATGTTTCCAATCCGTCTCAGGCTTTCTATACAAACCAGTACATGCACGAAGACATTTCCTTTCGAAAACTCTTAATTTTTCCATAGTACTAGCGCTCTGGTTGTACCAGATCTGACATCCATATGTCAAAACTGGTCTAACCAGTGTCTTGTAACAGATAACTTTGACCTTTTGATCAATGTATCTGGAATGAAAGAGCTTTCGAAGGGCCATGACTACTTTAAGTGCCTTACTGAGCATGATTTTCACATGTTCAGTATAGTACAGATACTGATCGAGATGAACACCGAGGTATCGAACACAGGATTTATGTGGAACCCGTTCAAGACTACCCTCACCAGCCATGATGTGGAAATCTTTCCAATTACGTTTCAGGTCTTGACTGACCCCCAGCAGCGTTGTCCGAAATAAGATTGTTTCACACTTCTGCACATTGATTTTCATTCGCCAATTGTCAGTGTACAGCTGTACATCATTGAACATTTTTTGGAGGTTGCTCTGAACTATTGTAGCTTTTCGGTCTGCCGTATAGATGATCAGATCATCAGCAAACGCTACCAATGATCGCGTTGGCGAGACGTTAAAATCAAAGCCGTTCAATAGCTTGCGAATAAAGATTGAAAAGAGCAGAGGCGCAGTAACTGTTCCCTGCTGTAGACCATTCAAGACCTTGAACTCGATATGATGCCGGGTGACCAAAAACACCGCAGATAACTTTTCGTAATTGATTCGTTTCATCTCGAAATTCGTTAATTTGTTTTCGGCTGCCAATAGCCGAACCATGTCCTTCCCACTTTGACCGAACACATTAATTGGCAGAACTTTCTCTGTATTCTTGGCTACTTTTTGAGGAAGACCAGCAGAACTACGGGCTGGTTTCTTCTCCTTATTTTTAGTTTATAAATAAAGTATAAAATTATCATTATCTTGACTTCTGTACATTCTTCAACGTCCATTTCTTGTTGGAGTCTGTCTAACGCTGCATAGTAGTTCTGGCTGTCGTTAGCGCCTCCAGCAATTAGCACTTCTTCTGGGATGTCTTGCTTGACAGCTTTCTTCTGCTTAGTTTCCGTATTTATCTATCGTATTGGGTCTGCATCTTGAACTTTCTTTGCTCTCTTGTAAATATCTTCGAATGTTTTCAGTCGAAGTTCCAACACCTGTATTTTAGCTTGAAGTCGACTCACTTCTTGCTTATCTCCGACTACTTGAGTCTTACGGCTCCTATCTGCGGAATCCTGGGTACTCGTGTGTCTTCACTTATTGACGCTTGCCGCCAATTTTGCATTGTTACTCTCCCCGGGGTCCCCCAACGCAGGAAGCCGTCGGGCTCCTCCATACAGCAGTCCCGAGTTAGTGTTGATTTATTTGCTTCTGTCGATTTATTGATTCCGTGGGTCGATGCCTTCGACGATAAATGCTTTCCCAATAAAATCAAAATTTGCTTTTGACTGGCCCGTAAAAAATTATTTCAATTCATTGAAACTGACTTTTGTGGAAAATTAATTGATTTTTAAACTCAATGACAGGAGCGTTTAAAAACACGTCTACATGCAACGAAGGCCAGACGTAGAATTATATGTACCTCTCTAGCACCATTTATTAGAGAGAACGTATTCCTGTTTCCAATTTCAATTTTAAATTTGTCTGTTAAAAAAATCCCTGAAAATGCAATAGACTTAAAAACAATATTTAAGCTTAATCAAGACTTATCTTTAAAATTTATATTTGTAAATTTTGAATTTTCCTATTTTACTTTCAATTTTACTAAATATGCCATTTCACTTTGCTTTTTCAACTTTATCAATTTTTTCGGGTTTATCAGCTTTTTCAGTTTTATCTGATTTTTCAGTCTTATCAGATTTCTCACCCTTCTCCGCTTTTTCACTCTTCTCCGCCTTCTCACCCTTTTCGTGTTTGGATGATTGATCATCTTCCCTGCGCACATCACTTGATGTAGTGGGAGCCTCACCGGAAAACCAAGGATCTAATCTCATTGCTTCAATTGTTATTCGTACTTTCAGCGGAGCAAGGATTCTGGTCGTTAAATGTTTGCATGCGGAACTTGCTGCAGGCTCACGAGGAAATATTATTTTGTTTTTTACTTGCTGGAAAGTTAAAATAAGAATTTACCAATGCAATAGTTTTTCCATCATACCTTCAACAGTTGAGAGTAGTTAGTGCCATCGAACGGTAACCGTCCGAAAACCATTGCATAAAGGACTACACCCGCTGCCCAAATATCTGCATATTGTGGATGATATGGCACTCCTTGGAGTACTTCTGGGCTCGCGTATGCATAGCTACCACAGTAAGTTTCTGATAAGGGAGAGTTGCCACCTGTGGGTTTCATATTGCCCCGAGCAAATCCAAAGTCGATTAGTTTGATATTGTAATTTTTATCAAAGAGAAGATTTTCACATTTGATGTCTCTGAGAAAGTGAAAGTCAGTTAGGGACAAAGCACAGAATAGATATAGACAGAAAGAAAGCTTCGGACAAATTCGCTCAATTGGCTCAGTGACCTTGAAATCGTTTGTGGTTCCATATAAAAACTTGTTTTAAACGAAAATTAAACAAGCGAAGTAAGTGAACTGATAGTTTCCGAATCCATGTGGTTGACTTGAGTCAAGTGCGAAGGTTACCTTCTGAGACAAAATATTTTTTTAGTAGAATTTTTTATCACCTATGTACGACTCCTTGTGAGTGGCAATATTCCAAAACAGAAATAAGTTGCCTAAAATACTTCCTCGCTCGGTTCTCATCCAAGAACCCTTCTTTCCGGATCAAATCCAGGAGAGAGCCATTCTCAGCAAATTGCATTATGATGTAAACTCTACGAATCGTTAGTCCTATGGGTTAAAACAAACTCAACAATCATACCTGTGTGTAGTCTCTATGCTTTGATAATATCGAATGAGATGTTCATGGCGTAGTCCTTTCACCACATCGATCTCACGCGGCAGGAATTTTCGAAGATATTCAGTAGGGGCCTTGACTTTTGAAATGATCTTCACTGCCACAGGACATTTGTACTCCTCCGAGTAGGCAACCTTGACTTTAGCATAAGTACCTGATCCAATTTGTTTCCCAATGGTGTAGCCATGATCCTCGAGGACAGTTTTCTTTATCACAGCTGACGTAGTAGCGGCTTTTGCCTTTGTAGCCTCGTCGATGTGGGTAGCTGCTTCCGGTTTCTTTTCATCCGTGTGCTGGGTGGCAGCTAAAAGACGATTATAAATACCTTATTCCACATTTTACGAGACACGTTCCGTTAGATGGCGCGCGAGATATTCAAAGTACTTACGATCTATGGCGGCTGCAGGGGGCTGGGCAGCTGCATCCATTAAATTTGTATTAATTTGATTGCCAATATTGGCGGTGGATTATTTAATTGCAACTCAAGTAATATGCATCTATCCTTACTAAATATAAACCATTGCTGACGCTTGAAGTTTTAAATCGCAAATTGGGTTAGTATTGAACAATGAACTTCATGATTTTGTTTTCAGTGAAGAAGCAAAATGAAAAAAGTCGTTAATAAAAAAACGAAAAGTTTTGATAATTTTTTAGTGAATGACACTTGGCGAAATGATTAGAAAATGACAGTGGAAGGCAATGTTGAATCAGAGGTAACTATAAATTTACTGAAGAAATGCTGTCTAGTTTCAAAGAAAGAAGATTTATAGAACTAATTAAAAATTGTTAAATTAACACAATATTTGTTGTTGTAAGTGTGGTTTTGATATCCCATTCATAATACTAATTCCTATCGGGGTATGGGATATTCATTGTCTGGGTGACATATATTATCAAAAGGCTAACCTCTTGCCAAATTGCAGGAAATAGAGAAAAAAGGAGGAAAAATGGGGCACTTAATGGACATGTTGCATTCGACTAGAGTTTACAGGCCACGAAGAAAGCAGCAAAAAAGTTCCTACTTCCAAAGAGCCCAAAATATAATTTTCCCCGAAAATCAAGCTCAAAGAAGTATCGTCTATTGTACCAAAAAGTGAATCGTGATATAGGCTCTTAAGGCAGAAAATGATGGTAAAACCTGTAATGACTTATCTTACAAAACATCGCTTTAAAGCTGCGCACAAACATTCCCAAGTTATCCTTTTAATCTTATATTTCCCAATTTATGATATAGTCTCAGAGACACAACATCATGCGTTTAAAAACAATAAGTATCAAAAATAGCCGCATTTCAGTACACACAATATTTACCGAAACTACGAGCATTCTAGAGACTGAAGAAGATATCCTGGCAATGCCACCAATAGCAGTAGAGGTACAGACAGCCATTGATGATCTCAAAAAGACCAAAGTTCCTGTAATTGATAAAATACCGACAGAACTGCTCCAAGCCGGAGGATCACACCTACTTAACCTCCTCATCGGTTAATATGTAGGATATGAACAGACAAGCAGCTACTAGATGGCTGGTGGAATAGCATCATATGCCCCTTACATAAAGCGCGAGGAGCAGTGCTGTAAAAATTACAGAGAGATTACTCGATTTAGCACATTACTTAAATTGCTGTCTAAAGTCATTCGGCAAAGACTACCGCCCTATTATGAAAATATCATTGGAGAGTACCAAGGTGGTTTTCAAAGTGGACGGTCTATGATTGCCCAAATATTTTTTAGTAAGACTGGTGTTCAAAAACATCGATGTATACCAGCTCTTTGTAGATTTCAAGCAAACATACAACAACGTTGACAGAAATGTCTTGTTTACTTTTAAAATAATGCTTGACATTGGCGTGCCATCTAAACTCATCAGCATGACCAAGGTTACAATGCTAAATGCCGAGTCTCTGATCAAAGTCAACAAAGATTTGACTGAAAGCTTCCCAATGAACTCAGACCTTAAACAGGGGGATAGGCTCACCCCAACGTTGTTCAATATTGCTCTGGAACATGTGGTCAGGAAAACACTGGCAGAAACTAAGGGCACGCTACTCTACAAATCCACGCAGCTGCTAGCGTATGCTGATGACGTTAACATTATATCCTGATCAATTCCAGACACAAAGGAAGTGTTTATATGGCTGGAATCAGAAGCCAAAAAAAGCCGGCCTTTTGGTCTATGAAACTAAAGTCATGACTTGAACCAGGAAGAGACTCCTGTTTGACAATAACTGGCCTTAGGAGACCACTGTTGACAAATGCGTGCATGAACAAAGTGAACTAAAATCAAGAATGAATGAATGAAATAAAGCAGAACGATGTATGCTTTATGACTAATGCAATATTTAATGTGAACCGTTTGAGCGCTTGAACAGGAATGAATCTTAAATTTAAAAATGCCAATAATGCAAATATGAAAATACATAAGCAGTATATAAATGAGTAATATATGAATTGGTGACCGAGTGTCATATAAACAAAAAACAAAAAATTTTGAAACTGAAATTGTTTACTTTACATTTATTTTTATTGTTTATCGATTCAAAGAAAATATTGTGAACATTAAATTTTCGTCAACAAATAATCTAGAATATTTATTGCTTATGTCAACAACCACAACCTTGAAAATATGGATAAATTCCCATACTTACGAGTCTACCTTGACAGAGAGGGCACTGAAAATATTGTAATATTGAAAAGGATAAACGCAACAAACAAAGCCTACTTCGCAGTACTTTTTATGCGTATACAAGTCTCTAATAAGATCTATGTTGCTATATGGATATGAAACTTGGACTGATGCAAATGTTTTGAAAAAACCCCTGAACAGTTATTTGGAGATATGGCCCAGTAAAGCATGGAACAGAATGGAGGCTTCATTGCAACGATGAGTTGTATAATCTTTATGATGATTCACTTGCATCCGTTGCCTAAAGCTACGCAAACTACAATTGGCAGGACATGTAGAGAGAATGGAAGAGCACAGGCTCCCCAGACAAACATTGAAGAGTAGAGTGCAAGGAAAATGTCCAGTTGGCAAACCGAAGAAATGATGGAAAGATTCAATTGATGCTGACAGCAGATCCGTACTTGGGATTTACAATTGATGAACAAGGTTGCAGAACCACGACGATTGGATGCGACTAGTACTGGAGGCAAGGGCCCAAAAAGGAGATATCGCATGAATGAATGAATGAATTATAGTAACGATTTCATTCACAGGCTCCCACTGTTTTGCCAATAGAGTTTATAAGAGTTCTCCACACTATCCTTGTAATCCCTCAGTCGGATGCTTTTGTGTCACAGGAAATATAATTGCATTAACCTCTGAAAGCCAGTCTGTAAAAAAGGCAGCCACGGCTCATCAGCCAAAGACAAACGCCATACTATCACTGAACTATTTGTAAAATAATCTAATTGCTTGATCTACTCCACATAAAAATTAGTTTCAGGAAATAAAATCGTTTGTTGGTTCTACAACCGCGATACGAAAAACCCCATCTGTGTTGCTCACTACACAAAAAGATAGCAAATTCGAGGCTTGAACCTCTTTTCCTGAATTTTCCACGTGATCTCTCTAAAAACTCACGATCTCGAACTTGCTTTCATCGTGAAACGTCAACACAACCTCCGACCCATAAGTGAACAGGAGGAGTTCAACTCACGGTGGAGCCCACTTCTCATCAATCTCTCACCAGCATACTGGCACAAGCCACAATTTGGTAGAAGCTATGCAACGGTGCAGGCAGAACAAGGTGCCTGATAATTGCCCCATTACTACCGATTTGTGCGCAAATCATGCCCCGAAAAATGGAAAACATCCACAAAAGTGCCCCCAAGAGGAATCCAATCAATGAAAAATGTAGTAGTCGAGCAGTTGCCTAAGCAAATTGCTCAAAAACCGGCATAACACCGATCCAAATTTTAATTGTATTAATTATTTAAAGCTATATTTAATTATAAAATGTAAAAAAAAATATTTTGTTATTACGAGTATATATTTAATTTTTTTTCCAAATAATAAATTAAAATTATTTTACAACTATGTTATTTTTTATATTTATCTTTTTTTTTATTATTATATAAATTTTTCTATATTATAATCTTATATCACTTTTATCATTCAAACCTACAATTAAAATTTGGACACGGCAACACCTTTATACTGTAGCTCATCCACGAATTGCATTGCCGCGACGCAATCTACAGTGGATGGATTAGGGGCTCATCACGAACCTCCGTTGTGGCGTTTACCATACGGTGATTGTTCGGGTGAAGTAAGCAGATCTGCTTGGGCGGATCGGGGAGTCTATTTGAGATCGCCACAGTGAGCTTGTAGGAGACCGCGCCAGCTAGCGGACTCGATAGAATTGCCTTATTAGGTGATGTGGAATCGATCAGGTTCACTTTCCTTGAAGAAAATTCTTCTCGCACCCTTAAAGAAAAAACCATAAGACTTGCATGACTATCAATTGAAGTTTTCCAACATACGCGCGCTTTTTGTGCGGCAATTAGTTAAATTAACGGCAATTTGTCTGGAAATGAATTTTATCACCATCAATGCGCCGAATAATATGTGCTAGTGCAGTGTTCTGGTTCGATGAGTAATTATATGCGGCAAAATAATAGCATACCAATAAATAGGAACCCATACTTATATACGAGTAGTGTATAGCAGATATTCAAGCGATGCGTTGGTAGATAGTAAAGTGTTGAAACGCATAATTAATGAGTCAAAACTAGTTTTATAGAAAATTATTCTAGGGAATAGCTAATTGCACTTCGCATTTAATTCAATAGATTAGCATTGTTATTTAGTGTCATATACTTTCGGGAAGCGTCATCTTCGTAAGGGAAAGATAAAAATTGTGAAAATTTCTGTACCGGACTTCAAACTACATACCGCTAACCCTATCGGACACCCGTGATTGCTGCGCCGCCTTAGTAAGATTTTGTGTGGGACTTTGCTTATCTGATGCTTAATCATTTTAAATTGACTTTGAGTTAAATTTCGTTTCTCTAGAACTGATAGTACTGGCAAATTTAGAGAATTGCTTCACTTTGCTAATTAAAACACTTTCCGACGACCATGTGTGATTTTATTCATAGAACAGAGCACAGATGTTTGAAGAAAGTTTGATGACATTCACTTCGCATGTGGACAAGAAAAACCATTGGATGAAAAGATTAAAAAATTGGACAGTTCCAACATTCACGATATTCAACCTTTAACGGATCAAAGACTCAGAGCTTCCTGATTAAAAAGAAATTCTGTTAAATCCTAAAAAAATCCGCAAATATTTTGCGCTGGAATTTTAGAAAAAAATATAATTTAATTGAAAGGGAAACTGTACCATGTTTGCTGCTTAAATTCATTTCCATTCAGTGTGCATGCATGCAAGTATTGACCAATTGTTGACAGCAATGTTACACCATCCATATCATCAACGGGCGCTTGGCGAGAATGTTGGGTATGTACCCTTTTGGTTCTTTTTTTTGTGTCAAGGCCTTTTTCATTGTAGTTTTGAATATTTATATCAAATTTTAATGACCAACCATTATGATGTCATTCCATTTTTGGCAAAATTGGAACAGCTAAATTTTTTAGATAAATTGTAATTTTTGGTTTCTTTTATATTTTTCTTCATATTATTAACTTTTCATATTATTAATTTTTTTTCAAATTAATTTTTTTAAATTTTTAAATAACAAATTATGAATCTTATTATTAACAAATAATAAATTTTTAAATAACAAATTATGAATCTTATTATTCAATTCATATTTTATAGCACGTAAAGTAATTGGTAGTAATCGTCATCAATGAATGATATAGATATGAATAAAATATTAAAAATGAATTGTTAAATTTGAAACTCGGTCTTTCCTTTGGTTGTCACCTGACCGGGTATTTGATCCGCCATGTTGGCTAACCCCTCCACTTTAATGAGCTAGTCATCGGGTGATCTCACTCCTTCTTAATTCATTTACAGTTGCTCTTGCCGGGTAGGATGGCCATCCGCTCTCGTGCCTATTTATGATATAGGGTTATATGATTCCACCACATAACACTATGACATAAATTTGGCACGCTCATATTTTTCATTTAAGGAAAAAATCCATGCAAATTATGTTTGTGAGTTTTTCACATAAATGGAAACTATATGGCCATGTCAATATTGGATCTTGATTGGGCTGGGGAGGAGGGTGCAAGGGAGCGACGCTTCCACCTGGATGCCCCACTCTTATTTGGAGGCCATAAGTTTCGTCAGTAACGATGAATTGCTTTTAAGTCCGTCTGTTTTCTCCCGGCCCGGTTTGTCATCTGCGTCAGCAACTACGATCGATGCTTCTTTGTATCTTGAAAGTCATGGATGCGAAATTTCTTTTGTAGCACGTCCTTGTGCTGAAGGAAAGAACCCGCCCCAAAATACCGCAATGCTAGCCTGCCAGCGTCCTCAGACAAGGTCAATCTCGGCAAATTCACCCATCCTCTCTCGACGAGGCAGCAGACCACCGCTGCAGTCCTTTACGGATATTTTATCTACCCATTTCAGAATTTTTAATTCGGAATTTTGCAGGAAACCCGAATTTGGTCACACCGTCCCACAATCGACGCAGGCCAAGTTGTCAAGTTCGTACTCTCAAATCAAACATTTATTTCAATTTCTCCACAGACTTCCTCTAACATCATGACATGCCTCTTTCTCCCGTCGTACACAGAAAATCTCCCCACATCTGGCACCAGCCCCATCATTCGATCCCAGAACAATAGGATCAGTTCTCTTATGTCGAAACTTTTCTTGTTCTCGTGTGCGGTAGGCTCTTTTTGCACTACTATTTTGTCGTTCTTTCATGCATAAGGTACCCTTCACACTGCTGTTTTGTTAATATGCTGCTTGACTTGAGAGAGTGAAATATCTCATATTTCACCAATTATTTCAGGTAATAGACTTTTGGTGGGCAAAACTGTAGTTTTTTTTGTGGTAGGGAGGTGAAGGCATTTACGCCCGCCGAGTCTGGCAGTGTGGGACTCCCATGGAGGATACCCTTGTACTACCCACTAAACACCTCCCCTGTCAATCTGAGAACCTAGCCTGGAACCGTTTGACACATTACATTTTGTTACGCCGTGGGGCACCTTCAAGCTGGGGAGTCCCTTTCCTAGCGGGAGGGGAGAGGGGAAGAGGAAATGCCAGAAGCGCGTTCCCCCAGCCCCAGCACCTACGGCTGCTGCGAGTCCCTTTTATCTTTTAGGACTGCCCGAGTATAATGTGCCACCTGGTTCCATTTGTCAACCGATTCGAGCATCACCGCAACTATATTATCCGGAGTGAGCTCTCCCGTCTCCCTGTAGAGTTCCCTTCGCAGCCTGGCCCATTTGGTACACGCAAAAAATGTGTGACAGGCATTGTCCTCCTCTCCTGGGCAAAACCGACAATCGGGAGACCGTGACTTACCGATCTTGTGCAGGTAAGACTGAAAACACCCGTGCCCGCTCAAAAGCTGGGTCAGATAGAAGTCAGTCTCACCATGCCTTCGATCCAGCCACGGTCTCACATCCGGGATGAGGCGCACAGTCCACCTTCCCTTCGTGCAATTCCTCCAAGACTGCTGCCAATCGTTGAGCGAGCGTTGTCTCTCCTCGCGGACAACCATCTCCCTCGCATCCTCGTTTTGGCGTAGGTAAATAGCGCGGCGCTCTCTAGTAAGGAGGGCGACAGGTATCACTCCTGCAATCACTCTCACCGCCGAGTCGGAGACTGTTGGATACGAAGATGCAATTCTCAGTGCTCCTCTTCTCTGTACCTGTGCCAATCGTTTTCGGTATACCTCCTTGCTGAGAGCGTCGCCCTATACCTCTGCTCCGTACAGTAGCACTGATCCTACAGCACTCATCAAGAGGCATCTTCTTGATGGGCTGGGTCCTGTAGAGGTTGAGGGCACGGTTCATTGCCGGTCTCCCAAGACTTCCTATTTTTAGGCCATTTGTAAGGTCATGTAGTGAATTTAAATGATATTCATTGTCCGTAAAGGACTGCAGCGATGGTCTGCTGCCTCAGCAAATGAAGATCTTGGTGCTTACCGAAATTGGCCTTGACTGAGGATGCGCAAATGCGCTGGCAGGCAAGCATTGTGGTGTCGTGGGGTGAGTTCTTTTCCCCAGCACAAGCCCCACTACAAAAAAAATCCGCATTCTCAAATTAAATGATCAGATGAGCCAGTTTGCCGGTGTCGATGCCGAGGTAACCTACTGAAGGGATGGATTGCCAAAGGAAAACGATAGATTTAACCTTGTGAACGCTTGCGAGACTCGAGAGAACCTCATCTTTACGATTTATACTTACAAATAAGAATGGAAAATTCAGATGGAAGCGATGCCCCCTCGTGCCCTACCATCTGAATCAAAATCCATCGTCGAGGTGGCCAAATATTTTTCATTTAAATGAGCAACTCATACAAACGTAATTCGCATGAATTTTTCCTTTAAATGAACATGAACGTTTCAAATTCATATTAAAGTATTATATGATGGAATCACATAACACTTTAACATAAGTGGGAAACCCAATCGAAAGGCCACTAACCCTACGAGAGCACCTGCAACGACAAAGAAAAAGAGGTGATCTCACCCAATGGCTAGCTCATAAGTGGAGGTGCCAGCCAACGTGGTGGGTCCCATACCTGTTCAGGGTTCCAGGGAAATGAAAAGACTGAAGGTTTAACTCAGTTCGTCTATTCATTATTTCCGTAAAAATTTATAGCAAATGCATTTCTCTTTACGGTGCTGGAAGAAAAGAAATTGATGAAAAATTTGTCTCTACAAACACAATGCAGGAATTTGTAAATATTTAAAGTTTAACTATGTATTATTAAATTTGAAGTATTATAAAAAAATAATTTTATAATAAAAATATAGAAAAGTAAAAAGAAAAATAAGCTCACTCAGTCCTCCTATGATGAGCGCTCGTCTTTGGGGTGTTAAGGGCCTGTAATTCAAGCTTAGTAACAATTTGCTACTTCAACTTGCTGTTATATTACATAGAGTGATAATTAGGCAAAACGCATTGAAATTTACGTCAGCTTGTTCTCACAGACATGATATACTTATTTGAATAGATTGTAAATCGTCATAGCTAGATAGATGTTGTATTCACTTTGAAAATACCACTCTAATAAAGTGATACCCGAACATTCATTTACCTGAAACGTATTTAAATTTAAATTTCGTTCATAAGTGATGAAAAGTTTATTGATTAACGGCCAGCGAATTAATTTATTTAATGAATGTTAATTTTTTGCAGGCACAGTTGACATTTTGATTTTTTTTTTCGAAAACGTCCACGTTCATGTCTATCAATATTCAACGTGATCAGCGTCGCAATTCAGCATCCTTCATGCAATTCCACTTGGTGTCTGACAGTAGATGACCGCCGGGAATCCGATGAGATTCCGCACTTTTAACTGAAGCATCCAGTTTAATGAATATTACGTTAGAGATAAGATTAAACGCTTAGGTTAGGAACATTGTTATAGAATTTTTTTTAGTATAAGGTAAAGTTTTTGGTTGCATTTTATAAGAAATTAGTTGCAACATATTAAGTGTAGGATCAAAGTTTCACTGTTGTGTTAATATTATAAATAATTTTAGGATAGTGTTGGTTGGTTTTTTCTCATTTTTCCAATTGAATTCTAAAATTATGTAATAATTCTAATTAATTGAATTCGCTATAGTTTTTCTTTTGATGAAATGTGTTAATGATAACGCATAAATTTAGAGAGCTATTTGGACCATTAAGTTTTGTATTGTTATTGTTTGGAATTTGCTTTATATTCTTTTAAAATTTATAACAATTAGTATTAAATAAAGCGCTTTTGACTTGACTTGACTTCCAGTTTAATAAACTTTCCAGTTCTTTTCACTTTGTTCCGACGTTAATTTTCCATTCAATGTTCTACTTAATTACGTCTACATAAAAACATTCACTTTTGGGAAGGGTGGAACGAGATTGCTCTTGACGAGGCACTTGCACTTGATGCATCAAATTGTCGTTCCGCTAAATAATCTATTTGAATTGAACTGATTTGTACTACACTATCAATAGTTAATTTTAAAATTATTTAGTGCATTCTTTATCACATTCAAATCACACGTAAACAATAATTTAATGCCACACTTGAATCAAACACAGCCTCAAAGCACTTTTCTCATAAATGCTAGGTACTATGCGCAAGGCAAAAGTTTGAGTGACTTTCAAATGGCATAAGTGCATTTTCTTTAATGAACTTTCCCAACCGGATTCTGAATACAAGATCTATACACTTTCACATCCAATCTTTTCTTCTTCTTCTTAGCACTACAGCCCCTTTCGGGTCCTCGCCTCCTGCAAACAGCACCTCCAACTGTCTCGGTCCGTTGACCGCGTCCTCCAATTCCGAAATCCAAGAAGCGATGAACTGTCCTCGTCGACCGAGTCAGAACAGCGTTTCCTCGGTTTCCCCAATGGCCGCTGGCCTTCAGTTCTCCCAACGAATACCTTCTTGGGTATCCGTTGTTCGTCCATACGATTCATGTGTCCAGCCCATTGCAGCTTCCGCAGTCTTACAATCCTTGAGACCTCCAATCTTTTACATTAGATAAAAAGCACAAATATTTCGTTTGTTATCATAAACTGAACAAATAATTTAATCACTGGTATTGTGCGTCTGCGAGAAAGGATTACGAGTCAATCTTCCAGATCGCGATAGAAAGAATAGTCCGAGGACAAATTATTCCATCTTATGCATTATCTTATTATGATGTATGTTATAACTGCACTCACGACAATGATTGCCTTTCATCCAATTCGATCCGCGAAGAATTTGTTCGTCTTCTTATATGCAGCCACGCAACAGTTTTTCGCACGTGCCAAGTCAAACTCGTTCTCCTCTCCCCGGTTACTCCTCACGCCAGTTTTCCATCCGAGTGACACTTGACCATCATTCCGCTTCTCTCGACGAGCCTCTTCATGGCGATATCGAAGGTTTTCTCGTTGGAACAAACTAGCAATTGCTCGCTAGATTACATCGAAGGGGGTTGCCAGGGCCAATTTTTTTTGTAGTTTCTTTAATTTTTTTCATTTGTTCCTTTGGCAAAACTTTTTTCTGATAATGGTAGCAATGGTGGTGGCGGGGTTTAGTGCGGGTTAGAAGTAAGAATTTTAATAAGTTGCGTATCAAATTGTTCCGCTCTTATTCCGTTATTATTTTCATTAAAACGGCATTTTCTACGCAAAAGCCTTTCGAACAGTTTTCCTAGGCAGGCTGCTTGATTACTATAGTCAGCATCTCTTCCCAGAGTGACACTGGCATAACAAATCGATTAGAACTCGATAAGAAGTTGTTATCGTTTGCTTTCGACGTTTGCAACCTAAAAAATAAGAAATTAAAGTTTAATTTATATCTTTTGCATTGATATATTTTTAAAATCACACAGATAACTGATTCAAGAATTATAAGCTCTTCTTCATTGTTCTATCTAGTTTTGAAGGAACCGATCACCTCTTCACCTACCCAAACTGTAGCCAAAATTAAAAATTATGCTAAACATAGACAAACCTGGACTGTTTCAAGGCTCCTTATTCGTTTATATTAATAATGGGATTATGCTTGATGACTATAGCTTTTTAAAATATAATATCTGATTGTTCCCAACATTAACAAAAAAGATTGGTCTTCTCTTTAAGACCTAAATACTGCCCTACTAAAGCATACATAAAATATACTAAAGATAATGAGTCTCGTTGTCTCTTGTAAATAATTAGCGCCAATATATTAAGTGGTGTCGATTATTGTAAAAGCTTCAGACAACAAAGTTAGCAGAGCAAGGATTCTAATAATTTGACACACATGACTTATATTCTTCCCACAATACATTCCAAATAAATTTTATTTCTATTTATAAAGAATATTTACAATGTTGCTTTGTGGAAATAGACCTAACTCGCGATTATTTTGTATGTATTTATTGACATCAATTTTGTTAACTACAATTATTTATGTCTCTCTGCAATCTCACACAAGAGTTTCATCGACAGTTGATGGTATTTTGGTGGATATACAATTTCTAATGGTATGCATACTTTTATTCAATGGGTTATGATAACTTAATGTTGTTCTTACAGAAAGAGGTGAGGCAACTTGGTCTCACTGTATACCAAACAGACAGCAATAGAAGAGGAACCGATACACGCCTCCCCGATTCATCGAACACATTGGCAGGACCTTCAAACGATCAAATCGATGCCTTGGTCCGCAAATATGTAGATGCCTTAAGGGCTGATTGGATACAAACTAAAATGGGACTTGAGGCTACCATCAGTCAGTTAGAAAAACGTATAGCTTCAACTCAAATCGCTGGTGAATCTTTGAGAACTGATTATGCAATGGAGTCTTTAGGCATGCAACTTTAAAATTTAAAATGATTTAGTCAATGATAAGCTGTGTCTAATTAGGTGGACAAGTGGTTCATGTTGAAGATACTCCGTATATAAGAACAAATTATATTCTCGTCCTTTTGGGACTGGCACCAATTCAAAATGAACCTCGAAATATCTTACGACCCTCTATGTCACCTGGAGATTGTTATGCTTACAAAGGAACTAAAAGCAAAATAACCATTCGACTCATGGCCAAGGTTTGTGCTTCTTTTATCTTATAAACAAGAGGATGTGTTATCTAACAATTGAATCTTCCACTAATCAACAGATCTTCATTGACTCAGTTTCAGTTCAACATATCCCAGAAAACATGTCTCCAAGTGGCACTATTAAAAGTGCTCCCAAAGATTTTTCAGTTTACGTAATTTATTATTTACAAACCTTAAAAGATATTTTTTTCTGAAGTCCTTTTTATAGGGTTTGAAATCCTTGAATGATCCTCATCCATTTTTCTTTGGTTCATACACGTATGATTCTAGCTTGCGGAAGCCTGTTCAAATTTTCATATTTACACAAGTGGCAACCGAAAGTCATCGCTATGTGCAATTTAACTTTATCTCTAATAACGGTCATGCGAATTTTACATGTATTTATAGGTAACGCATTCTGTTATGGAGTCCAAAAGTATTTATCCACATTTTTTTACAGGCTTAGTGTTCATGGGAAAATAGATACAAATAGTTCAGATAAGAGCAGTATGATGTAGTGAAATATTTTTAAAAAATTTTTTGATTTTGAATTTTTTATTTATTTGAATTGACCTAGAATCATTATATATTTTACAATCAATTAATTTGTTTTTAAATGTTATTTCATTCTTAATTAGATTTGCTTTTGCGCTTTATAATTTTAATTTAAAAATTAATTATAAATTTAAAACTATCAATGGTTTGTACAATAATTACTCAAACAATATAATAGTGATTTTAATACTAAAATCATTTATTTAATTATGCTAATTTTGGTTTTTATTGGAAAAAGTTTTTATTGCTGAAAGAATCGACCCACGGAATCATATCTTATATTATTTTACTTTGATAAGTCAAGAAAAGCAATAATCGAAAGACTACAGTCAAAGTCAAAAACGCTTTATTCAATACTTATCGTTATAAAGTTTAAAAGAATATAAAACAAATTCCAAGCAATAACAATACAAAAATATAATGGCCCAAATGGCTCTCTAAGTTTATACGCTATCTGTTAACCTATTTCGTCAAAAAAAAAACAATAGCAAATTCAAATTAATTAAGTTTATTACATATTTTATAATTTGATTGGAAAAAGGAGAAAAAACCAATCAACACTATCCTAAAACTATTTATAATTTTAACTTTGATCCTGCACGTAATATGTTATAACCTAATTCCAATAAAATTCAATCAAAAACTTTATCTTATACTAAAAAAATTCGATCACAGTATTCCTAAACTACGCGTTTAATCTTATCTCTAAACCTAATATAATAAACATAGCATATACCTAACCTATCCCTAATTTTTAATACAAATAAACAACAATACTAAATGTAGCAATAATGAGCTGAAACTCAAATACTTAATAACGAAAAACACAAAAACTGGAAATAAACGCGAATATTTTAGACATTGTCATTCAGCCACCAATACCTAGATTGCTCCGTCTCAGCTCGATCAGCTTCAACGAATCTAACAAATGAGTATCTCCATTATAATTGTTGGTCTCATGAACTCAAATTCAGAGGATATTTTATCTTCTTACCGGTGGCCCGTCTAATATGCGATATATAACTTGGACGCCGTCAGAATCAAAAACATATCAATTCATGTCCAAATACACGAATGCTTCTGGAGGAACGAAGCCAGTAGCGAGGCAAGTCGCAATATACCCATCTGTAGGGAGGAGGTACTCATTTGCTAGATTCGTTGAAGCTGATCGAGTTGAGACGGGGCAATCTAGGTATTGGTGGCTGAATGACAATGTCTAAATTATTCGTGTTTATTTTCAGTTTTGGTGTTCTTCGTTATTTAGTTTTTGAGTTTCAGCTCATTATTGCTACATTTAGTGTTGTTGTTTATTTTTGTTAAAAATTAGGTATAGGTTAGGTATATGTAATGTTTACTATATTCCGTTAGAGATAAGATTAAACACTTAGGTTAGGAACATTGTTATTGATTTTTTTAGTATAAGTTAAAGTTTTTGATTGTATTTTATTAGAAATAAGTTACAACATATTAGGTGTAGGATCAAAGTTTCACTGTTGTGTTTTGATTATAAATAATTTTAGGATAGTGTTGGTTGGTTTTTTCTCCTTTTTCCAATTAAATTTTAAAAATATGTAAGAATCGTAATTAATTGAATTTGCTATAGTTTTTTTTTTTTTTGATGATATGAGTTAACGATAACGTACAAATTTAGAGAGCCATTTGGGCCATTAAGTTTTTTGATTGTTATTGTTTGGATTTTGCTTTATATTCTGTTAAAATTTATAACGATTAGTATTAAATAAAGCGCTTTTGACTTTGACTTTGACTTTGGTATGGGCTTTACGTGGAACGCGTTCTGAACTACTCTCACTAGCCATAATGTGGAAATCCTTGCAATTACCTTTCAGGTCAGAGCACCACGAATGATTACAGTAAAGCACAAAAAGTAATCATTCGCGGTGCCCAGACGTTTGTTTAATTGTTCCTGTCATTTTTCAAAAATTAATTTTTTATAAACGTCAATTAGGAATTATTTTTTTTTTATTTTTGGAATTGAACTTTGCCATAAGGAGATCGTCCGTTGAGAATAAAAGTTTACCTTTTTATTTGGTAAAAAAATGGCAAATAAAAGCAGTCCAAATGCGCTTCTACCGATAAAATACTCGAACTATAGAATGATAAGGTGGGACCGCCTCCAGAAAAGAGAAGTCAATTAGTGCTATCTGTAGCAAAGATTTGGCCATTTGTCTGGCAACTGTACCATACATTACCAATGCGTTCAATGCAATGAAGTTCACGCTTCCAATGAATGTAAATTGGCTAGGACGGCAACAAAAGAAATTTATACTGTATTAACTGCAGTGTCTTTGGCCAACCTTCGTTAAATTGCTGGTGCTCCTGACATTAGGTAGTTAAAATTAATTGCAATGATATACTTAAAAGCTTCGTCAGGCTCGGGATATCATTTGCACATGCCACTAGAGGACCAGCAGACAATATTTCGAATAGTCCAAATAATGTAACTAGCTGCTTCTCAACATTTATCAACTACTTGAATCTTTATAGGAAAGAATTAATAAGCTAGACGCAAAAATTAATTTTTTTTTTCAACATTTAAAATGGCAAAAACCAACTCCCCCAATCCACCAAACAACCATTCCCAGCCGGTCGGTTTTCAAGCCACTCGCATATCATGCGAGTTCACCCAAAAGCCAGTTGAGTGATACTTGTTTTGGGGGCTTGGAGGTATGCAATGGATTGCACCACCAGCATGACTTGCTCCTGCTACTTTACATATCTGATAATTCTGAATATCTTTGAGTGCGATGAGGAATTAACACTTCAATCAGGGCATCGATTAATGCTTTGTCTTCAACCTTGGGCTCATAAGGGATGCATTAACGATATGTTTGCGCAATAATCCATCTAAGCTTTCACATAATTTTAAAATCATATCCATCATTTATTTTAAATCAAAATCGATTAGCTAATGGAATGAAGTATGTCCTATGATCATAATAGCCATTTTCATCCCCATCTCCGAATATGAGTAGCGAGAGGTTTAAACTTGTTGTATCGAAGAGACATATCGCTGAAGATTTTTGTTTTCTTTTTTTAATATACAAAGAATTCGTCTTCAAATCCAGTCTATTTGCTATTAACTGAAGATGGATGGAATGATAATAAATGCGATCCAAGTGCAATTGTTAGGTTGGGTCCACTGACGAAGGATTGTTTTTGTTATGTTTGTTTTTTCTTTTTTTTTCAATAATTTTGTTTTGATTGTTTAATTTCCTTTGTTTTGTGCAGTAGTCGGTTTTATTGGGCAGGTATTTACTTCTTGCTGATTTAACGATTTCCTTGGATTGGTAATTCACTGCCAATTTGTTATATACGTTATATCTTCCACAAAACAAATTCTAACTTCTTTTTGATCGTCTGTAGGCTCATTGTTCGGGCAATTTCATACCTCAAACGACAATTTTCAAAATTACATCAAGGTGACAGGCTTCTAACTTTCGGAGTCTCGGACAAATGTCAACTTACAGGCTTCGCACTTGCGGAGTCTCACAGACGTCAAGCTTGAATCTATCCTATTGTGATCTTCTTTGAACTCACTGTACACATGTATTTTGTTACGAGCGGGACGTTAGAAAGAAATAAAACTTAGTTTCAATTCTAGAACCATCGGCCATTTTTCTCGGCATGAATCCCCATCATTTTGGTCCATCGAGCTGGACTCCTTTAAAGTAGTAGAAGAAAAATTCATTTTGTGGAAAAAAACTAAATTAATTCAATTTGAGGACATTTTCACATTGGCTAAGCGGAAAAGTGACAGTGCGGACAAAAAACAATTTCGCAAGCATATTTGCATCGAAATTGGTGTGTGGTTACCAACGAAATGTGTAGTGTCGTCATACAGGCAAACACAAAACGTCAAGTTTGAATAAACTTCGGTGGGCACACATAAACATGAGGCAGGCAATCCGAGACATGACACCAGTCGAAGTACAAGTACGGTTGAACAAGCTGCAGAAGACATATACAATCTCTAGTCGCAGTCCAAGATAGAGAACAAAGTGGAGGAAGAGGAAGGGGAAGTAGCGGTTACGGTGAAATTGGAGAAGTGAGATGAAGTGGCCAAAACCTTTCTGAACGCAAAACCACGGTACTGTAAATGGTGGCAACAAACTCAGACAACTCCATCACAGGCAAAAAACGTGACCAAAATTATTGAGTCACTCACAAAGGAGCAAATGCAGATCTGCAGAATCGGTCGATAACGATGAAAGTGCGGGCAATGACACCAGTGGCAGTGAAGCTCCCAATCATTAATATCCCAAAGTTTGGCGGCAAATACGAGGACTGGATATCATTCCGTTATATATTCCAGAATCTAGTCGATGAGAACACGAACCTATCTCCGGTGTAGTAGATGCATTATCTTACAGATGCACTGGTCAGTGAAGCGGCATCAACAATCAAACATATGGCAATCACGGAGTCAAATTACAAAGTGTCATGGAAGCAATTAAAGGCGCGATATCACAAATCCAAATACATCACCGAATCGCATCTGAAGCGGATGATAGATTATCCACCCATCTCAAAGCTCAGGGCCCATGACATACGGCAGCTGGTTAATACATTTAAAGAGGTAACAAGAGGTATCCAAGCGCTTGGCTACGACACGTCCCATTGGGGTTGTTGGTTGGTGTACGTAGCAAGCTACAAACTAGACTCTATGTCAAGACAACTTTGGGACAGCATTCAGCTGCGGATGAGCAGCCAACATTTAAATCACTCATATCATGCATTGAGGAGTGACAGCACGAATTACAATCCTCTTCAAATACATTCGAGTGACAGCGGTCACCTCGATCCCCCACATCGCGGATTGTAGTGGCAGCAACATCACCATCACCCAATCAAACATCGTGTTGGAATTGCGGGGGAGCGCATCAGCGGTATAAAGGCGCAGAATTCATCATACTTAATTAAGAACAGCAAAAAGCGACTGCAGGTAAATGTGTGCTTCAAATACTTGGCACCTGGTCACACGGCAACCAAATGCAGAAACATACGGTACAAGATTTGCAACGGCATGCATCACACCTTGCTACATGCATCACGCGGCGCATTACAACGCGGTAATCAACCATCCACTTCCAAACAAGAGAGTAGATGGAAAAATTCAACTCTCTCAGAAATCTGCTTATTAACTCACTTATAACACAGTGTGGCATATGCTTACATATTACCTACGGCAACAGCGTTCATCCACCAAAAATGCGGACTTGTTCTTCCATGCAAAATATTGCTGGACTTGGCATCAGAGGTTTCATTCATCACATACAAACTCATTAAAATAGTACGGCTTCCCTGGACACCACTCCAAATACCAATTTCCGGAATTGCTGAACTGTCAAAATTGAGAACCCTCGATAAAGTCAAAGTCAAAAGCGCTTTATTTAATACTCATCGTTATAAATTTTAAAAGAATATAAAGCAAATTCCAAATAACAACAATCAAAAAACTTAATGGCCCAAATGGCTCTCTAAATTTGTACGTTATCACAAACTTTGTACGTTATCACAAATGATCTCCCGGAATCAGTAAAAGAAGCGAATTCACTTATGATCTTCAAGAAAAGACTCAGGAACTATTTAATGAATAGCGATTGAATCTCAGCGCAGAAACTTTCAACATAGCATCTTAGGGCAATTTTTTTTATCCTATCATCGAGATGCCTCAAGACACAGCTAGCCTTATGATTTATTATTATCTGTCCAGTAACTTCAAAATAGCATCTTAGGGCATTGTTGACCCTATCGTCGAGATACTTGAAGAAACAGCCATTCTTTTAACTCAGAGTTTTTTTTACTGCGTCGAATTAATATTTTTTTTTACCTCTGAGAGCTGTTAACGAATCGGACATGAAAAGATTAACAGGATGACTTCACATATTTTTTGTGTGCCCCCTTATACCGATGTTTTAAACATTGTCTGGGTGGCACACCTGTAGAAACGACGAAATGTGAAGTGCAGATCGCACGAGCGTTGTGCGACGAAGAAAGTGTGATGGAGAGAGTGGAAGGGAAGGAGGTATTTAAAAAAAAAAAAAAAAAAAAATTTCATCAAAAAAAAAAACTATAGCAAATGCAATTAATTACGATTATTACATATTTTTACAATTCAATTGGAAAAAGGAGAAAAAACCAACCAACACTATCCAAAAATTATTTATAATTAATACACAACAGTGAAACTTTGATCCTACACCTAATATGTTGTAACTTATTTCTAATAAAATACAATCAAAAAAACTTTATCTTATACTAAAAATACTATAACAATGTTCCTAACCTAAGTGTTTAATCTTATCTCTAACGGAATATAGTAAACATTACATATACCTAACCTATACCTGATTTTAACAAAAATATATAACAATACTAAATGTAGCAATAATGAGCTGAAACTCAAAAACTAAATAACGAAAAACACCAAAACTGAAAACAAACACGAAAAATTTAGACATTGTCATTCAGCCACCAATACCTGGATTGCGCCGTCTCAACTCGATCAGCTTCAACGAATCTAGCAAATGAGTATCTCCATTGAAATCGTTGGTCTCGTGAACTCAAATTCGGAGGATATTTTATCTTCTTATCGGTGGCCCGTCGATATAAGTGATATATGACTGGGACGCCGTCAGAATCAAAAACATATCCATTCATGTCCAAATACACGAATGCTCCTGGAGGAATGAAGCCAGTAGCGAGGCAAGTCGCTATATACCCGTCTGTAGGGTGGAACGGCTGTGAAATCCAAGGGTTTTCACTCACAGTCACAGATCTTGCGATATGATTCCGAACAAGCTTCAATATGAAGATATCGACTCTAGTCACTTCAGCAGTTTGATAAATTCTTCTATTCGATATATAATGTTTCCAATCCGTCTCAGGCTTTCTGTACAAACCAGTACATGCACGAAGACATTTCCTTTCGAAAACTCTTAATTTTTCCATAGTACTAGCGCTCTGGTTGTACCAGATCTGACATCCATAGGTCAAAACTGGTCTAACCAGTGTCTTGTAACAGATAATTTTGACCTTTTGATCAATGTATCTGGAATGAAAGAGTTTTCGAAGGGCCATGACTACTTTAAGTGCTTTACTGAGCATGATTTTCACATGTTCAGTATAGTACAGATACTGATCGAGATAAACACCGAGGTATCGAACACAGGATTTATGTGGAATTCGTTCTGAACTACCCTCGCCAGCCATGATGTGGAAATCTTTCCAATTACGTTTCAGGTCTTGACTGACCCCCTGCAGCGTTGTCCGAAATAAGATTGTTTCACACTTCTGCGAATTGATTTTCATTCGCCAATTGTCAGTGTACAGCTGTACATCATTGAACATTTTTTGGAGATTGCTCTGAACTATTGTAGCTTTTCGGTCTGCCGTGTAGATGATCAGATCATCAGCAAACGCTACCAATGATCGCGTTGGCGAGACGTTAAAATCAAAGCCGTTCAATAGCTTGCGAATAAAGATTGAGAAGAGCAGAGGCGCAGTAACTGTTCCCTGCTGTAGACCATTCAAGACCTTGAACTCGCGCATTGTTGTCAGATTTCCATCGGTTACAACAAACGATTTCCCGTATAACATATTACACATCATGGCGACAAGGTGTCTGGGGAACTTGTCCTGAAGAAGTTTAAAAATAAGTCCATCTAACCATACCGTATCAAAGGCTTTCTCCATATCAATGAGACATGCTCCAACACATTGTCTATCATTTAGTTTCCAACAGATGTCTGAGGTTACTTCCGTTATTGCATGTGTGGTCGAATGCCTGGCACGAAAACCAAATTGGCAATTCGGCATCAACTCATTTTCCTCAATGTGGGCGTTTAATGCTCTGTTGAGTATCACTTCAAACACCTTGCTGATGTTAGGCAGCAAGCTGATTGGGCGATAGCTTTTCGGGCATGAAGATTCTTTTCCTTTCTTCAAGATCGGAAATACCTTAGCCTTATTCCACTCATTTGGGAAATATGAATTGCTCAACATGTTGTTGAACAATATGCAATAGTTCCTAATAGCAACCTCAGGCAAATGTCGGAGAACTACATTTGGAATACCATCATTACCACATGATTTCTTGTTGTTTATCTTGCGAAATATGAAACACAAGTCTTCATAGCTGACAAAATAATCAATTAAATTCAAGCTCGGTATGAGGTCAGATGTTAATGTTTCATTGAAATGAAGAATTGATTGGCCGTTCAGGCTTGATTTGAAGTCGGAAACTTTTGCTTCAACGACCTCTGAAAAAATTTCGTTCCCTCTCTCAGGGTTTGGTAGATGAACCAATTCAAAATGTGTTCCAATCAGGGCAAGTTTATCCAATCCTTCACAAATAATCCTGTTTCCATTTCTATCCGGAGTCGTACTATCAATTTCGATACCAGCCCTATCGAGAAGATTTATCTCATCACTAGTGACTTCAAGATTCGATACCTTCACTCGAGACTTCTTGCGGAATATGCTATTCACTTTCGCGAACACGCCGTCTGGGTCCTGTGGGCTAATACCCCTCAATTTTTCCGCCCATTGATTGCTGACCTCACTCCTGAAGTATGACCGGATTAAGTTCCGGACATTCTTCAGATGTAATTTCAACAAAGACAACGAGGGATGGTTGTAGTCCAAAAATCGTCGATAAATATTGTTGACGCGTGTGAGAAGGAGGCTTTTCAATCTTTTCAACCTTGCGATGGTTGGTGTTTCATATCCTTCCATATTGTTTCGATGTTTAATCTTGGGAACTACTTTCTCAATCGTTTCCAACGTCAGCTTCTCTAACTTCGACAAATAGACATCTATTTCATCGTTAGTTAGATTTCTGTCATTAGGAACCATTGAGCAAGAGTTGCCGCCATCAGAAGGGGGACATTGCTTCTGGTACTCCCGATTAAACTTCTTTTGAAACTTTCCCCAGTCTGTTTTTTTGAAATTCAACCGATGATTTTCATGTTGAACTGGAATGAGGAAGAAATCATCCCTGTGATGATTGATTTCCATTACGATTGCGTTATGGTCGCTATCATAAGGAAGCACCTGCAGTTTCCGTTGAGGACTATTAAAGTTGAATTCGAGTCTTACGTCAGCAATGCAAAGGTCCAAATATAAATTTGTCCTAGGGTATGTTGGGAACTCCGACCCATATAGATTGCACCTGTATTCAATTTTGTTCTCTGTTATCCACGATTTCAGGAATACACCTCTTGGATTATTGGTGGCGTTCAGCCATGATGTATGCTTGGCGTTCAGGTCACCAGCAAGAATATAATAGTTATGCAGCCTGTTCAATTCAAGTATTTCGAACAAGGAATTGAGTTCCTCCTTGAGCTTGAGAACAGTTCCACCAGTTGCATAGGCAGAGATAACGAAGAGGTTATCCCCACCTGGCAGTGAGATTTTGATAACGGACACTTCAAGAGATTCAAAGCTTTTGAATTCGACTTTTTCAATATTTTGGAAACAATAGGGTCTTCGTACCAATATCCCGGTGCCACCTCCCCCATCACCTATTACCCTATCGTTTCTTACGAATTCAAAATCCTTGAATGTCATGAAGTGCCATGAATTGAGGTGGGTTTCGGTTAGAAGCAGGATGTCAGGCTTTTGTCTGGCAATGAATTCAAGGAGATAATCACGCCGATGTAAAGTAACAATGGAGTTGACGTTGATCGAGATGAGACGAATCCTATCCGTGGGAATGTGGCTGGATGACAACTTATTTTGAGCCATTTGAAAGTCCTAAACGCTGAAAAACAATGTTAATTTTCGAATCTTGTTTATCGATTCGCTCTGATAAGGAATTTAATTGTTGATAAATTTTGAGAAGCAGCTCATTATTGCCACTTACATTATTTACCCTATTTTCCGCATTTTCTGCTGGTCCTCTAGCGGCGAGTGCAAATGATACTCCGGGCTTGACGAAGTTCGGAGCTAAGACACTGCGGTGTATTTGTGTTTGTTTTGGGGCAGATTTCAATCTTGCATCCTGATATCGGGAGCATCCTCGATATGATGCCGGGTGACCAAAAACACCGCAGTTCACACAATATAACTTCTCTTTTGGCTCCGTCTGAGCCAATTTGCACTCACCGGGAGCATGCACGTCTTTGCATTTAACGCATCGGTAATGCATGGCGCAGTTGGCAGCCGAATGCCTAAATCGTTGGCAGCGATAGCACTGGTTGATTTCTCGTTTCTGGAGGCGTTCCCACCTCACCACTCGAAAATTTAAATACCTGATTTGCTGAAGAGCGCTTGGACTGCTCTTATTTGTTATTTGTACCAAATAAAGTGGTAAGTTTTTTTTTTCTACCGTCGACCTTCTTGTCGCGAATGTTTTCACTGAGATAAACTCGATTTGTGGCGCCGTTTCCTTGAGAACCTGAAGAAGATCGACGGTATCTTCTCCGCAGTCCAAGCCCTTCAGCAAGAACGTCTGGTTCTTCTCGCTCTTGGGGGTATAGGTGAAGTGCGGAACCTCCCCAGAATTCAAAGCATCTTTCGCTGATTTGAAATCAACCAGTGATTTCGTTCTAATTGACAGCTTCTCAGAATTTATTCGTTTGATTTCGAAATTTGTCAATTTGTTTTCGGCTGCCAACAGCCGAACCATGTCTTTTCCGCTTTGCCCGAAGACATTAATCGGCGGAACTTTCTCGGTATTCTTGGCTACTTTTTGAGGAGGACCAGCAGAACTGCGGGCTGGTTTCTTCTCCCTATTTCTACTTTCATTATTTTTATTTTTTATATATAAGATAAAATTATCGTCTTTGTTACCTTCGTCTACCTCCATGTCCTGCTGGAGTCCATCCAGCGCCGCAAAGTAGTTCTGGCTTTCGTTCGTGCCACCAGCACTTAATACCTCTTCAGTTATTATTGGAGTTGCAGCTTTCTTCTGTTTTTCGATTTTTCGTATCGGACCACTCTCTTGAACTTGTTTTGCCGTCTTGAACATTTCTTCATACGTTTGAATTCTTGCCTTTAGCTCTTCGATTTCACTTCGAAGGCGGCACACTTCCTGTCTATCCTCGAGCACTTGTGTTTTGCGACCGGCATCTGCGGTATCCTGGGTGCTCGTGTGTCTCCGCTTGTTGACACTTGCCAATTTCACACCGTCATTTTCCCCGGGGCCCCCCAACGGAGGGAAGCCGTCGGGCTCCTCCATACAGCAGTCCCGAGTTGTCGTTGGTTTGGCCTTTTCTTGGTTTATGGGTACGGTTGGTCGATGCCTTCGACGATAAATTCTTCCCCAATAAAATCAAAACTTGCTGTTGACTGGCTCGTAAAAAATCATTTCAATATTTTGAAACTGACTTTTGTGAAAAATTAATTAATTTTTAAAATTAATGACAGGAGCGATTAAAAACACGTCTACACGCAACGAGTGCTAGACGTAGAATCCTCTGAGAACCCTCGATTAAACTATAGTGAAACTTTCGTCAAAAGGTGGCATGCAAAACATTGTAATATCAGTGTTAGTGATGCGTCAGATACTGGAGGATATTCCAACATAGTGGATCAACAGGCAACATCTTGGCATCAGTCCCACGTTACAACTTGCGAACGCAGACTTTGATAAGCCAGCACATATCGACATGTTACTCGGTGCGGAACCAACCTTGCGCATCATATTAGATCACCGCTTCATCACAACGAATAAATTCACGGCTCGCAATACATCTTTTGGATGGATCATTATGGAAATTCCAAATCTCGGCGGCCACCATTCAGCGGCCACATACGTTGATCATGACGCAAATGATTCAGAAATGAACACAATCAACGTAGAGTGACTTTTGAGAAAGTTCTGGGAACTAGAAAATATAGACAGTCAATCTGTCTGGACTCCTGAAGAAACGGGATGCGAGACTCCCTACGCAAATTCGGTTGATCGTACTCAGAGCAGCAGATATCTAGTACGGCTTCCATTTCGGCCCACGTCTCAGCCACTTGGTATTTCGCGGGAATGAGCAATTCAACGATTACACGGCCTGGAGAAGCATCTTAAGTATAACCATCAACAGCGGTTAGACTACAACAAATTTATGGCGGAATACTTGGAGCTCAGACATATGTTACCCTTGACAATGAAGAACTTGCAGTTAGATGAGCAGCATTCATACTACATACCGCACCACGCAGTTCTTAAGGCCACAAACAACAACACAAAACTGGAAATCCCAATGAACCTCATTAGTGCCAACTATTAAGTCTGGAGATTTTCCACGGAGGAAGGATAATAGACTTTAAACTTAACACGGTCACATACGGCACCGCATCAGCACCATTTCAACTGTGCGCACATTATATCAAATAGTCAGTGGTAAACCAAGCGGTGCAGGCAATTACGGACAATTTTTATGTTGACGATTACTTGGGCAGAGCTGACAACATTTACGAAGCTTTACCAGCAGCGGTTTGGAGCTACGTGGTAGGGTATGTAATGCACCTGAACTTTCAGATCCAATCAATACTACGGCACAATCTCATTCCTTTAACAACGACGAGTCAAGCTCGGTATTTGGATTACTTTGAAATCCAACCTCAGACACTTTCGAATTCAATATCGATATCACCACACTGAATACATACAAAAAAGCGGACGTTCTTGGCTACTTCAGCACGGATTTTTGACCCTCTCGGTTTTCTTGCTCCAGTTTCAATTATGGGCAAGATAAATCTACAAAATTTATGAATGTCAGGGATTGGCTGGAGCAGGTCACTTTCTGACGATCTAAGAGACACACTTGTTAACTACATATCTGGCTTAACAGCGCTCTATCGTACATATTCCACGGTAGATCGGGTCACCCTCTTTAATGGAAGTCATTGGCTTTGCGGATGCATCGGAAGCGGCATACGCCGCATTAGTTTACGCTAGAACACAAATTGGAAACGCACACGAGCCTTTTCGAGTCACATTGCTAGCAGCTTGAACTAAGGAAGCACCCATCAAGCGAGTCACCATTCCTCAACTTGAACTATTTGCAGCCCATCTACTCGTCAATCTTACGTGGAAGATTGCATCCTGCATAAATGTCAATCTGGACAACTGCCACTGCTTTACGAATTCGCAAGTGAGATTGGCTTGGATATCGGATAACCCTAGGTGCTGGAAAACATTTTTGGCAAATTGGACATCCAACATCACCAACATAATCCCACCTGAGAGACGGCATCATATTAAGTCTAAACTTAACCCAGCGGATTGTGCATCACGCGGCCTGGAACCAGCATAACTATGTCAACATAGTCTCTGGTGGAATGGGCCAACCTTTCTAATTTCAGAAAGATATTTTCGTTCACGGCTAGTGCGCATCACGAATGAATCGGTCATGCCGGAAGTTCGGCATGTACATAACCTGCTAATGTTTGATAGCAACTTCCCGATTCACAATTTCTCGGGTTGGAAAACACTACTTCGGATCACCACTACCTGCTTGGGGTTTATCAACAATTTACAAACATCGGTTAAATCTCATCGTGTCATCGGTCCACTTATGAAGACAGAACTTAATCAAGCCTTCATCATTTTGGTACGACAGGCCCAGTCGCAGTCTTTCGGTCAGGACATTCATCTTCTTACGCGGAACTGCCCGTCTTCGAAGGGAAGAAAAATACGTGGTCTGGACTAATTTTTTGACACTGATGGCCTTTTTGCGGATCAACGGCAGATCGGAAAATGCGGAATTACCCTTCAACCAGCGGCATACAATCCTGCTACATCGGAATCATCGCATCACTTCACTTCTCATCACCGGTGCGAATCAGCAGCATTTGCATGCTGCTTATCGATTACTACAAACCATTTTACTCCACAAATTTTGGATGATTGGATCACGGATCACCATCAAGTAGGTCATTCGCAACTGTATTACGTGTACACGACACCGGGCGAGGACATTGCATCAGAAGATCGCCCGATCACCAACGGTACGAGTCACATCTGCAAGAGTCTTCGCAAACTGCGATGTCGACTATCCAGGGCCACTCACTGTCAAATTATGGCGCGGCCGGTCAGCCAAGCTGTTCAAGGCCTACATAGCGCTCTTTCTCTATTTGGCTACGAAGGCCATTCACATTGAAACAGTCACAGAATTGACTATGGAATGCTTTATAGCAGCTCTAAGGCGGGTTATATCTCGGCGCGGCTGTCCTGACAATATTTATAGCGCCAACGGAACCAACTTTATAGGAGCAAACAAGGAAATAGCATCAATGCATCGGATGCTCGAATCTCCGAAGGTGGTGGATGACATCATGAATTTTTCATCTTCGAAGAGCATCACCTGACACTTCATTCCTCTGACAGACCCTCACTTTGGAGAACTTTGGGAGGCAGGAGTCAAATCGGTTAAATTTCACTCGACCAAATTCATTGGCAATGCAACACTCACGTTTGAAGAACCCTATACTCTGCGCTGTCAAGTGGAATATTGTTTAAACAGCCGGCCACTATGTGTCAAGGCGTGCGACATGTTTGGGCATATTTATACCTCAAACAACAATATTGAAAATTACATCAAGGTGACGGGCTTTCGGGTTCTTGAACCTATCCTATTGTTATCTTCTTTGAACTCACTGTAACAAGCCAATTGAATTGAATTGGGACCGTTTTTTAACGATTTCATCCTTCAAACGATCCAATAACGCTATATAATAATCGTTGTTGATGGTCTGGCCCTTTTGGAGGTAATCAATGAATATTATACCTTGCGCATCCCAGAATACTGATGCGTAACCTTGCCAGCTAACTGTTGTGTTTTTCCTCGCTTTGGATTCAGTTCATCGTGTGCAGTCGACTCAGCTGACTGTCGATTGGACTCCGGAGTGAAATGATGGAGCCATAAGTCATCCATTGTCACAAATCGATGCAAAAATTTAGGTTTATTGCGCTTAAACACTGCTTAGAATCATTAAAACGCTGTTGCTTTTGATCGATTGTGAGCTCGTGCGGCACCCACTTTGCACACAGCTTTCTCGTGTACAAATATTCGTGAATGATATGATGTACACGTTCAGATGATATCCTCACAATGTCTGCTATCTCAATCAACTTCACTTTACGGTCATTCATAATTATTTTGTGAACTTTTTTGATGTTTTCGTCGGGGACAGCCTCTTTTGGGCATCCACTGCGTTCGCCGTCTTCGGTGCTCATTTCACCACGTTTGAACTTAGCATACCAATCAATTATGGTTGGTTTTTCTGATGCAGACTCTTCATGAAGCCAAGATTTTGCTTCAACTGTATTTTTCCCTTCAAAAAGCAATATTTTATTAGCACACGAAGTTCTTTTTTTCCATTTTTTTGCAAATAACAAAAGTAGCTCACAACGCAATATCTCAGAAACCAATGGTCAGACTGCTGTCAAATTTTGACACATATCGTTTCAAGGCTGGTACCAACTAAAAATCATATGGATTGGATACTAGCACCGCCATCTGTGTATCACACCGGGGACTTTTCAATTGGCCTGTTACATATGTATCTTTTTACGAGTGAAACGTTTGAAATAAATAAAACGTACTTTCAATTCTAGAACCATCGGCCATTTTTATCGGTATAAATCCCCATATCTCATCAACTACATCTTCAGGAGGTGGTGAGGGTGAGAAAGATATTTTCGCTGAGGAGTTTATTTGTGATTTTAGAGTGAAAGACTGATTATTTCTTTGACACCCTACAAAATTGTTTGAGTCTATTCGTGAAGCTAAAGTGGGACCTTTATCATTCTCTTGCCATGGAAGCATTTCTTATCGCTAAGGTAGCAAATGTATTCTTTCATCATATTCTCTCTTTGCACTAATATTTCTTCTAGAGCTTCCTCCTCTGATGGAAACTGATTCTCAAAACCATTTTTAGAAACATTTTTATCGACTACATAAGCTTCATTTGTTGTACTTATTGAATACGAATATAATACAGTGCTTTGATATATCTGAACAGGAGGTTTTCTTGAGAGCAAGCATTAATCGTGAAAGTAATTTTTATATTGATCTGGATTATAGATGCTTCGTTTTCATTTGCACTATTATAATTCACAAAATTAGGAATTTTCAGTATTTTGTAACAGTAAGTTCACGATAACCTGTTTTGTCACATATCTATTAACATTGCAAACAGTTCTTGTTATCTTAATGCGACTTTTATCCAGAAAAATATTAATTAGCAGTAAACAACAAAGAACTATTTTAGTTAAACAAAAAATAAACAACCACTTCTTCTCTTACAGTTTCTCTTGAGTAGTTCACATGTACGGACAGCTCGATTACTACACTATTTTCAATAATTATATACATAATATGGGCTTCTTATTTTTCTTTACTCAATTTTTAACTAATTTCATAATACCTCTCAATGGTGATGACATTGTAATCCATTCATCCTAATAATGCTGATTCAATTCAGCGTATGATAAATAAGGATATGTTAGAAGCTAGAATAAATAAGTTTTACTTCCTCGTAGTGAAAAAGCTCAGTACCCAATCTGATTCCATTGTCCATTGAATCAAAAAGATTCCTAGGGTGTTAATTTTCATTATATTTAGTTTTAATTCTTCTGTAATTACTATTTGAGGGTTATACTCAACTGTTTATTAATCTAAAAAAAAATTGATTCGATTAAAGTGAGTATTCAATCTTCATTCGACAAATTTTCAATGCAAACGTTTATCTAGTTACATCACTTCCTTTCAAATGTCCGACAACGTTTTGTCCCAATCTAAATGTCCCAACATTCACAGCTGTCATTAAGACACTTCGAAAATTCGAACATTCCATTGCTAAGTTTACGAAAATGGCCGTCGTTTAATCATGTCGTCCGTTTCAGTGTCTGTTGTTTGTTTTTCAATTGTCGTGCGTGAAATTTAATGAAATTATGCTCAAAACTATGGATAATAGCTCATTCTCGTACGCTACTATGTCGTCGCATAGTAGTGACGCTTTTGCAACGCCAGGTGAGTGTGAAAATTCCGGCGAAAAGTGCGTCGTTCCGTCCGTGATTGGTACTATGGGTGCTGTCAAATGACAGTCGACAGGTTGTTTGGGTGTTGTTTACGATTCAAATACTTGAACCAATTTACACATTTCCCAGCCTGCGTTGGACATTTCGCTTACTTCATTAAACACAATTCAATGCTAATTGCCCGGATATCTAAATCTGTGAATTTTTCAAGCTAAATTTGAGCCTTTCTAAGTCGGGAATAGACGAGTGAAAGTGTTGTTGTTGGTTTCTATTGCATTGAAATGAATGTGCCCCGTAATGTCGTCACAAGACTCCAATCGTGCTAGATACAAGTATTTAGACTGGGAATGTATGTTAGATTACCAAATACATCATTTAGCATTAGCATATTTATTAACTGGCCTAAAATGTTAGCTGGGAGCAACGACAAGTGTTGGCGAGTCCAAGTCTCGCTCGGTATCCAAAACAATCCCAAAACGAGCGGTACAATTGAAAATTTCCGGTAGATCCCGCGAGCATGTCGTGAATATGTAATAACAATTTGCGAATGGTCGTGTGGCGTGCATTGTTTCAATCGCCCTAGCCCAATTGCTGTGTTTGATGGCTCGAACTAGTCTGAGTCGGATCGTTCTCGAGTGCAGCAATAAAAATAATATTGACGCATTAACGTGTTTGCAATTGTAGCCCGAGCATAAATTTGTGTTTTCTTTGCTTCTGTTCCAGATCTCACACCCGAACAACAGAAACTACTCATCGAGTTGCGGAAACGAAAGCAAGAACTGCTACTGGAAATCCAGGTGAGTCAGCCCATGCATGATTATGTACAGTAATGCTAACATTAGTCGCGATAAGACCTCGACAAAGCACCACTTTGTATTGTGGTGGTCCTCGGCTGGGAATAGAATCAATGCCCACTGGCATTATCATCATCTCGAGCCAAGCCAAGCTACCGCTGCGCTCACCACAAAACCCGTTCCCTCTCGCGTATCATTTTACGAAGAATTCCGTATCGCGCAAGCAAGCGGTTTGTGTGTATCTCAAGCGCATCAGTTAGTTCCCAGCAGCAACAAATAACTGGAATCTATTGAATTTGAAATTAAAATCTTACGCTGTTTGTTCAAATCGGACTTGAAACTTTTCCCCGCGAGCAATACAAGTTTCAATTTGCTTTCTACTGTGAAGGACATCCTTAGCGCCTTGCACATCTTCTCTTTCGCCAGCAGCAATTAAATATTTAATTTAAAATTGATTTTGATTGCTATTTTCACTTTTATCGTGTTCTTTATTTCATCGCTACTCGGAACCGGCTTTGTCAGTTCCTCTTCCAAAAAACACCTAATTATAATATTCAAATTATAATCAGCGCCCTGCCCTGCGCCTCGATATCTCTTTGATCAAACGCCACGATTCAAAGACAAAGCACAGCAGAGAAATTTCGAAAATTAAAATCTTCGCATTGAAGCTATAAATTACAGATTAGTCGGGTAAATGGCCGCATGCCAAATATTTGCTGTATCTTCGCATCATTCCACCTTTGAAAAAGATGTGTAAAATGCGCGCCAGCATGCGGTGATATGGAAATGTAGGCAAGCGATGATCTCGTGGAATTTACCGAGAAAAAACAAAAACCGGCCAGCGGATGACCAACCACCTAGCAAATGATTTAGCTTGGCTTGAGGGAATTTCTAGAGCTTTTCGAGGCGCGTTACTTATAAAAAGTTGATAAAAATAATAATGCATTTTGCAACGTTCGTAAAAAGTGGAATTAAGTTAAAATAAATTTTAAAATGTTGAATTTCATTTAATTTATTACTCTTCAATGTTGCAAATTGTGTTGGGTGTGGGTGGGGAATGTTTTTCCGTGATGTTTATTTTTGAACTGAATCCGCGCGCCATTCATTGATATATTTAGTGATAGGAAGCGATAGTTAATTTTCAGTGTACGCACTGCTAGTGATTCTCTTAACCAGACGCAAGGTTAGTTAATTGGGGACAATTATTTTGATTCGGAGCATGTCTGATAATTGCGAGGAATTGGTTTTGTTGGTGGTGGGTGACCAATTTTTAATGTCACGTGATTTGTCTAGTATGTAAAGAGTCTTGTTGAATTCTTTATTTAATTTGTTTATTATACAATAGTTTTTACATATTCATCTCAAGTCTGTAAACTAGCAAAAGAACTAATAAAAAATTATTCATCATAAATTATAATCATTTTATCTGATATGTATCGTGGTAGAGTCCATTATGCTCTTTTTGTACGAGTCTTCATAGCCCCTACCTAAAAGAAGGTTAAATGGTTAATTGCTTAATAATTTCATTAAAGAAATCAAAAAATTGATAAATTAATAGTCAGTGGCTTTGGAGACTCCATAATGTCCTTATGTGACTCCCCTACTTCTTTTTACAAAGCCGAAAAAACAGCGCATATAAGCTGCTATAGTTTTTAAGGGCAGTTGTTTCATGCCAAATGCGTAAGTTGACATACTCCACAGCAGATAATATGACAGCAGAGACGATAATGTATTGGTTCTGCGAATCGTGCCGTAAATATAATATATCAACATATCTAACGAAACTGTGTACTGCTGAAGTGATGATTGCCGCCTACTCCGAAATCGCAGTGTTATCGAAAGTAGCTGAGAATACCCTTCTTCTATTGCAGACCCTTCGTGGCCGCTTTCCTAGTTTGCAAACACTGAATCTTAATTTGCCTTCAACTTCGTCTAAATCAACATTCTCTAGTACGGGTCTGTTCATTAATTCAAATTGTCATTCTAGCGATATTGACCTTAGTGCTGTCGTTATGTGTCTCCTTCGTTAGGTACCAAGGTGAATCTAGAAGTCGTTTCTGACCCACGCTCATCTACAAGTATGTATCAAATTATAACTAAAAGCTGGGTTTCTAGTGGCGTTTTATCTGAATCTGTTTCTTTGAATGCTGCTCTTGTATATAATGCTCTGTCTTATGTGTCAGCTACCGCGATGGACTTCGACAGTAGTCAAAAGAGACAACGAATGATCATCGATCCTCAATTGGTCGCAACGCCTTAGAAGTTTCTCTAAAAAAAACCTCTCTCCACCCCTTCCTTCCGTAAATCGAGTGACTCCTATCAAGCTTATTACGAGGGTGAATCGGTAATTTAGCTATTCTGATTAGCACGCATCTCCGAACTGGATGATATCGTATGTTGGTTGGTGGTTTGTTTATAAGGGGTAGGGGAACCAGATTAATTAGCGGCCACGCTGAGTTCTTTCCTCAGTACAGCCGTGACTGAGCAAGAGGTACATCCGCTTGTCGCGCAACGCGTCATCATTAAGTTTTTAACCAATGAAGGTGTTAGCCGTCAGAAATTTTTACTCATTTTAAGGCACAATTTAGAAACACTACATTGTCCCAGAATCGAGTGTATACGTGGGCCTGGGAATTTAAGGGTGGGCGAGAATTCCGCCACAGACGATCCCAAGTTGAGAAAGGAGGAGGTCTCCCCGTGACTCCCTCAACCATAATTCCGTGAATCCAAGTCCCAGACTACCTCCCTCCAAGCCAAGGTGTTATGTGACCCGTGCCGAGTGGCTTAGTTGGTAGCCATGGGGTAATACTGGCTGCTACAAACGGAGCCTCTCTGATATCGGGCTCCTCAGAGAGTACCTGTGCCTTACTGCTGTCAAACCAGCTCTTACGGTGGCAGGCCTACAAACCTGAAATTAAAAAGAATAAAAACAAATCAAGCGGGATGTAATGTCAATATGCTCAGTGGGGCCACAACAGAGTGGTACCTAGCTAAGGGAACTTCATCTGAACGGCCTAGGAGAATGGCTTTAGAAAGAGGCAAGAGCGAAGAGCAAGGAATCCCCATAGCCTTTGTACAACAGGGGAGTATGGGAAAATCCAGGTCACACTCGACCGTGCAGTAGAACGGGGTAGGGGGACAAACACCCAAACCGACTGACCACACGAGGAGACGAGGCAGGGACTCAATTATCCCTCAAGGTCAGCAGAAAAAGCGACCAAGGATGCGGGAAATCACCGAATTTGGTAATACAGGGTCTTCCAATAAGAGGTGTTAATTTGATATTTAATGATCAATACCATCCAATTCTGGCGTTAAAAAATCATTAATCATCTCTCGATAGCGCAATTCATTCACCGTAACTATTGCTCCAGCCTCGTTTTCGAAAAAGTAAAGTCCAATGACTCCGCCGGACCATAAACCCCACCAAACAGTCACATTTTGAGGATAAAGAGGCTTTTCAACAATAACTCTTGGGTTTTCCGAGCCCCAGATGCGAGGTGGAAATGGACCTCTTCACTCAAGATGATTTTTCGATGGAATTCCGGATCATTTTCATGCATTTCAATGACACAATCAGCAAAGACACGACGTTGTTAATGATCGACCGGCTTGAGTTCTTGTGTTAACTGAACTTTATAAGCCTTAAGACCCAAATCTTTACGCAAAATACGGTGTAATGACGTTTGTAGAATGCCTAATTCCAAAGAACGACGACGAATGGAAAAACCCGGGTTTTCTTCAATACTTTCGGCTACAGCAGCAATATTCTCGACTGTTCTTGAGTGACGTGCACGGGTTTTATCTTCACATCACTAAGTTGTCCCAACAGCTCGAATTTTTCCACCAATTTCTTATTGCGGTCCGACAAGGTGCTTCACGACGACCCAAAAATGTTCGAGTTTTACAAACCGCCTCTGCAAAATTTTCACCATTTTTATAGTGAATTTTAATAATTTCAATGCGGTGTTACAGCGTGTATATCATTCCATTTTTATTAATAGCGTAGTTTGTACTTGCCAAATGTCAAAAAATGACAGCTTCAAAAGTGACATCTACCGAAATAGCGCGCTATCCAAAATAACACCTCTTATTGGAAAACCCTTTACAACTGGCATGGCTACACCCAGCACCAGCTATGCAAGTGCATTAAAAAAGCAAAGCGTAGTGGTGATCGCAAAAAAACATCCACACTGCACTCTTACAGCTAAGGAACTCACTCAGCTTTCGAGGGCTTTAAGGTAGGTGCCCAGCGACACGAAGAAGAAAAGCTATTCCGAATAGCTGAAGAGAATACAATCTACGTGTGACTCCCCAAAAATCAGCAAAGAGCTCCTTGAACTAGAGGAGCTCCTAAACCGCATGGGGCATTATCGGAGGAGCTGGTTAGAGGCCGAAGACGAGCAGAAGTCTAAAGAAGCGCTGGGGTCGAAATCTAAAAGCTACATGCAGGTAGCTTCACCAGTAAAAATCAATAAAAGAATGGCGTCTAGCCCAATCGAAGGAGATAAGGATAAAAGAAGGAAGGAAGAGGCACTTGATGGGCGTGGAGCACCAGATCACGGGTTCCAGACAGTGCTTACAAAAGGAGCGAAGAAAGCCGCAAAGAAACTCCTTCAAAAAGTGCCAGAAACTAAAGTTCGCACGGACGCCCAACAAGAAAAAAGACGTGATGCAAAACAGGAGAGACAGAAGCCCCGACGAATACCCCGGCAGCAGACATTGCTCGTAAAACTCCAAGATGGCCGATCCTACGCGGAGGTGCTGCGGGACATCAGGGAAAACGTAAGGCCCGAAGACACCAGCACTACCATTGAAGCAATACGACCAACGCGGTCGGGCCACATACTGGTCGAATTCGGAGCAGAGGCCGACAATAAGGAAGCATTCTGCGACGCAAGAAAGAAAGTCCCCGGCAAAAGCGCAATTATAGCCTCGCTTGAGCCGATGGCAACGATCGAAATAAGAGACAATGACTGCGTCACGGATCTGGCCGAGGTAGAAGAGGCCATCAAAAGGGAGTTCCCTAGCGTGGGAAGGATCAAAGCGAGACTGACATCAGAAAACGATAGGGGACAACGCATGGCCATAGTTGACTCGACCGAAAAGGACGCCGAACAATTCCTGAACAAGGGCAAAGTACGAATAGGGTCGGTAGTCTGTAGGATACGGCGAAGAGCAACGCCTCTTCAATGTTTCAAATGCCTTGGCTATGGTCACACCACACAAGTATGCAAAGGTCCCGATAGGAGTTCCCTATGCTACAAATGCGGTGAAAAAGGACAAGAAAGGAAAGTGTGTACGAAGGAGGCACACTGTATTCATTGCAAGGATGCTGACCCAAGACCTGATTTTGGACACGTCTTGGGATCAGGAAAATGCCGGGTTTTCCAGGAAGCCCTCGCCAAGTCAAAATCAGAACTTAAATGACTCGCATCTTGCAGCTAAACCTACACCGCAGTTCAACCGCCCAAAATCTGCTTGAGCAATTTGCGAAAGCCGACTTTTTGCTGCTGAGTAAGCAACAGTCCTGCATTATGGTATCCTGACGAAACTGGTACTGCCGCCATCTGGGCTCGGAACAGTGATTTCCAAGTGGAGAGTTGTGGACGCGGGGATGGTTGCGTGTGGGTTCGGTGCTCAGGGGCCGCCTTCTTTAGTGTGTACCTAACGCCGAACGAACCGATATAATCTTTCTAAGCCAAGCTTAATGCTCTAGAGCGCTCAGTCTCGAACGCAGAGGGAACGTGCTCGTTTGGGGAGACTTCAACGCTAAAGCAATCGAATGGGGCATGCCTCAAACAGATCCGCGGGGCAAACGAATCCTGAAAATGGCGGCCAGGACGGCGCTCGTCGTATTAAACTCCGGAAATACGCCGACTTTCCGCCGTATCGGCTGTGACAGAACCATACCGGACGTGACATTCGCCTCGGAGTCCTTAGTACGGAGGATACACAATTGGAAAGTATTAGAGGACTACTCAGCCAGTGATCATCAGCGCATTCTGCTTGAAATCAGTGATGTTGTCTCCCGACGCCCGTGCTCTCGGCTTTCTACAACTGGATGAAACATCGGAAGGATGGACGTCGAGAGGTTCGTCGATGTGCTCACAGCAGGTGAGCCGCTGCAGGGAGCTTCGGAGGGGACCGAAAAATTGGCAGCTCAAGCTGTGGTGAACTCAACTATGGGCATCATTACGACTGCATGCTGCGCTTCTATGCCCCGTCGAAAACTCCGGCATGGCAAACCCCCCAGTATACTGGTGGTCAACTGGAATCGCTGAAAAGCGAAGAGAGTGTCACAAGCTTCGACGTGAGACTCATCGGGCGCGGAACCGTGACGAGACATGCAATAAATTGATTAACAATGCAAGGCTCGCTGCTGGCAAGACTTAGTGGACAATGTGAACAAGGATCCGTGGGGCCTTGGCTACAAGCTAGTTGTGCGGAAGCTTAGCGCCCTACAAAAGCCTTGCATACATGATGCGGAAAAGATGGATGAGATAGCGCGGGGACTCTTCCCCGCCCATCCCGCCCGTGTTGACGCTGTCCATGGCGAAACAGCAGTCCAGTGTCCACTCTTCACACAGCCCGAACTGGAAGAGGCAGTTCTTTCATTGCAAGTGAGGAAGGCTCCAGGTCCAGATGGTGTTCCGGCTGAGGAGTTGCGGCTTGTCTATCACCATTGTCCTGACCTGCTGCTGAGCACATTCAACGCTTGCCTACGAAACGGGGGTTTCTCGGTAAGACGGAAGGTGTCGAGGCTCGTGCTGAACAGCAAGGGGAAGGGAAATCCCGAATCGCCGTCTGCATACCGCCCGTTATACATGCTAGACATGCTAGACACGGCTGGGAAAGTGCTAGAGAAATTCATCAAGGGAAGACTCACTGACGCGATTCGTGCTGCTGGGGACCTATCTCCTCGGCACTACGGTTTTAGAGCAGGACGTTCTACTATTAAAGCGATTGCAGAGGTGGTGAACGCGGCCCGAAAGGCAGAGGCACATAGTCGCACCAAGCGACGGATCGTCCTGTTGGTGACACTCGACGTCAGGAACGCCTTCAACTCCACTAGATGGGTGGATATTCTGGATACGCTGGAAAACCCTTTTCAAGTTCCAGAATATCTAATGCGGCTTTTGAAGGACTACCTCAAGAACCGAACCAACGAAGGATGGAAGTTACATCGGGTATTGCCCAGGGATCTATCCTTGGTCCAGACCTGTGGAACGTGTCTTATGACAGACTACTGAGACTGGAAATGCCAGATGATGTTGCGGCTCTGGCCGCTGGATCCACCGTTGAACAAGCGCAACTTAGGCTAGGTATGCTCGTGCGCCGAGTGAGAGACTGGATGACTGCTCACGGGGTCAGTTTAGCACTGGAGAAAACCGAAGTGGTCATCTTTACAAAAAAGAGAACCCCTAGAGTAAGGATGATCAGTATTGGAGACATACGAATCGAATCGAAACCAGCGGTGAAGTACCTGGGGCTACTGATCGACTCGAAGATGAGTTTCTCTGATAAAATCATGGCAACGGCTAAGAAGGCTGCTTCGGGAGTATCGACTCTGAGTCGACTTATGGCCAACGTAGGGGGCCCAGCCCATCAAGAAGATGCCTCTTGATGAGTGCTGTAGGGTCAGTGCTACTGTACGGAGCAGAGGTATGGGGCGACGCTCTCAGTGAGGAGGTGTACGAAAAACGCCTGGCATAGGTACAGAGTAGAGGAGCACTGAGGATTGCATCTTCGTAACCGACAGTCTCTGATTCGGTGGAGAGAGTCATTGCAGGCGTGATACCTGCCCTCCTCCGTGCAAGAGAGCGCCGTTCTATTTATCTGTGTCGAAACAAGGATACGAGGGAGATGGTTTTCCGCGAGGAGAGAAAGCGCTTACTCAACGATTGGCAGCAGTCTTGGGTGAATTGCACGAAGGTAAGGTGGACTACGTGCCTCATCCCGGATGTGAGACCGTGGCTAAATCGAAGGCATGGTGAAACTGACTTCTATCTGACCCAGCTTTTCAGCGGGTATGGATGTTTTCAGTCTTACCTGCACAAGATTGGTAAGTCACGGTCCCCCGATTGTCGGTATTGCCCAGGAGAGGAATACAATGCCTGCCACGCGTTTTTTGCGTGCACAAAATGGGACAGGCTGTGAATTGAACTCTAGAGGGAGACAGGAGAGCTCACCCCGGATAATAACAGGCCAACTGAAAGGTCCCTGGTCTGATACACAGATGGCGGTGCTAGTATTAAATCCATATGATTTTTAGTTAGTACCAACCTTCAAACGATGCGTGTCCGACCATTAGTTTCTGAGATATTGCGTTGTGAGTGTAGCTACTTTTGTTATTTGAAAAAAGATGGAAAAAAAGAATTTCGTGTGCTGATAAAATATTGCTTTTTGAAGGGAAAAAATACAGTTGAAGCAAAATCTTGGCTTGATGAAGAGTTTCCGGGGTCTGTACCAGGAAAACCAACCATTATTGAATGGTATGCTAAGTTTAAACGTAGTGAAATCAGCACCGATGACGGCGAACGCAGTGGACAGCCAAAAAAGGCTGTCACCGACGAAAACATCAAAAAAGTTCACAAAATAATTTTGAATGACCGTAAAGTGAAGTTGGTCAAGATAGCAGACATTGGGAAGATATCATCTGAACGTGTACATCTTATCATTCACGAATATTTGTACATGAGAAAGCTGTGTGCAAAATGGGTGCCGCGCGAGCTCACAATCGATCAAAAGCAACAACGTGTTAATGATTCTGAGCAGTGTTTGAAGCTGTTTAAGCGCAATAAACCTGAATTTTTGCGTCGATATGTGACAATGGATGAAACATGGCTCCATCATTTCACTCCGGAGTCCAATTGACAGTCAGCTGAGTGGACTGCACGCGATGAACCGAATCCAAAGCGAGGAAAAACACAACAGTCAGCTGGCAAGGTTATGGCATCAGTATTCTGGGATGCGCAAGGTATAATGTTCATTGATTACCACAAAAGCGCCAGACCATCAACAGCGATTATTATATAGCGTTATTGAATCGTTTAAAGGATGAAATCGTTAAAAAACGGCCCCATTTGAAGAAAAAAAGTGCTGTTTCAGCAAGACAATGCACCGTATTCGCCAGATCTGGCCCCCAGCGACTTTTTCCTATTCTCAAACCTCAAAAGAATGCTCGCTGGAAAAAAATTTTGCGCCAAGGAGGAAGTAATCGCCGAAAATGAGGCCAATTTTGAAGCGAAAGACAAATCGTACTACAAAAATGGTATCGAAAACTTGGAAGATCGCTATAGGGTTATCCATTTTACGCTTTGGAAAGTAAAGCTAAACAAAAAACAAAGTATCCAGATGGAAACGAAATTTTTTATTCAATATGAAGATTGAACCTTGCCATTATACGTGAAACACAACATCATTCAAATGTCCTCCACGGGACCTCTTACAAGCCTCAATCCTTTTTAGGTAATTTGCAATGACTTTTCGGCACATTTCCGGCAATATGTCGGCCATAACTTCACGAATATTGGTTTTCAATTGCTCAAGATTTTGAGGATTGTTCGCGTTAACACGATCTTTTGCATAGCACCATAAAAAGAAATCCAAACTTGTTGGGTTGCAGGATCTTGCGGGCGAATTGACATCACTCAATCTCGAAATTAGGCGTCCTGGAAATTTCTCTTGCGAAAGTGCTCGATTAGCCTGAGTTGTGTTGCTTGTGGCTCCGTCCTGTTAGAACCACATGTTCTTCAGATCATAATCTTCAATTTTTCTCCAAAAATAATCGGTTAACATCCGAATTGACTTAATGGCTCTTCCTTGAGCGTTTTCAAAAAAATACGGGCCAATAACACCACCAGGCCATAATGCACACCAAGCGATCACCTGAGGATTTTGAGAGCCCCATATGTGGCAATTCTGTTTATTTACGTAACCATTGAGACAAAAATGAGCCTCATCACTAAAGAAAATTTTGTTCGAAAAATCCTTATCAATGGCTTGTTGTTCAATCACCCAATTCGCATACATTCTGCGTTGTGTATGGTCTTGAGGCTTAAGTTCTTGAGTGAGTTGGATTTTGTACGGATGCAGATGCAAATCCAAATACAAAATCCGCCACGATGAGCCGTAAGACAAGCCCAAATGTTGACAAATGACAAATTCGGGTCTTCCTCCATACTTTGAGCAACGACAGCGATATTTTCAGCAGAAGGAATATTGCGATGATGCACAGGCCTTGCAATATCAATAACCGATCCAGTCTCTTCAAATTTTCTCACTGTGTTCGAAATTGCTTGCTGTGTAGGTCGATTATGTCGACCGTAATCGGCTCGTAACGCCTTAAATGTTGATACAGCAGAATCACCATTTTTATAATAAAATTTAATAATTTTAACGCGTTCTTCGACTGTTAAACGATCCACATTTCTAAATGGCAAACCTTCAACTAAAAAAAACATGCTTTGAATGACATTTAATTTTGACAGATGTCAAATGGCAGGGTTATACTTTCCTACCACCAAATGGATAACCCTGTATAATCGCTGTATCGCCCTCGAAGGCAACTATTTTGAATAACTAAAATCGAATTTTGCCAAAAAAAATGTGTTTTACTATGCTAGACCGGGTACTTTTCAATTTGTCGGTTGACAAATAGAACCAGGTGGCACATTATGTTCGCGCAGTCCTAAAATATAGAAGGGAGGTTGGGGCTTGGGAATCGCTTGTCTGCCACTTCCTCTTACCCTCTCCCCTCTCGCTAGAAGACGGATCCCCCAGCTTGAAGGCAAGGTTCTCAGGTTGATAGGGGAGGTGTTTAGTGGGTAGTCCCAGTCGCCTTCTTGCGAGCACGGGAGTCGCACACTCTGTGTATAAATGGGCATTCACCTCCCTACCACAAAAAAAAAGGCAGGGAGATGGGCCGGCCCAATTGCTATTCAATTTGGCTCTGGAATATGTCATCAGAAAGCTACCTGTCGATACAAGATGTACGTTATTATAGAAGTCAGGCCAAATGGTAGCCTATGCGGACAACGCCAACATTTTGTCAACAGCGAAACAAAATTAGGAGGGCTACATATCAATGAGATTAAACCAAAGCTCATGACGCAGTCGAGGAAAAATACCTCAAATACCCAAAATATCACACTTGGCGAATACAATATCGAAAATGTGGGCGAATTTGTGTTTTTAGGCCCCAAAATAACAAGAACCGTTAATGAAAGAGACGAATTACGCCGAAGAATATAGCTCGCAAATAAAATACTTTATTCAGTTTTGACGATCTTGAAGACTAGCTGCATACAGATGAAAACAAACTTCCATGTATACAAATCTGTGATAAGACCTGTGCTGTACTATGGTTGTAAAACATGGACCCTAACCCAAGCATCCGCGAACATATTGAACGCCTTCGGAAGACGGGTCCCGAGATGGATAATCGGAGTGAAACTAGACGGGGATCAAGGGCGAATTAGATACAACCATGAGTTGTATGAAATTTTTAAAGAGCTGGATACCCAAAAAGGTATTCGTTGAAAGAACTGAATGGTGGAGACCAGTGGGAAAACCGAGAAAATCCTGGTCTTACTCGGTCGACGGACAGTTCATCGCTGCTCGGATTTCGAAATTAGAGACCGCGATCAATGCAACGAGACAGTTGGAGGCGCTTGTTGAAGGAAGCTATGGCCCGAGAAGGCTGTAGTGTTACGAAGAAGAGAAGCATAAATAAATCCGCATACAAGTAAGCCAGAAAAATACACGACTATATGTCACTAAATGATCCATGCGTTTAGTTCGACTAGAATTACAAAACATTGGGCACTTTGTTACTTCTTTGGCATGATTGGTCAGGCTGGTATGAATTCTATGGTGCTGTGCGTTGACACTAAGAACCCAAGTACCCCCATGAAATAATTACGGAGCAACTTTTTAAAAGAACCGGCAATAAAATTGGCGAGGCCGCATATGTCCCGTCATTTCACAATGAATTTGCCGCAAGAAATAGGGAGCAATATACGGGACATTCCTTATAATGAACCAGGAATTTTTTGAAGATTTTTAGTTTTCCTAAGTAGACTCTCTTTGAAGTACATATTTGCTTTTGCATGCTTCAATTTAATAAGCCTAGAAATACTTCAATGTCAATTTATTGTCATGATTGCTTCAGATAAAATCTGTGCATGGTTAAGCTTAAAAATGTTGCAGTGATTTGCCCTTGGGTAATGAAATGTAAAATGCCATGAATGGTATGAAAGGAGATTTTCCAAAAAAAATGCTTGTCTATAGAGACATGTATTGCTCCAAATGGGACATATTTGAACAGCTTCAACTTCATACCATTTTAATACTTAGAATTGTTGATCCGAATATTAATCCTCATGTAACCGCCCGCTGTCAAATTTATGGAAAATAGATTTCTGAGTATTTTGTCTAGACTTATCCATCATTGTTATCCTCAAAGAAACTCCTCTAGCTTTCATTTTAACACGCAAAACAACCATAAAGAATGATAAAAACGCACCTCATCATCCCAAGCCATCGAACTTACTCCTAATTCTCGGGAAACATAAATAATTTAATATAATTTCCATTCATTCCATCACATCTGTCTCAATAATGCATTTTTAATCATATAATTACGAGCAGATGCGAATAGAGACATTCACAGCAACGACAACAAACCCCACGGAACGCTCAGCAGCGTCAGGTGCTTTGAACTGAATTAATTCCCTTGTGTGCGTTCACCGTTATACGAATTTATCAACTCAAACTATGGTCACGCAATCATCCATTTCCATCCTATTGGGAGGAAGCTGAAAAAATATCTTGTACAAGTAGTTCTACAATTTTTTCCCTCACACGTCAGTCGAAGCTTTTAATTCCAGCGCTTCAAAATCGTCTAAATATTATTGCAAGCGTTTTCGTAATGGGATGGTAATATCTTCATATCATCGCTCCAAAACCAGAATATGAATTCACTTAAAACAGCACATTTCGCGTTTGGAATGTTTATTATGAAAGCAGAACGTAGAAACGCGAGATCCGCATACTACGGGTATTCTGTGAAAAGCTTCCCCTAAAGTTAAAGTTAACGTAATGCGAACAATTTGTTAAAATAGATTTTATTTTTATCATGCAGTCAGTCCACCGTTCGTTGCAAAATCGAAGCGGAAGGGAGTACAACAGAACCAATTTGGTGGTGGCTGGTCAGTTGTGCAGACCAGGGCACTCCAGTACAGCGTGGTCAATAGATGTTAATCCACTTACGAGCCGTTGAACTTCCTACTCAAAGGTTCTGACCAGTTCTGACTATCTTCGTGACTGCATGGGCACGGTCAGTTCTACGATTAATTTAATAGAAGACAGAGGACTGTGATGTCCTTTCTGAAATTTTTTGGACATTCTGCTTATCTATTATGAATTTTTCTCAGGTCGACGTGGTTAACGACCACCGATTAAGTTAACCGTGTTGCGAAAAAAGCGTTGAATGCCACCTCCGATTTCAGATGTGCTAAAATGACGAAGCACGTAGCAATTATTTTCGGGGGCAAAGTAAACAAGGAGTTAAAAATATGAGACAATGTAAACAGGGAAATATAAATAATCGTTCGAGTGTATACTCCACAGTAGTTTCAAGTGTAATCAAATCAAATTAAGTATATGATATGCAATGACATCATATCACCTAGTTAAGACGTGAGCCGTTCAGAGAATTGTGAAACTCTTCTCTAGATTTATACTTTCTCAACGCGGTTGATGCAACCGACAGCCCGACAGAGCAGCGGGTTGAATGGATGGATGGAAAGATTGACGGACGGACAAGACAAGACAACAGCCAAGCCCAACAACAATCAGACGGAGAAGAATAATCTTTAGCACTTGATGTGATTCTTCGAGCCAATTTGATTGCGCCAATCATAGCTTAAGTAATGCTGCATGATCCCGTTCAAGTAAAGTTTCCGCGAGTTCTCTGGCAATTTAAGAGGCGACAGCAACTGGTTGGTACCATTGGTACGGACAAAATGACGACTCTAAATTGACGACAAGGTAATGCAAGAAAGGAATGGAAGGCGAAATAATTCATACGATGGGTCCCTCTACATCGCATAATGCCACGCCGTATTCATTATAACGGATATAATGCACGCTGAATACTATGGGGTCGGTAGTCAATTGTAGAGTGTGCGACAAAGAATTCGCCAGCTATACTTCCATTTCAATAGCTATTAAAAATCGAGTATAGTTTCCACCTGCTACATTTAATCGTTAATTACGGTGTACATGTGGAGTATAGCAAGACGATTGTATGTGCTGCTGAGAGAATGTAATGTTTGCAATATGTATTTTGTTGGGAGCTCAAGACAGTCCAAGACGTAAAAGTTTTTATTATAAAGTAATTTAAAAATGACCAAATTATTGTTTCTTATAAAAAGCTGTACTACACGGGCTAATACGTCCCGAGATTTTTCAATACGTAGCGACACTTCAAAATAAACATGACTCATTTCGAGAGGCTCATCCGTCACTAGTTTGTGTATCAAGTTTCATGATATTTCTTCCATTCATCTACAAGCTACAGTCGTTAAGAGTGACGCTATTTTCGCCTTCGTAAAAACAGGAAAACCAGAAATATCGTATTTTGATCAAATATTGTTTTTTGATGGAAATAACTTCTGAACAATTATTGCAATTGACGGAGAAATGTTAATCCACATCTGTTCTTTGAGGACAACAGTTTATCGGTGGCTTGGTGAATTTAAAAATGGGTCATACAAGTACCGAAGACGCCCCTCGCTCTGGAAGGCCATAGAAGGCTACGAATACGGAAATCTTAAGGCAAGTCCATCGAATCATTTTCAGTGATCGTAAAGTGAAGTTGCACGAGTTAATTAAGGCCGTGGGCATCTCAAAGGAATGGGCGGGATATATTGTGCACGATATTTTTAATATGAAAAAGCTATCGGCATGATGGGTACTGCGTTTTCTGACCGTCGACCAAAACAGCAGCCTGTTGATGATTCCACGGCCGCAGCGTAATCATAAAGACTTTTTCAACGCTTTAAGACGATGAATGAAACGTGGGTCCATTACCACACGCCTGAGTTCAATAGGCAGTCTATGGATAAACTGAAGGACAAATTATAGAAAAAGCGGCCCCACACGGCGAACGAAAGAGTTATGTATCATCACGATAACGCACCGTCACACATCCTTGAAAACGATGGCCAAAATTGAACCAACTACGAGTCGAATTGGTTGCTCACCCACCGAATTCTCTAGACTTGACCCGCAGCAACTATTATCTGTTCCCAAACATCAAGCGACTGTAACCTCGCTTGAGCCGATGGCAATGATCGAAATAAGATACATTGACTGCGTCACGGACCTGGCCATCGTAGAAGAAGCCATCAGAAGGGATCTCTCGAGTGTGGACAGGATCAAAGCGAGGCTATCATCAGAAAACCACGAGGGACAACGCTTGGCCATCATTAACTTGATTGAAAAGGACATTGAATAAGTGCAAAGTAAAAAAAGGGTGGGTCACCTGCAAGATACAGTGAAAAGCAGCGCATCTTCAATGCTTTAAATGCCTTGTCTATGGTCACACCCCACAAGTATGCAAAGGACCCGATAGGAGTTCTCTATGCTACAAATGCGGTGAAATGGAACGTAAAACAAAAGAGTACACACTGTATCCTTTGCAAGGATGCTGATCCAAAATCGGATCTTGGGCGCGTCTTGAGATAAAGAAAATGTCGGGTTTTTCAGGAAGCCCTAGCCAAGGAAAAATCAGAACTTCGATGTTCCCTATCCTGCAGGTAAACCTTCACCGCAGTTGAACCGCCCAAAACCTGCTTGAGCAATTTGCGAGGGATATGCAAGCCGACTTTTTGCTGCGGAGTGAGCAACACCACGATAAAAATTCTGCTTCATGGTATCCTGATAAAATTGGTACTACCACCATCTGGTTTCGGAATAGTGATTTCCTAACGAAGGGTTGTGTACGAGGGGATGGTTTCGTGTGGGTTCGGTGCTCAGGGGCCCCCTTCTTTAGTGTTTACCTAACGCCAAACGAGCCAATATCATCTTTCCAAGCCAAGCTTAATGCCTTGGAGGGTGCTGTCTCAATGCAGATGGCAACGTGCTCGATGAGGGGGACTTCCGATTTGTGGGGAAAGCAAATCCTAGAAATAGCGGCACAGCGCTCGTCGTACTAAACACCAGAAGTACGCCAACTTTCTGCTGTATTGGCTGAGAATGAGCCATACCGGACGTCACATTCGCCTCGGAGTCGTTAGTACGGAGGATGCAGAATTGGAGAGTATTAGAGGACTACTCAGCCAGTGATCATCTGTACATTCTGCTTGAGATTCTTGATGCTGCCTCGACCTTCTATAATTGGGTGGAACATCTAAAGGATGGACGGTGAGGGTTCGTCGAGGTGCTCACAGCAGGTACCCCGCTGCAGGGTGATTTACAGGGGGACAGAACACGCCTGGCTGCTTAAGACGTGGTGCACCCAACCATGAACATCATCACGACTGCTTGCAGCGCTTCTACACCCCGTTCAAACCCCTGGCATGACAAGCCCCCGATGTACTGTTAGTGGACTGAAATCGATGAACAAATAAGGGAGCGGCGTGAGGCTCAATGGACACGGAACTGTGACGAGGCATGCAATCGGGTAGCAGCATATAATTCTGCAAGGAAATGCCTTCGCAAACTGAATAACAACAGCCCAGGCTCCTTGCTGGCAAGATCTAGTGAACAAGGATCCATGGGACTTGACTACAAGGTAGTTACACGGAAGCTTGATGCCTTATGGACGCCTTGCATACATGAAGCGGAAAAGATGACCGCTTCCTCTAATTTCGAAATCCGAGCAGCGATGAAGTGTCTTCGTCGGCCAAGTCAGACCACGTTTCCTCGGTTGTCGCATTGGTACCGCCCGTGATATTGGCTACCACTTGGCTTGACTTGTATAATAACGTACCTCTTGTATTGACAGGTAGCTTTCTTATGACATATTCCAGAGCCAAATTGAATAGCAATAGGGCCAGCCAATCTCCTCGTTTTAGTCCGATATTTGTGTCAAAGGCATCGGTAGGTTGGTTATTGATACGGACTTGAGAGGTCGTCGACGTCATTGTCATTTTGGTAAGACGGACTTATTTGGCTGGGATACCAAAGCAAAGCATTACTTGGTTCAGTACGTTACGATCAATACTGTCGTATGCTTCCTTAAAGTTAATAAATATTTTGTGCACGTTTATGTTGAACTCCCAGGATTCTCAAGTACCTGTTTGACAGTAAACAATTGGTCTATCCCCGATCTACCTGCTCTAAAGCCACCTTGATACTCCCCAATGATACTCTTGGCATATGATTTGATTTTATTTTTGAAGATCTTTGAAAATATTTTGTATGCGGTACAAAGTAGTGATATGCTCTATAGTTTTCGCACTGTAGCTTGTCACCTTTTATGTGGAAAGAGAATGTAATTGATTGGCTCCACTTGTTCGGCACATGTTCTTGTTGCCAAATGTGCTGTATGACTTTTTTTTGGTTGAAAGGTGAATGTCATTTACGCACAGAGTGTGGGACTTCCATGCTCGTAAGCGACTAGACTACCCACTAAACACCTCCCCTGTCAACCCGAGAATCCAGCCTGTCGTCGTTGTTGATGATGATGTTGTTGTTGTTGATGATGTTGTTATTGATGATGATGTTCATGCTGTAATGTTGATGATGATGTTGCCGATGGTACTATTGCGGTACCGATGGCGAACTGGATGGGTTTGCCTACGTTCTGGCGAACTGGCAAGTAGGGCTTGATGGTACCGTTGAATTCAACGTAGTGTGCTGTGTAGCCTTCTAAAGCGAATTGATGCAACTTGACGCCGGAGTTTGCCAGGAGGTGCGGCAACTGAGTGTCTGTGGCCTGGGCCTCGCTGATTGCGCGTACGGAAAGTGTGGTGGGCAGTGTGAGTGTCTCTACTCGTGAAAGGGCGTGAGCGACGATGTTGTCTTCGCCTCCGGTGTACTCCAGCCGTGTGTCGAACTGGCTGATGAAGTCCAGTTGTCTACTTTGGCGGGGTGAAGCTTTGTCCGAGCACTGTATCAAAGCGAAGGTCCGCGTTCGGTGGTCGGTGTGGACGACGAAGTGCCTCTCTTCAAGCAAGCGTTGAAAAAATTTGATGACAGCGAAGATAGCCAGAAGCTCATGGTCGTAGGTGGGTTAACGCTGTTCTGTCTCGAAAGGCTTCCTCGAGAAGAAACCGAGGGATACCCAAGTACCCTCATCGCTTTGCTGGTCCAAGGCTGCGCCAATGGCGGTGTTGGACACGTCGGTGCGTAGTGCCAACGGATGTGAGGACGAAATGGAAAGCCGACGTGACTGCCTGGGGGATTCCTTGTTTGGAGCGTACAAAGGCGGCTTTAGCATCAGGTGGCCAAGTGAGTTGTGCTCTCTTAGTTGTACAGCCTTTTAGTAGTTCCGAGAGTGGTGCGTGGGACTCGGCAGCGTGTGGCATGGAGCGGCGATAAAAATTCAGCATCCCGAGAAAGCGCCTCAGCTGGGATGAATCGGCCGGTTTTGGAGAGGATGCAATGACTTCCGTGTTGGGGGCTTGTGGTAGAAATTCTTTCTGACAAATATGGTATCCGGCAAATGTGACTCCGGACAGGTCGATCTGGCACTTGTCCCAGTTGACCTGGAGCTTGGCAGCTTGCAGCTCAGAGAGAAGCTGCTCGAGGTGACGTTGGTGGTGATCGTGGATGGCTGAGAAAACTAAGATGTCGTCTTGTCAAACGCGGGCGAAGTCGAGCTTCCTCAGCAAATTATTGAGTGTCCACTGCATTGTTTGGGCCGCGTTGCGTAGGCTGAGAGGCATCCGTACAAATTCAAAAAGGCCGAAGAGCGTGGTGACTGCCGTTTTGCAGATAGCCTCCGGTGCGACCGGGATTTGGTAAAATGCCCGCTGGTGGTCGACGACCGAAAAAACCGAACCACTGGCCTCCTGGATCAAATGCTCGATGATAGGCAACGGGTAGCGGTCTGGCCGGGTGTGGGCGTTGAGTTGCCGGTAGTCCCCAGTAGCTCGCCAACGGCCTCCGGCCCTGGAAACCATGTGCAGGGGGCTAGCCCATTGGCTCGATGAAGGTCGGATGATACATCATTCCGACAGGAGATTGAATTCGGCTTTCGCTGCGATGAGGCGTCCTCCCACGAGGCGGCGCGGTCGTGCGAAAACAGGTGGGCCGTGTGTCACTGTTTGCTGATGAACGGGTAGGTCAGCGATCGAAGCGAATTCGCCGGGTTGGATGGGTGTTTTCGTGTTTGGCGATGATCTGCTTGTACGGGTCTCCGACGGTGCGCACCAAGATAAGAGGCTTTGGCCACAGCACCTGCGCTTATGCTTTGCACAGCTAGAGCAGGGCCAAGGACGCAGGCCCATAGTGATTGAGCGCATCAACTCCCAGGATGGCCGTCTGCAATGACGAAAGGCCACTGGAATGGGCAGCGTAATCCAAGGTCCAGCGTGAGTTGCTGGGAGCCGAAAGTGTTGATAGGCGTGCCACGAGGCTCTGCTCTGGGGTCCACTAGGAACTGAGTCTTGGTGCTACGGTCGGAGATATAGAGGCGTTTCTCCGAGATATTGCCGGTGGTGTCCGCCGGGTACGTTAGTTTTCCGAGCGTCTAGCGGTGGTGACTTTTACTGGAAAGGTGCAGCGGATAGCTAAAGCTGCATGCTTGCTGTGGTACCAGCAATATCCCGAGCGTGGGTCTGGCACTGGAGTGGCGGAGCGTGCCCTTCCTTGACGGCCGTCTGGTCACGAGAAGCGCCCGCGCTGCATGTTGGCATTGGTGTATGGTTGCTGAAGTGCATCACGGGTCAAACTTGTCAGCTGCGTAATTGCTAAGCGCAGGGCGGCTAACTCAACGGCGACCTGGTCCGTGGAACTGCGCGTTGAGACGAGGCCAGATGAACACGTGGTTGGGTCCATGGACGTGGTCATTACTGCTGGGCCCATGTCTGCGACCACGGCGAGCTCCTTCAGAATCTGATTCCTAATTAACAGCAACTTGCGCGGCGTCTGCTGCGGCAGGGAGTCGAGCCATTTGACCCGCAGAACATCGTCACTGACTCGTGTGCCAGGAAGAACCCGCATGTGACGCAGCAACTGTGACGGTCGACTATCCCCAAGCTCGACGCCTGTGAGGAGCTTTTATAACTGAGCGTCGAGGGAATCCGTGAAGCGCGAGATGATAGCCGCCATGAGGCTCTTGTGTTTATCAAGCTCAGGCGGCGCACGGATGATGTCGGCCAACTCGGCGATGGTATCGTGGTCCAGTGAGGAGACCGTGAGGTGGTACTTGGTTGAGTCCCTTGTGATCTGATGCACTTGAAATTGGGACTCAACCTGGAAAAACCACAACTCCGGCTAGCGCGCCTGAAGGATGGCACCTTTCTTGCGCCCTTTTACACTTTACCTTTTAAAAGCTGAAGGTTTTGAAATAATGTTATCAACATGATATTGTAGCCCTTGAAATTTCCTTTAAAATGAGTTTTGAATGGATACGGTATCTTTAAAGTGAAGAAAGTTATTGTAAAAAAAACTAAACAACTTTTTTTTTTCAAATTCGGATCATGTATACGAATTTTAGAAAGATGTGAGTATGAAGTGAAAAATAAATAACATATACAAATTTATTTATTTTTTTTATTTAATATAAATAGGGGATGCTTTTAAGTGTTGAAAAATTGAAAGAAAGAAAATTATACAGGTACAAAATTAATTTAAAATGTATATTAAATTATTTGAACATATTAATAAATTCCTTTTTTGTGTAAAGAGGTTGTTTATAAGGGTTAAAGATGCTTTTAAGAGTTAGAAAATTGAAAAAAAAATAATAACGTAGACCCAAAATATAGATATAAAATTAATTTAAAATAGATGTTAAATTAATTGAACATATTAATAAACTATTTTTTTACACCTTTTTTTATAAAAGGGGGTGGTTTATAAAGGTTAAAGAATTTTTTAAGGGTTGAAAAAAAACAAAAATAATAATAATGTTGACCCAAAATACAGATATAAGATTAATTGAAAATATTAAACGATGACATTTTTAACACACTTTATTATAAAAGGGGGTGGTTTATAAGAGTTAAATTGTTCAGCCATCCAATAATAATGCCTTAAAGTATAGGAAGACCTTTATTTAACTTAATCAAACATTATTAAAGCCTAAAAAGTACTTTGATTTACGTTATAACAAGTTTTATTCAATTTTGGCAATAAAGGGTAGTTTTCACCCCTAAAAAACTGTAAGCATATATTGGCATAAGGTAGACTGAAGTGGGAGGTAAGTAGAGCCTATTCCCTAAATTTCATCAAAATCGATGCTTTAGGAACGAATTCGGAGGAAATACCCTATTTTTGTCCTCATTGACTGGACTAGAAGTTGGTTTTCTTTTTTTTCTAAAAGTTTTTTTTTATGTCGCAAATATTTTATACAGCTAGGTCCAATGTTAGAGCCTACCAAAAGAAAGCTTGAATATTGAAAGTATATTGAGTTTTAGCTGTACTCCAATATGATTTCAAGATTAGAGCCTTAGCTATGTCCTACAATATGCTTCCAAGACCCAAGTCCTCGGTCGGTTAGCCCTTACACCAGGACCCACAGTATAGAATTTTCGCGACAAAAAATTTTCTTCTGCGTGCAAGGAATATGCTTTATATTCTTTGCTTGTACTTGATTCTATCATAATTTTCTTAGACTCATGAGGGAGATTAATCCCTAACCCTAACTACGCCACTGTCAACCACTAATCCGAGATTACTACTTTCTGAACTTGTGATCTTTTTTGCGCTACGCAGTAAACAATAACTCCAAGACTCCTTCGCTATCGTATAACACTGAGTCAATTGCCTTCATCTAAATGCCGGAACTTTAATAGCTACATTTTACTAATTTATAATGCCTCTGCCACTGATAGTCTTTTGATCTTACCATCTTACAATCCATCGCCACAAATAAGAAAAACAAAAATCAATTTGCCATTTTTGCGTCTTCTAGTGTACACTCTCTATCCGACATTTCATCGCGTCGTAGCTGGCTCTCTTGGATCGTGTCCCGGTGAATAATATTCATCATGCACTACATTTAATCAAATAAAGCAATTGTAGTACGAATACGTTGAGGAGTTAATAATTCCGTCAAGAGTGGCCGTAAGACAGTCAGTACAAAGGTGCCTTGTTAATTCCCTCAGCTGCTTGTCCTTATTGGTAATTTGCCTGTTATTTGGTTGCAGCACCAGGACGGCATGATGCCAGTTAACCCGACAAGCTTTGCACTAGCAAGAGAAGGAATTTTCGCGGTTTTTGCACTACTCGTACTCGTAGTATCTTTCTCAAGAAAGATACTAGTACGCGATTGAGAAAGCTGATTACTAGCCAAGCTAGCGGTAGCGCTGCTGCACTCAGACAACCCGATAGTCGTTTATTGCGGAGAGTCGTGAGAAAAGATACTTTCAGCCCCAACATTGGCTGAATTTAGCCTCTGCCTGCGAGCTGCCAGTATGGAAGTATCTACGGTTGCTCGCTGCTTTCAGCCAAAAGCTAATATCACATTAGTTTGATAGATTGTACTATTCGCGCGCGTGTACAGATTTTGTGTAGTGTTTTGGCTTTTATTTTCGGCGACTGAGTTTCATTTAGATTTTGGGAATTATTTTATATTGTTGTTGAATTTATTAGGGGAGTTTTTGCATTGTGTCGCAATTGTTAGTTGCTTACGCGCGCGTATAATGGGACATTGTCCATCTCATTTGAATTTCAACTTAATTTATTATTATACAAAACACAAAAAATCCTCGCAATTGGATTAAAAGCTTTTCACGTTTCATACGTTTCCGCTAGTTAAATTATAAATTTGTGTGAAAATGCATATCAACGCAAAATTAAATTATTAATCTCTAATAAAAGGTGTGTAAGTGTCTGCGCGATATGAAATAAAAGAAAAATAAACGCATTCTCATTATTTCATATAATGCTATAAAAAGTTGTTGCTGACCAGTGTTAATACTCGTATACTACCCTTGAATGTAAAGTGCAGTGCAATAATGAAATTTTCTCACAACGGCTATTAATTTATTTTTGACCTAATGCAAGGCTTTTACACATGAAATGTGTCAGTGGAAAAATATTTCAAGTCATTAACTTGTAATGTGTAATGTAAAATGCAATTGTTCAGAGTTTCAAGTTTGTAAATAAATATTGTGATGTGTTTGTGTTTATAATTTCAAACAAGTTACTGTGAGATCTGTGCAAAGTGTACACTAAGATTTCCATTACGTTTGGTTGAGAATTTCCATAAAAGCTTCGGAATTAATTCGTTATCTATACTCGTCGTATGTAATGATACCCTGCTTTTACGACTATGATTCATGCAAAATGTTTTAAACAACAATAATAATTAATATGCGATTCCGTCAGTTGTTTATTTAAAACGTTTTCTAGTGAAATTTTATATCAGTCTCTCAGTGATTTAATTTGATTTAAATTGTTCCTTTAAACCGTTGCAACCTACTTTAATTTATTGAATTTCGTCGGTTCCAATACGTTACAATGTGTGATAGATGATTGTGTCAAAGTCAACGAAGGATATATTTACATATCAGCATGTGTAATGTATGAAAGTAAATTTAAATTGAATCGAATGAATAATTAATCACTTGGTTACAACAATCTACGAGTACGTTCCGCACCAACAGCAGCATTCAGCATTAAAATCAACGACGACATTTTCTTCCAAGGCACTTTTAATAATATCCATCAGTCAGTTTTGCTTGACAAAATACAAAAACAAAAACTTTTTTCGTCGGCTATCAATAAATATTCAGTAAAATGATAATCGAATGTGTCGAGTCAATACAGAAATGGTTAAAAATGTATGCAATTCACTACTGGTACTGGTATTGTGAATTAAATTTTTTTTTATTTTATTTTTTTACAATTGGAGATATCTTAAAAACTAGTTTTCCACAATCTTTTGAGTACCATAAAAGTATTTTTTGATTAATCGAAATAGTAACTATATGTTTAAATATTCGTAGTAGAGAATTTTTTTATAAACCGTTTCCTATAATCAATGAGCATAATATCTCTAGAGGTACAATGTCGAATTGCGTCATTTATGAAATACTTATCGCACCTTATTTTAGTTAATCGTAAAGTATGAAATTGAATATTTCTTATCAGTTAGGTCGAGTAACGACAAAATTGATAGTCTAAAAAACCATTTTCGCGTGCTTTATTAGAAATTCAAAAGCTTATCTAAGTCGTAGCTATTAAACTGATAACAAATCGTAAAAAATTGACAAATGACTAACAATTGATCCCATTCATTAGTCTAGTCAAAATTTATTTAGTTGAGTTTTCAATGCAAAAACAACGCAACAACTAAAATTGATTTCAGAATTTTCATTCTCATTTACGAAATTCTATAATTTTATAAAATTAGGAAACACACTCTTCTTGAATTTCTTCATAAAAAAAACTTAATAATCTGAAACGAGTTTATAACGGACTATTTGGAACAATTCCAACTATTAGTATTTTAATATATTTTCTGTCAACAATTTTTCAAAGAAAAGACTATTGCAAATCGCTATAACTATTTGTTGCCAATGATATTTGTTTCATCTTTTTTCTGAATTTCATCACACACAACATGTCGAAATAACGTGTTTCAAAAACTCGTTGATGTGTTTCTAGTGATTAATTAATACGATCAATACAAATTTTTTTTTATCATAAATTGGCGGTAAAATCTACCGTGACGTATAAGAAAGGAAACCCCGTTACAATTAAAAGTAGATACAAATCATGTTAACAGTATTCTTTACAGTGGTTTCAAATGAGTCTTAACGTTTAAACCGGTCCTTGATTTGCTAATGTTGAGTAATTCTCAATAAATGTTAAGTTAGAGAAATCCCCAATAAGTCGTCAATCGACTCTGAGATATTCAAATTGGAATGCCTTTAATTATTTAATTTTTATTTAAAAGGGAAACCCCTTCGATGACATACTTGTAAAAATTATTTAAGTTGGTCTGTGTGATTCAAAAATTTGCGGCATCGTTGCATACGGTACCATGCGCAGAAAGAGCTAAAACTTGTAAAAAAAGCAAACAAATTAATTAAAATATTAACTTAATTTCACTTATTCGAAAGATTAATTAAGGGCATTAACATTTTAAAATAATTTCGGGCGTATGTACTTGAGAAGCTCATTTTCGATGCCCATGTTTTAGCCACTTTCGGAAGACTGTTAGCCTTATGTTACAAATAAAACAAATATCAGTTGCATAAATAGTTGCAGCTTTACCTGGATAAACCAGTGCGTTAATGTACCCCCACATGAAATAATCAAAAGGTGTCACATTGTACAACTTGAGAAGTCTATTTCTCCACATAATCTTACTTTTTAATTTTTTAGATGACTCGATGGCTCCGGCCCTCCTGTGACACTGACCCATACCGAAATCGTGTCAATGTTGTTGTAATTGAAGAAATTTCAAATGGCTATAACATCCGTGAATATGTACTAGGATATTTTAGTACTAGGATATTTTAGAAGACTACTTAAATATCGCATTTTGTTAAATATAAGGGTATCCATACGATTTTATTGGGGGGTTTTTATTGAAATTCGGAGATCATACTGTTATTAACAAAGTTAAGTGAATGTTGAATGCTGCTGACTTCTGAGGTATTTTTTGCTATTGTACTCATAAACACCTGCCTTCATAATTTTTCAGATTTTTCAAATGAAAAGTGTCCAATCGCGGGGGGAATATCAATTTTTCGTGTGTTTCCCCTCCCTGTACGCTCCTCGAAGCAAAAAATGTCAGTTCAAGAACTGTTTTCAAAGCCTCTCTGGTGTTTTCCTGGATGCATTGCAGATTGTAGCAATTCTTACAGGTTGATCTCACTTCATTGGCGGTAGTTTGCTTATTAATCAACAGCCAAAGAGAGAAATGTGCCCAATCGCTGTAAGAACAGTCCACAGGATTTTTCTTACTTTCGTAGCCTTATTTGAGGTTTATAACTTCATTTAGGGAAACTTATTTGTCTATAACACTGCGCAACAATGAAATCGTTTTGGTCTCAAAATTAGTCCTTTCCTATGTCTTCTCGTTTACTGAATGCAAAAAGGACTATTAAAAGAACCGATTAGCTATAGTTTTAGAGACACAATCTACTTTACCTTCTTTTTCAATCTGCGGAAAATTTGTTTTTCGAAATTGGCAACATTGTTAATTGTCAAAATACACAGAAATTTTATTGTCAAATTTTAATTTGACTGCCAGAAGATTACTAAGTGTGATACTATTGGGGTAACCGTGAAATTTTTTGGAGTGTTTTAAAGAGAGAAATTAACACGCCACGGAAATATGTAAATTTAATTTATAATTTTTGTTACATTTGTGGCGAAATAACATTTGCCTCACAAAAACTGTTTGACGCCTCTTGTGAAGACTGCATATCAACATTATTTTGGTATGAAGGTAGAAAACCAAAATAAGCCATGGGCTCCACACATATGTTGCAATTCGTGTTCATTTATATTACGAGAATGCTTGAAAAATAAAGAAACAATCCATGGCTTTTGCTGTGCCTACGGTTTGGCAGGAGCCCACTTACCACATAGACGATTGCTATTTTTGCTTGACTCCGTCTATAAAAGCAAGATTGCCAATGAAAAAATAAAAACTGTTAAATACCCGAATCTTCCATCAGCTACTCGACCTATTCCACATTCAGACAGTTTACCAGTTCCTACACCACCCCAGACCTATGAGTTGGAAGCAGAAAATGAAGACAGTGTAGAAGCAAAACTCAACGAGCCTTCAACATCTTATGACCCTGATTTTAAAGAAGAAAAATATGATCAACCGAATAAATTAAGGCAATCGGAGTTGTATGATCTCATTAGAGATCTTGATTTGCCACACGAGAAGGCAGAACTTCTAGGATCAAGCTTATGGCAATGGAATCTCCTGCAGAATGATGTCAGTGTTACCAAGTACAGACAACGACATAGGGATTTGATTCCTTTTTTTTGGAAAGAAAAATAATCTTATTTTTGGTTGTAATGTGGCTTGATGAAGAGTGTGAATATGAAGCATGATCCAACTGAATGGAGACTTTTCAAAGATTCCTCCAAGCTTAGTTTGAAAGCTGTGTTGCTTCATAACGGCAACCGTCTACCTTCCATTCCTATTGGCCATGCGGTTCACATGAAGGAGACTACCTGGAATATAAGTGGAAAATCGGCGGTGATTTAAAAGTGCTGATATACTCTTAGGGATGCAATTAGGGCATACGAAAAACTGTTGCTTCTTATGTATGAGGTATAGTAGGGATAGAAAATCACATTATATTCAAGCAGATTAGCCTGCAAGACATATTAACCCATGTGAGAAAAACGTAATTACTGAGCCACTCGTAGATCTAAAAAATGTTCTTCTTCCACCCTTACATATCAAGCTGGGCTTGATGGCGAATTTTGTCAAAGCCATGAACCGAGAAGGCCAGGCTTTTAAATACTTATGAGACAAATTTCCTAAATTAAGTGATGCAAAGGTCAAGGAAGGCATCTTTGTTGGGCCACAAATACCTCAACTTGTAAAGGACACTGCGTTTGAATCGAAAGTTTTGGAAGGGAAAGAAAAGGAAGCTTAGGAAGCTCTCAAGAGAGTTATACATGGATTTTTAGAGAACAAAAGAGATGATAACTGCCCTCAATTTGTTACCGAATTTGTACAAAAATATCACCAACTCTGCTGCGATATGTCCCTAAAAATCCATTTTCTCCACTCCTATCTTGATTTTTTCCCACCTAATTGCGGAAATGTTAGTGATGAGCAAGCAAGGACGGTTCCATCAAGATATTTGTGTGATGGACGGAAGATATCGGGGCCGCTGGAATAAAGCAATGCTTGCAGATTACTGCTGGTTTAAATGTAAAGATGCTCCAGAGGTCACTTACAAGACGAAAGCTAAAAGATCACGATCAAAGCAATCAGACCCTAAACGTTGTTAGCATATGAATTCATATTTACCAATTTATTAGAAACAATAATTTTCATCATTTACATATCAAAAAATGTAAAGCTAATAAATTATTTTCTTTGTCATATTCGTTTTTCTTAACCCAAAATTAGTAAGAATTGACTCAGTAAAGGAAACGTTCAACTTTTTTTTGTTGCGCAGTGTAAGTTTCGAAGTAAATTTTGTATTGGTTAAAGCAGTTTTATCTAACCAAATAGGCACTTTATGTGGAAAACAAGTTGAGAAAAGAGGTGCGTGCTTTAACCAGAACAAACCAAAATCTCTTACACTTCTCGAAATTTGCACCTCGGAAAAAATATTCACACTAAATTTATTGCACAACAAGGCCCAAATGCTTAGACCGAGTTCTTTATGCTAATTTCATATTTAACAAAATTTTTTGCCTTGAGCGTTGAACGTCCGCAAAAATGCAATCAGGCCATCTTTGGCCCGGATTATTTTTACTCACGCAACCTTATTTTAGATGATCGGTAAAAGCATTTTAGGTATATCTTTGCCATTGCTATCTGTTTGCGGTGCTTATGGAATCGATAGTTGATTCGAAATAATACCATTAGCCTGTGAGTTTCGTGTATCGTTTGAAGACGTTGGCTACTATGGTCTCGCTCGAGCCGATGGCAATGGTCGAAATAGGAGGCATTGACTACATCACGGACCTGGCCAAGGTAGAAGAGGCCATCAAAAGGGAGCTCCTTACTGTGGGATGAATCAAAGTGAGGCTGATACCAGGAAATCATAGAGGATAACGCATGGCCATCATTGACTTGACCGAAAAAGACGCCGAACAATTTCTGAATAAGGGCAAAATAAGAATAGGATGAGTTGTCTGCAGGATACGACGAAGATCGCCTCTTCAATGTTTCAAATGCCTTGGCTATGGTCACACCGCACAAATATACAAAAGACCCGATAAGAGTTCCAGATGTCAAAAATGCAGTGAAATGGGACATAAAAAAAGAGTATGCAAAGGAAGCACACTGTACCACACTGTAAACCGGATCTTGGGAACGTCACGGCAGTCCAACCGCCCAAAATCAGCTTGAGCAGTTTGCCTGGTACCCTACGGACGCCTTGCATACATGAAGCGAAAAAGATGGACAAGATAGTACGGGCACTCTTCCTCACACATACCTTCCGTATTGACGTTGCCCACGGTGAAATAGCGATCGGATGCCCACTCTATCATTGAAAATAGGCAAGGCTTCAGATGGTGTTCCAGCTGAGGTGTTGCAGGTTGTCTATCACCATTGTCCTGACTTGCTGCTCAGCACATTCAACGCTTGCCTACGGGAAGGTGTTTTACCGGTACGATAGAAAATATAGAGGCTCGTGCTGATCAGCAAGGGGATAGGAAATTCCGGATCGCCTCCTACATACCACCGAATAATAGCGCTGCAAGAACTTGTGTCAACTTCTCACTCTCAGATAGGGAAGCCTAACAATTAGCGCTATTTTAAAACAGCAGAGTTATGTGATAAGATCACTAAGGACCCTGAACAGATCTTGCTTCAATGCTGTAAACAAATAGCTGAACTTAGTTTGTTCGGTTGCTATCTCTGCTCGCTGCAATTAAGCCTCGAACTGTTAAAACCAAACCCCTGGAAACAGCATTTATATGCTATAGCATACTCGCGTTTGAAGACGCTGTATCCTGTCGGATTGCTGGTGGGATTATTAGATTTTTGCCATTCCCCATGTTGGAGGCTCTCTTAAAACTTGTCTCAAAAGTTGTAGAATTTCGTGACGTTCTTGAACTGTTGATAAAGTTGAAAGGATTGCAGGCAAAAGTCTCAGCTGTTAAAGACTTAAAAAAAATAATGTTGATTGATGATTAAACTTGGGCGTAATTCACCATCACATCGGGGTCACCAGTATGGAATTGAACGGCGAAGAAGTTGATGCTGTGATATAAATTGTGCGCGACGATATAAAAGATTTTATTCTAGACTTTTAATTGCCGTCAATTCCAATTTGTTTAGATCCTTGCCCGTATTTGGTTCTAAAGGATCCTTGTCCATTTCCTTTTCGTTGGGGAAATTCTCGTAATCGCCGGTGGAATTTCAAAGTAAATTTGCACCATCGACGAATCCTCCAGCTTCTTCGGGAATATGATCTTCCAAGTCCTTGGAAGCACAGTTTACTTACTCCCTTGATCTTCAAAGCTTAAATTATATTTTTTGTTTCTTTTTCTTATGTATACGAGAAGTGCTCGAAAAATATCGCGAATTTTTTTTTTTTTTTTTTTCAAAAATTATTTATTTATTCATGAATATCTATTTTGTCCCCTTCAAAGTAATCCCCATGAGATATTATACACTTGTGCCAACGGTTTTTCCAATCTTCGAAGCACTTCAAAAAATCATTTTTTTTAATCTTGTTCAGCTCCTCTTTCGATGCCGTCTTTATCTCGTCAAGCGTAGCGTAACGTCGTCCTTTCATGGGCCTCTTCAGTTTAGGAAACAAGAAAAAGTCACAGGGGGCCAGATCTGGGGAATACGGTGGCTGCGGCATCATTAGTGTGTTGTTTTTGGCCAAAAAGTCGCGCACAAGCAACGATGTGTGAGCAGGGGCGTTATCGTGGTGCAAAAGCCAATTTTTGTTCTCCCACAAATCCGGGCGTTTCTGGCGGATTGCTTCGCGCAAATTGCGCATAACTTGCAGGTAATATTCCTTATTGACCGTTCTTCCCTGTGGCAAGAACTCATGATTCACCACGCCCCTGCAATCGAAGAAAACTGTCAGCAAAACTTTCACATTCGACCGAACTTGGCGCGCTTTTTTCGGTCTTGGGTCATGCGGCAGCTTCCATTGAGATGATTGAGCTTTGGTTTCCACGTCATAACCATAAACACACGATTCGTCACCAGTTATGACCCTCTGGAGCAAATTTGGTTCGTCGCGGACAGAGTTTAACATCTCATTAGCAATGTTCATGCGTTGCTGTTTTTGGTCGCAATTGAGCAATTTTGGTACGAATTTCGCGGCGACCCGTCTCATGCCCAAATCGTTGATAAAAATCGAATGGCACGAGCCAATCGATATGTTTAGGTCCTCAGCAACTTCTCTAACGGTGATTCGACAATTGGCCAATACCATTTTCTCCACTTCATTAATTTTTTCGTCTGTTGTTGAAGTGCTCGGGCGTCCGGCACGCTCTTCGTCGTTCACATCTTCTCGGCCTTCTAAAAACATTTTGTACCACCGATAAACGTTGCTTCGGTCCAAGGTAGCTTCTCCTTATGCCACAGTCAACATTCGGAATGCATCCGCGCACTTAATTTCGTTTTTCACACAAAATTTGATACACGTTCTTTGATCCATTTTTTTGAATAAGTAAAAATCGAAGACAATTGAAAACACGTGCAAGTAAAGCAGCTATCACCAATTAAGTGAACATTCAAAATGGCCGAGCTTGTCGGCATAAGTGACAGACATGAGTACCAACATAACGCCACAAAAAAATCGAAATTCGAATATACGTAACCCGCGAAAATTCAAAATTCGCGATACTTTTTGAACACACCTCGTATTCACGCTTAACTTTTGAATGAAGATAGAGAGAAGTGTCTTGTTTTCGGCAAAGTATAGACCTTACTTTCTATTAGATCCTTTTTAAAACCCCATGAAAATAAAATAGGTAACGGTAAAGAACCTGTACCTTGAAAACAAAAAAAAATTCCAACTTTCACCCCCCTTTTTCTACATAACTGATCGGCATATATAAGGATTTTGATTGTAAAAGTTTCAAAGGAACGAAAACATATTGGACTAAACGGTATCCGCACAGAATTCTATTTTTTTGAAAGGTTCGGCAAATATTAATAGTTGAATAGAGTACATTAAAATCGAGAAGTTGAATTTTAATGTACTTTCGCATGAAATAATTCTATTATTTTACGATTCTTCCATGATTTGATGAAGGACGCCGAATTTTTGATTAAAGATAATGAAAATGATCAGTATCCTTAATATTCTCAAAAAACAGTACACTTCCAACTGACTTCCATAGGAGGAAAGATTCTCAAGTTCATGCGTATTTATTTTTTTTTTCTTGTTGTGTATGTATGTTGTGTGTACGCATAACTTTTAAACGCTGATAAGGAAATGAATGTTGCTTCCGCCAAACTACTGAGCTTACTTGCCATTGGGATCCACCTGAAGGACATTTAAATCGAGTAATATTAAAGAATGAAATCCGTTAGGTAAAGCTCAATTAGTCAATTTTGACTATATTGTTTGAATATACGAGGGCAGTCCGATAAGTATTTAGCCTCACCGCTCGATGGCGCTACTTTCGCAAGAGAGATTCACTATCGTGTAGTACATTCTTGTAGATGGCTACTATCAACGTTTCAGCCGAATCGGACTCGTAGTTTTGTTTTGACCGCGAGTGGAAGCTGACGTATCCCTGGCTTTTAGATAAATCGAGAAAGAGCAATATCGGTCGGTAATTCGTTTCTTCTTTTCAGAAGGGACATCACGCAGTGAAATCAAACATCGCTTGGATACTGTATACGGTGATTCTACTCCTGCGTCCGTAAAAAGTTGATTCACGGATTTTCAAAATGGTCGCACGTCGGTTTTTGATGAGCCACTGCTACCAAGGAGGATAACGTGACAAAAATCCACAAGCTCATATTGGCAGGCCGCCGATTGAGGGTGCGCGAGATAGCTGAGACAGTAGGCATCTCAAAAGACCACGTGGGTCTTATTCTGCATGAAATTTTGGCATGAGAAAACTGTCGGCGCAATGGGTGCCGCGTTTGCTCACTCCGGACAACAAACGCAACCGTGAGACCACTTCAGAGCAGTGTTTGACGCTTTTTAAGCGCAATCCGAAGGAGTTTCTGCATCGTTTCGTGACCGTAGACGAAACATGACTCCAGTGGTACACACCAGAGACCAAGGAGCAGTCGAAACAGTGGACTTACCCAGCGAATGTGCTCCGAAGAAGGCGAAGACTGTCTTATCGGCCGGAAAGGTGATGGTCACCGTTTTCTAGGATTCACAAGGTATGATCTGCAACGACTACCTAGAGAAGAACAAAACGGTCACAGGGCTCTACCATACCGGATTATTGGGCCGATTCGACACCGAATTGCAGAAAAAAGGCCCCATTTGGCAAAGAAAAAAATGCTCTTTCACCACGACAACGCACCGGCAAACACCTCCGCCGTCGCCACGGCCAAATTGATGAATTAGGCTACGAACTGCTAATTCTGCAGATTTGGCCTCGTGTGACTTCTTTTTGTTGCCAAATTTGAAAAATTCACTCGCCGGGCAGAAACAAGAGTCGAATGAGGAGGTCATCGCCGCCACAGAAGCCTGCTTTGCAGACCTCGAGAAAACGTATTTTTCTGACAGGTTAAAGGAGGTGGAGCATCGCTGGGTTAAGTGTATCTAGATAAGAGGAGAATATGTTGAGAAATAAATCCTCTTTTCAAAAATTTTCGTTTTTCTTTTGTAGGCTAAGTACTTATCGGACCGCCTTCGTATTAGATTTTGGTGGTAACTCATTTATGGGCCTTGCAGATATTAACACTAACACATGAAGAAAATGGCAATAAAATAGTATTTTTTGAAATTTCGCTTTAAACTACTCGTTACTTTTGAACGACGATTATCTATCCTGATTGGATTTACTTCAGATAAATTTTCCTTCAAAAGTCATATCGACGAAACTGTGGGAAACGACATTCACCGATAGATAATAGTATATTTTCTCGATTTTAAAGTTAATTTATCCCCGCTACTGTTCAATATATGGCTGTATTTGAATTATTAAGCATGCATACCATAACATAGTTGACATATTTTTGTTGGCTATGTGAACATTTAATGGCACACAAAAGGGTATTGCGCCAGCGGTGAAGTACCTGGGGCTACTGATAGACTCGAAGATGAATTTCTCTGAGCAAATCAGGGCAACGGCTGAGAAGGCTGCTTCGGGAGTATCGGTTCTGAGTCGACTTATGGCCATAGTAGGGGGACCCAGCACATCAGAAAGACGCCCCTTGATGAGTGCTGTAGGGTCAGCACTTCTTGCGAGCATGGGAGTCCCACACTCTGTGCTTAAATGGCATTCACCTCCCAAACACAAAAAAAAATAATTGTTATGTACTTTAGGGCTTTTTTACATTGAACTTCTCAAGAAAGTGTTCTGTATCACGGTTCGCACCAGGAAATGTTCCGACATCCATAATATTGAAAATAGCCCTTTTTCAAAGAAGATTTCATTACGTTTCGATTAAAAGTCTTTCCATCGGATATTTTGTGTAATCAAAAGTATTAACAATTATAATTTTGACTTTAAAAAAAACTGAAATTTGAAACAATCATAAATTTTAAGCGAAGCTTTTCACTTGCAGCAGAAAATATACCTCGTTAAACTACTTACGCAAGTAAGTTTTGCATAAAACTTTGCAAATGCTCAAATGTGAATCGTGTGCTGATAATTTGCGTATCAAACACGTAACGACCTCTTATCAATGAAAATTTGAAACTAAAATTCGCGTGAATTGGTGGACTAATTTCCTTAAGGCTCACCTCATTTCCTACATAAAAGATACTCAATTAAAGTGTGCTTGAACAAAGCATTTAAAAAAAATTACAACATTTTAAACCCTCAAAAACGACGATTACTCAAGACGATGCACTTAACAATTAAAAATCATTTATAAACTTTTAAGGCTACGATTGCAAAACACATCTAAAAGTGAATAATCTCAAAATTAAGCATCCACTAAGCATGGGATAGCACCTGTTCATCATATCAAAATGAATGCCATTTGGAGATTTTCATCTTCCAAAGAAAGAAAAAAAAACTAAAGCAAGGAGAATATAAAGAAGTAAATAAAAATAAAAGAGTCATTCAAACAAACAACAAACTGAACATTTTCGTAAAATTAGTCTAATAAATCTTCAAAGCCTTTGGGGTAACATAAACCCACATTTTGGTAGAAGGAAAGATACAAAGATACTTCTCTATGCTCTTTCATTTCAAGATACAAACCAAAGATAAAGTCTCAATATAATTCCGGTGATTATTTGTGTTAATGCTCCTATTTTTTCAAATTATACTTTTTATTGTTATATGAGTTGAAATTGCCGATTTATTGTTTATCGTAGCATTTTCTTTTTACACTGGCATTAAATTTATCATTCAAACTTATCACACGACGTAAAATATGTTATTTGCAGATCTGAAAATTAAATATTGTTTAAATAAATAGTTCAAGTTAAAAAAAACTTTCAATTTTCAGCTGAATTTCTCTTATTAATTTTCCCAAATATTTTAAAAATTTATCTTATGAATAAAAGATAAAATAAGCGCAGAACCACGTAACGGAAGTTTTAAACAAATTTTTCATCTTGACTGCTGGTTAATTGTGGGAAGTTTAAACAATCTAAAGATTTTTATTGAATCAATTGAAAGTATGCGTCATTAGATTAAATAGTCTTCCCATTAATTTGCGGTTTGGTGTACGTTTTTTTTTTCTCATGCGTTTTTTTTTCTCGGGGAAAATAGTGACTACCGTTTTCTAGAAACAAGTGTCGATGCCTTGTGGTAGAGGAGGTAAAAAAAATTATCTTTACAATTGTGTTGATGATTTTTCTTATTTATTTTTGGTTTTTTTTTTACAAAGAAATCTTGAATGGATTTGCGTATACTCTTTAATTTACGCGGTAAAGTGATTATCGTTGTAGAGTGCTTTGTAAGTTATGTGTGAGATTTCATGCGGTAACTCTTAGGGGACGACCAAGTCATGCGTTTTCCAGATGAATTTTGACGTGAATCATTTAACAAAGTGAAAAATATCGAAATCCCTTCAGACAAAACGCATCTTAGTTTGATTTATGGAACAGTTAGTAATGATTTATTTTTTTTAGACCTACTCCATACATGACAAATACTTAGCGATTCTTCAAAGTTCCGGTACAAACTCCTTTGTGGGATGTGAAATGAACATCATCTTAGCCATCCAGCAATTTCTTTGCGTTGATCATGATGATATCATTTATAGACATTCTTTCTAGTTTCCTTCTCCTACCCCCACAAGCAGATGTTTGAATTTAATTTCACTCCATTCATCTTGCAAAAATGTGTTCCGTTTGAAATTAATCAATAGCGGCGTCAATTATCTGACGCCTGTAATTGCGTCAAGCCTAACAAGTAGATTCTACATTCCTCCTTGACCATGGCACATACCGAGTAAAAATTTCTTTTCTATTCCTTTTGCATAATTAAATTCTAAACGGCGTCTGCGGTCAGCATTTATATTATTTAGCTAATCAATTTGTCATCACTTGATGGTTTTTATATATAATCGTTTTGATTAGCCATGACCGTCCCCCATTCAACTGTCGTCGAGATCTGTTGGAAAATTGAAAATTCAGCGAAGGAAATTTGTTTTTTTTTCTTTAACGGAATATAAACGCACATGTTGCATACATTCAATTCAATGTCGCGCCGTGTCTTCGACAAAATACCTTTAAGCTGATTCTGCTATTATTTATCTTTTCAAGGTGAATCAGTGCGCTAAGAAAAAAAACTAGATAAAATGAAAAAAATTTAAAATGAAAGAAATATATTTAAGTAAATGTTTTCTTTGGATTGCTGATTTTACGTTGATGTTTTTAAGATCTTTCTTTTTGAATTTTATCGTAGGATTTTATTTAAATTTTTGAATATTTTGCCAACTTGTTGTTTATTTATTTTATTGGAAGGTTTGTATTTGCGAAATTGCCAAGCTGAATATTTCATGGAAAATATTGAAATTTTTCACGGAACTGAAATATGATAATTATGTCGTCTGTGAGGAACATAAATTATTTATAATTTATGATAATTAACTCATTTTTGAAAATATTCACACATTTTTCATTTCTCTTCGAAAAAAAAGATTCCAAATTTTCCGGAGACCGTTTTATTGCGTGCACTTAATGGATATATATCTGAAAGAAAAGCAAATACAGTCGATTGCTGATGGAATTCATTCACGTTTCCCTAGAAAACTGTCTGTGGTTTAAATGCATATCAATTTATCACAGGCGAAATGTAATTTCACTTGATTTTATTGTACTTTTGAACAGTCACACTGCACTCTCCTTTTATCTTCAAGATGTTAATATAGATACAAGACATTGCCTGCCTGCAGTTTTCGCTATTGCATTACATACAGGACACTTGTCGGGCAGATAATTATTACCTATCGTAATTATCTGTTCTTTCTCTTCAAATTTGAGGGTAAAATGTATGTAGGGGAAAATACATTTTCATGTAGTTGAATAGTATTAAATTTAGAAGAAACGTGATATATTTTAACATGCAATGAATTATAGTGTATGACAGAAAGGGTGCCATGTTAATGTTACTTTCGTTAATATTGCGTGAGGGTAAATGCTTTTTCAAACGAACGTAAGAAATATAAATTTTTAATACATTTCCGTTTCCTTTTCCCTCAACTCTTCTCTTCTACAAAGATTGCTGTGAACTCGTTTCATCTGAAATCTCAATACTACATAGGAACTAATATTAGCTCTTTTTAAAGCTTTGTAACACCGATTTTATAAAGACCCTCTAATTTCGCGTCCTATCTGTCTGTCCGTGCGCCACAGCAGGTTTACTATGAAACTAACAGTACTCAAACTTTGATGCGAAGACCTCCCTTATGCTGAAGCGGTTCTTAAACAATTTGTTTTATTAATGGTAGTCGGATGGGAAGTGAAGGCCCGAGAGGGGCTATAGTGCGACGAAGAAGAAGAAGTCGGATGGGACATCAAATGAAAGGCTTTGAGTAGAACTCTGAGAACCTGAAACAAAAACATGAATTTGTGCATCACAGAGCCCAGTGGGAGGCAAAATGTAGGTAAAAATTGTATCTCCCCCCGTGTGGTTGGACAACCTTTGTGTCAGAATATCACGGAGGCAGCCCTTTATGAGTACAAGGGCAAAAAGTACCTCAGAAATTGAAATTCACTCAACAACTTGCAATAGAATGATTTGTAAATTCTACGCGTTAGACTCATCGCTAAGTTTTTCTTTATCTCGACACTTCAATGTAAGCTTGAGTACTAGTACTTTCGCGAACCCTTGGAAAACAGCTAATATTGTCCCTATTTTAAAAGTGGTGATCCTACCTCAGTTTCCAATTATCGCTCTATTTCCTTAATTGCCTTCTTTCCAAAGTTACTTGAACGATTGGTTCATAATCGACTCTCAAACTCATTAGCTCCTATTATTGCTCCAGAGCAGCATGGCTTTCTCAAAGGATACTCCACTATCTCTAATTTAATGGAGTTCACAAATAGTATTGCAAGAGCTCTGGATAACCAACTGCAAGTTGATATGATCTTTACAGATTTCTCCAAGGCCTTTGAAACTGTGAATCGTTTTCTTCTTTGTCGAAAGCTTGAAGCTCTTGACATCCCGGGTGCTCTTCTATCTTGGATGTCATCTTATCTATCGTGTCGTCCCTGTCTCTGTGGTACTACGTCTTGTCCTGTTTATCCTTAATCTGGTGTTCCACAAGGTTCAATCCTTGGGCCTCTTCTCTTTCTGTTGTTCATAAATGATCTCCCTTTGTAATTAATTTCTCTTGCCTCTTGTATGCTGATGACTTCAAAGTATTTCGAGCAGTCAACTCCCATTTAGACTGTCAGCTCCTCCAAACTGATCTGAATGCTCCAAATAAATGGTGTGCTTCAAACTATTGATGTCTCAACATTACTAAATGTCATAAAATTCATTTTTCTCTGAAGAAATTTTTAACTATATATTAAATGATACTTTGCTCTCGAAGTGTTCAGTCATAAGGAATTTGGAGTAACTTTTGATCCAAAACTCAAATTTGATGCACATATTTTAAATGTAATTACTAAGGCGTCTAGTGTTTCCGGCTTTATTCTTAGGCATGTACAAAAATTTAATAGCATCTCTTCTTCTTTCTGTCTATTTGTTTGTCTTGTTCGCCTTTTGCTGGAATACTGTTCTGTTATCTGGTCCTCCCGATATTCCTATCTCGTGTCTTCTTTACAAACTGCCCAAAGAAAGTCTACGCGTTTTCTTTTCCTTAAGTTTACTTTGGCGTATCAGCCCATCCTTCCTATCTCTTCCATCTCTAATATCCCTACGAACTTATTTAGACCTATATTTTTTGTATAAACTCTACTACCATCAAGTCCCGTTCAATATTTTCTCAGAGCTACGTGTCCGACAATCATCTCGTTCATCTCGGATGAGCTCTTTCCCATATGCTAGAACTGATTTATATTTTGATTCACCAATTTCAAGAATCGTACGAAATCATAATAATCTCGAGCTTGGTCCTTTCCCCTCTTCTTACATAGCATTTAAGAAAAAACTAAGAGATTTACTACTAATTTAATCTACAATTATCGTCACTTTATTACTTTTTCATTTTATGTTGCTGAGTGGCGCGTTCTATCCGCTGTGCTCAACAGGTGTTGTATTGCTGTTTCTGATCCCTATGACTTCCCGTAACTACTCCTGAAAAATAAAATCATGTGCAGTTGGCACTGACTCCGGTATCAACTAAGCCTACCATTCGCTTCCGCAGGATGGTCACTGACGCATAAGGTCGGACGTCATCCTTCGGTCTTGATCGCACGCAATAGTTTCCTCGTTTTTTTCGCCTTCCTCTAGAAGCCTCGCATTTGACGCGTGGTTAGCCCTATGAGATGACCCTGAAATAATCGCTTCATTTAAAACAAGTCGACGCTCGACCAGATATTCTCTCAATCGGACGTGATAGTATTTCAAGTGCCAAGGGATGATCTGTACATCGGGGACTCCTTGCGTCTCCGGTTTGGTAACAGTATAAGTCGGCTGTAGGGCTACAAAAGAAACGTGGTCATCTGGAGAAGTGGTTAAGTGTAGTGATGAGCTGGGGTGTGATTAAAGTAAGAGCTTTGGTGCAGTTTTCTTCACGGAGCTGTCTTTGAGCATCGACTGGTGTTCTGGGCACTCTCCTATCTCCTGACATGCGATCTCAAGGATTGCATGGTGTAGATCGAAACATAATACAGGGTATGTCCGAAAATAAAATTAAATGATCTCTCCCCTCCAAACAAGCCGCTACGGAAGCATGCCAAGTAACGGGAATTGTTGGCATGTGTCTAGCAAAGCGGACGGTATCCGTGCCAGTCGCCTACAGGCTGTTGTACAGTGCATGTGACCATTTGTTTGGAACTCTGTTGAAGTGACGCGTCGTATTTTGAAAATGCCTCGTTCCTTACAACAATAAAATTTTGTGGGTGCCGAGATTGTTGTTACGCTACGTGAGGCTTTTGGCAATGATACCATGTCTTTAAACATGATTTATCCCTGGCACAAAATGCTCAGGGAAGGCAGAGAGGATGCCGAAGACGAAAACCACCCTGGACTCCCGCCATCTGCCGATAACAACCAAAAGACACGCTCAACTCAGGTCCTCGTATGAGCGTTAGAATGATGGCAGAGGAGTGTAGTGTTCCCAAAAGTACCGTGCATCGCATTGTCACTGAAGATCTGCGCATGCAAACGATCTGCGCGAAGATGGTGCCCAAGAACCCCTCCGATAACCTGAAGATTTCTGGTGCAAGGATCTATCGTGAACTCTTAGAGTAGTGTGAAAGTGCTCTGGATTTCTCGTTATTTTCAAGGATCAAGAGGCACCTCAAGGGCCACCATTCCGAGACTTTAGAGGTGGACCCAAAGACTACGATGAGATGCTTGAAGGAGGTCTCTGTCGACGCATTCCAGGACGCGTACCGCGAGTGAAAGAAACACTGGTGCCGGTTTTCTGTAGCGCAAAGAGCCTATTCGAAGAATTTTAACCACTTGTATCTATATCTGCAATAAATTGTTTTCCTGAGCTCATTCAACTTTATTTTGCGACAGACCTTGTATACTGTTTTTGAGCTCGAATCTTAAAATGCCAAGGGTTGTGTTCACCAAAGTCTCCTCCGCTATAGGTATTCCTAGAAGTGCCGCGGTTCTTATTATGCTTACATAAAATTGGTCTAAAATTGTAAAAAAAAATGTAAATTCACAACCATAATGCAAATCTAATGAAAATGTCTATTGAATTCAATGAAAGACACATGTGTGATGCATCAAAGTCTGCTGAAGCAGAACTATTTGTAAGGAGACGAAGAACGATTACTTAACCCGGCCTAGTCTGCCGGGTTGGGTTATAATGACCCGACAAGTCCTCAAATCCAAGTTTTTAGTTTAGGTTTCTTGAAACGGCAATCCTACCCTTAAAAATCTAGGCCATCTCAACTCACATACAGTTTTGTGTTGTGTGTGTTGTGTAATTTTTTTCCGTGCAGTTGCTGGATTAAAAGTCCTGAAAATACTAATGATGCTGGAAGTTATAGCACTGTCCGTATTACCTCAAAGGAAATCGAAGGGTGCTTCAGAACATGACTCAAGTATGAGGTTCCACTTGGAAATAAAATGGACTTGATTCCGAAAGAATAACAGAGCCTAACGCTGTCCGAAGAAACAATGGTAATCATTCTTATATTTAGGTATAAGTGGCTTAAAACTACCAGAAGACAACGATGAAGTTCGGTAGCGTGACAATTCTAATACGAAACAGCAAAACTAAACACCGAACCTTCGAAAGAGGCAACTGCATCTAACAAGCAAAACAAGACGATCGCCCATGCTTGAAGAACGCTTCTGATAGTAGATTTAAGCCCGTAAGCTGAAGCTCTCTGGTTCAAGTTTCGTTGGCGTTAACGAGATTTAGTTCGAGTGGTTCTTCGGACGGACTATAAACCTGTTCAGTTATGATATGTGCTGGTTTAAAAATCAGAACGTATCGCAGCTGGGTGGACAGACACACGGCCAAAGCGTGATAATGATCATATCACCTTGTGGAGCGCCGATACATTAGATCATGATAATGAGATACTCTAACTATCTCTAAGCGAAGGCCCGAAAGGGGCTGTAGGGCTACGAAGAAGAAGAAGTAGATTTTGTCTGCTAAGGTATATGTCATTGAAACACTGTGAAACTTTGCAAGCGAATAGCTTCATAAACAAGATGAATGCTGGACTCGATAAATCTGGAATTTGATTTGCCTGAGAAAACTTTTAAATTTCTGACACATGTAAAGCACGTAGGTACGTACAACCCACTTTTTCTTATAAACCTGTTGGACATTGTTATTTCAGGAAAAAAAGATTTTTTTCTGAAGAAGAAGATCTACCTCTGGATTTATACGGCTTTATAGGATAAAGCATTGAATAAAGTTGCCTCTTTCAAATTTGGAAAAAGGTAAAAATATAATGAAGCAAAGATAGAAATTGAAAAATGCAAATCATAGCCTCTAAATGTCCTGTTTCGTTCTGCGATCTCTACAAAAAAACGCTACAAATAAACCTGGAATTTGACTCGTTGTTACCAATTACTCATGACACGTCCCTATATGCCAACCATACTATCACTAAGCCCCTCCCAAAAAAGGTTGAGGCTCTGGAACCAAATCCGACGCTGAGAAAGGTCAGGTTAAAGTAGCGCAGTGACGCTCCTCTTGAAAGTCAACAGATGAGACACCAAGCCTAGAAATTAAGATGTATGTGAAGGCAGATAAAAACGGTAGGAGTAACCAAAACAGGTAGCCTTCTCATTGAATTCTAGGTAGAATCCAGGGTTGTCAGAAATATAATCAAAGAACAACTAACATCGAACGCAACTATTACCTCGTTAAAAATAAATAACCTGAGATGCGTTCGACAAATTGCTGAAGTAGAAGAGGTTGTTTGGCAAACCGGGGTAAACAGCTTCAAGTTGAAATTGACGTCTCCTAATCAAAAAGGGTAAAAGGTCGAAATCGTGAACCTTCCAAAAAAGTAAACTACGCAACAACTAGCCAAACATAAAATTAAAGTCGTTTGGGTAGTCTACAAAATTCACCGAATGGTTATCCTTACTGAATGCTAGACATGCCTTGTTTTTGGGCTCATTTCACCGAACTGCAGATTACCAGATCGAAGCATTCTATGTGGCAAATGCGACACTCTTGTATACATGATGAAAGATTTCACAAATATAGCATGCTGCTTCTGATGCAAACGAAAAAAACAGCACCACATATATCTGACTCATGTCTCAGGACTGGAAAGTGTCTAGTCTTCAAAGAGGCTTCAAGCTAAATTATGACCCGGATCCTACAAACCAATCTGCACCACAGCGAAGTTGCAAAGTGCTGGTTGCGAGGTAGAAAAGAGTTGAGCTGCTTGTTATATACCCACAACACTAGAACAAGGAAGAGACAAGCTGGACCCTCACCCAATCTGTCACAACAGCGCTAGCCTTTAAGTTTAGAGTAATGCGCAGGAGGATCAGGTTTACAGATATGACATTTCTCATTGTCTATCTCACGTTGAACGATTCAATGCCATTCTTTCAAAGACAGCTTGACGCAATGAGGAACGCTGCTTCAAAAACAAATGGGGGAATTCTTGTAGGGCGCGACTGCAATGCTAATGCAATTAAATGGAAAATGCCTCTTACAGGAAAGCAAATTCTCGAAATGGTATCTGAAACTGGACATATTGCTATCAGAAATAATCGCCTCTTAAAAATGTGGATATCAAGCAAATTTCCAAGGTTATTTTTTTAAAGGGGTACGGGATCTTCCCATATGAAAAGAGACACCTTTAAAATTGTTTTCATCATATATAGTTATGTGGGGTATCAAATGAATGGTGCTGACGAGAATTTTTCAAATCAGTCCTTAAAACAATACTACCACCATCGAGGGGAACATTCGATTGGATATCTGTAATCCCAAAAATCTGAAAAAAAATCCATAGAGGAAGTACTTTATTTATAGTTTCAACAATATCAAATACCTTAGAATTTCAAATACACACAATTTTTTAATAATAGTATGGTTTTTAAATTTTACATTTTCCTAGCTAAATTGTGTGGATAATCTTAAATGCATTGAAATTTGTTATACAGGTAGCCCTATATAAAACCTTCGTTTCGTTTAAGTTTCAATGGAATCGAACCATATTTATCAATTCGATTCATACGACACGGTTTACTACTGTATTGAACTTTACATCGAATCATTATTAATATAAATAGCTTTTGAAAGTTATTTAATCAAAAACAACTAAGAATACTACAACAAAATGGTGGCCATTTAAATTTGAGCAAAAATGATATTTACTATGTACCAATTACGAGGGGCATTCAAATATTGTTTATACAATATAAAATATTGTATAAACGAGCCTTTTTATTTTGAGGGTTCAATAGGAAAAATGTATTATTAAGGAAGGTGACTATGTCAACAATTGTTAGACTGCGGAAGCTGCAGTGGGCTGGCCACGTGTATTGTATGGACGAACAACGGACGAAAGGCGGAGACCAGTGGGAAAACCGAGGAAACGGTGGTCTGACTCGGTCAACGACGACAGTTCATCGCTGCTCGGATTTCGAAATTGGAGGACGCGGTCAATGAACCGAGACGGTTGGAGGCGCTATTCGCAGGAAGAGAATGCCCGAAAGAGGCTGTATTGCTACAAAGAAGGAGAAGAACTATTTAAAAAGATAACTATATAGTGTGTTCTCTTCTTAAATGTAAAATAAATTTCTTTTTGCAAAAGGTTCGTTAATATTTGAATATCCCTCGTACATAATATGCATGCCATTAAAATGTTTCTTAAGTCTATTCATCATTGATGTCTGCATATCAATGTTGAGTATAAAACCGATTTAATAGGAGTTCACTCCTGGCTAAGTTTTTTTTTTGGTCGGATGATGGGGAAAGCTGTTTATGCCCTGACTGTTAGAGTCCGAAAAATGTGTAAGCTTTCTGAACTATTCACTGAACGCCTCCTCTGCCCAACCGTTTTACATATTACGTCAGGCTAGAGCTCCTGCAAGCGCTATCAAGTTACAAGAATTAGCGGAAGCGCAGCTGAAGATGTGGCCAACTCCATTATAGGGTTCATCATCTGCCGGCAGCACTCCTATGCCCTGATGACGACAATGCAATGGTAAGCCAGTATTAGAAATCTAACTAACTAACGGGCAGCTTAAAACAAGGGGGTGGACTTGCCCCAATGCTTAATATTGCGCTGGAATACGTCATTAGGAAGACATCAGCTCAAACCTCGGGCACGCTAATGTACAAGTCCACACAATTGGTAGTATATGCTGATGACGTCAATATTATGGCCCGATCAATCTTAGATGCCATAAGGAGCATTTCTGAGCCTAAAATCTGAAGCAAACCGAATTGGCCTACGAGTTAATGAAACAAAAACTAAACCCATGACTCAAACGAGGAAGAAAACTCCAGTTCGACAAAACCTAACCGTAGGCGATTACAACCTTGAAAGTGTGGATAATATTATGTATCTTGATGCCAACTCGAATAGAAGAGGCGTCGAAAAAGATGAGATTGGACGTTGCACAAATGCCGCAAATGAAGCCAATTGCTCCATACTTCCCATTCTAAGGTCCAGAGTGGTGTGCACAGGCAAAATTAGCTCTGCAATTACAAAACACTAGTCAAACCTGTACTGTTATATGGAAGTGAAACATAGACCCTGACGAACGAATCCGAAAAGGCCGTGGACGTATTTGAACGCAAAGTGCTCCGGAAAATCGACGGTTCAATGAAACAAGGAACAGAGTGGAACCTACGTTACAACGATGAGTTGTATTAACTATTTGAAGATCCACCTGTTTTCGCTTGCGTAAAGCTGCGTAAATTACAATGGGCCGGCCATCTAGAAAGAATGGAAGAAATCCGGCTGCCAAAAGGACATTTACGGGTAGAGCGCAAGATAAACGTCCAGCGGGAAGACCGAGGACTTGATGGGAAAACACAATACTTGTAGAAGCTGACAACAGATCCTTATTGGGAGTAAACAACTGGCGGGCAAGGTCGCGGAACCGTGATGATTAAAGGAAATTAATCACGTAGGCCAAGGCCCGGCTGAGTTGTCGCATCATAGATGATGATTTATAGAAATCGCAGAAAAGTGAAGAGAATGTCATAAGCTCCAGCGCAAAGCGTAACCTGCAACAGATCGGAATGAGTCAGCTGCCCGATTAGTAGTAAAGAGGCCGACAAGGAAACTCCATTCCATGACGTACACAGGAATTCTTGGAGCTTTTGGAAGTTGAACGGAAGCATTCAAATCCGACAAAATGGACGATGTCATTCGGGCGTTTTCTCCTGTTTGGATACTTTACGCGAAACGTCCCTGATCGACTGCCTCCTTTTCAGCGTAAAAGAAATGAATCAATTGATGCAGACCATGAAGAAACAAAAAACCACGCTACCAGATAGCATCCTAGATGAAGTGGTCCATTATTTTCTAGCACTACATCCCCTTTCGGCCCATCGCTTAGAGAAAATTAGATTATCTCATCTTCTTGATCTCCACTCGAGAAGGTGATATAGTCAGTACCGCGCTTGACCATGTGTCTGTCCATCTTGCTGCGATGCGTGCTGATTTTTTTGAAGCATTACGTATCCTAACTCAACAGGATTATAGTCCGTCTGAAGAATCACTTAAAAAAAATTTCGTTGGCATCAACGGGATTTGAACTAGGGACTTTCGGCTTACAGGATGAGCACTCTAATCACTACACCATTGAGACTAGCCAGTGCTAAAATTTGTTCATCACTAGCCTGACACGCAACTTAGCACATTTTTGATTGGAGGATTTATCTACGCAGCAATACGGCTTTAGGGAAAAAAGAAGGAGCGAACAGAAATACTCACCCAATACTCAAGAAGTATTCTCTTATCGTTCGAATCGAAGAATGGTTTCAGTTCTGCGAGGTAGATACATAGACATTCTCGGCGCTCCCTGTTATATATGTATACAAATGAAATATATTTGCTCTTTTTACTAATACAGTCATATATCATTATACATTTGCATCCCAAGAGTTCGGGCACTTCTTTCCTAACCTTTCGAGCCGCAACATGTGATTTCGCGCGCCAATATCAAGTGTTAAATATCTTGTATTAAATGAATTGAATACCTGTTAGTGAATAAACTATTTGAATTATTATAACTCGGTGTGTTTTATAAAACTTAAACAGTGCTAAACACACGAAACGAGCAACTTCAAAACACTCCCAAAGAATATTTCTTTGCCGAAGTACCAAATGCGGAATGGAGGGATTACTTCAAGAACTGGAGGCTAATTTACCGAACACAAGAGAAACGCCACATTAACTGTTGCACGATATTCCATTTTTAACCCTGGCCTCTGGAATGCCTCTCATTGCGTGATTCTCAGGCTTCGGCTGTATGATGAGTCGCACTTGAACAGCTATGCCAAAAATGTTACACGTTTAGGCGCGAAACGCACCATCGAAGAAGTGCAACGAAAACTAGGTATGGTACTACGTTGAGTTTGGGATATGATCGACCGTGGGTTGAGCCCTAGTCCTGGAAAAAAGGCTGAGGTGGTCACACTGACTAAAAAACAGATCTCCAGATTCCTTCATATCTAGGTTCGAGAAATAATCGTCGAATCCAAATAAATTACCTTTGCTTGGCAATCAACTCTATGATGAGCTTCTTCGTCCAAATCAAGGCAACGGCGGATAATACCGCAGTGAGGTGGTCAGTTCGCAGCCGCCTCATGGCCTGCACTCAGGGACCCGTCTGAGCCAAGACGTTCCTACTCATGAGTGTAGCGGAGTTAGTGGTCTTGTTTCGACTTTTTCTTAAGACATATTAGAGTTAATTTAGGGCAAAACGATTTTCTATAATGACTTATTACTAGTCTTGAAATTATTGAAAATTTGAATTCGAAGCTATAGCAGTACAAGTTTAGTATTTACATGATTCCAAAGCCTTCCATCTTTTAGTTAATGAACCTAATTCCGGAAATCAACTAAATTGCCTATTACTAGTGACAAATGGAGCTAATTATCACTATCTACTATTCTAAATACAATTTAACAACTACAAACACACTCCACGAGAAGTAGAAGCATCAAAACAATTAGCATAGCACGCGATGCTAATTGAATAAACACAAATGATCACCCAACGTTGCAACCACAATAGCTTCAAAGTAAACTTCTTTTGTCGCAATCACCAATGCCAGTGTACTCACTCGTCTAGAATGTACACGTTTAAAATAACCGCAACGCGGCACATGTGGAATAGAATAATTAAAAGTAAAATCATCCACCAGAAATTAAACACCAAACAGTGTAACATTCTTAGATGAGTGCTTTTCTGATTTAAAAGGAAAAAATAATAATAATTAATAGAAATAAAAGGATTTCTTCAACGAAGCATGAAAATAAAACTCTTAAGATAGTGTGGAAATAGTATGAACGTGTGTTGTAAGATTTCTTCTTTGTTTTCTTGAGTTAGGGCTTGAATTACAGAAAAATAATAGCTCGGATGCCCTTAAAGAACAAAAAACATGCAACGATCAGTATACTTCTATCTAGACTTCTAGAAGTCTAGTTTGAATGGTTTCAATGCTGGCTGAAACTTTCCGCATCACGACAGTGATTCTATCTACTGTGACACGCTGGGAGCTCTCGGTTACCTTAAAGAAAACATCCAACGGACGACAAAAACGTAAATAAAGTAAAAAGATGGATTGTACTAACATCATCATGTGAAGTACATAAGTTAAGAAAAAAAGAAAGAAACGCAAAATCGTAGCTAGAAAGTCTCGAATATCGGTTGAATGATTTGATTCGGAAGACCTAAATGACGAATATTAACATATCTAGCCATCCACGTACTCGTACTTGCATGAATGGTAACATTTTGATATGCCCTACACATGTTAAAATGAGATTTCTTATTTTAAAAGCTTTTTCTTTTTTGTCTCTTGACTAGTACATGTCGATTTCTTCGTTGATTATTCAATCCAAGTCAACCGTCAAGTTTTCTTCTATTTATCGATAAAAATGCGACTACGTTAACAACGTATGCAGATATCTGGGTAAACATATCAATATGCACGTTTTATTGTTTGATGCAATAACAAATAAAATGCATATCGATACGACTGAGATATGTGATTTGTAAGTTGATTCAACTTTGCTCAGATTAAATATCACTTTCACGAAATACCACAAAATGATAGTCAGCAACGCGATGTTACATTATTTATAGGGGAAAAAAATAACTTCTTTAAATTTCCGGGTTGAAGCATATTCAGAAAAAATTATTGAAAAGATAAAAAAATCTTTTTATTCATATATTTTTCATTTAAATAAAGATAAATATACAAATGTTCTCAATGTGTCGTGGATATGCTCGAATTGAAATCTATCTGTTGTGCGTGTGAGCTTATACCGGAACAGAGAGAAGTTTACATTGAACAGCTACAGCGGAAAGCAGTATTTAATTTATCGGTCTTAAAAGATACACACATCATCCATAAGAGATGAGAATCATCAACGAGTACTTTATGGACAATTTGCAGTAGCATATTCATCCTCTTCTATAAGAACAATTGAAATTGAATTCTTTGCATTCGAAATCGGAATCAATTTATTTAAAAGGTCATTGAATCGATTAATGACTTCCTTCCCGCTATTTCTCTATTTTCTCCAAAGACAAATATCTTATATTCTGCGCCCACCCACTCACTAAACGATTTTCTTTTATTTTTTCACATATGAACTGTTTCTCTTTTTTCTTCTGGGTGGTTAAGAGGATGTGTAATACTAATAAACAATTTGTTTTGATAGTGAATGCGGATTACAAGTAGCACTTTGATGCTATGTAATATCTTTCATGGTTTTTTTCTGTAGGTGAGGTGTTAATACTCTTGTTAATGAGTGCAAATAGACAACAACGCAAGTCCAAGGTTATTTATTGTGAATATGTCAGATTAAACTTTGGTGATATATGGATAGATAGAGAATAAGTTATGGTGTTGTGGAGGATATTGGGTTACCGATCCATTCAAATATTTGATTGGAAGATGTTTGTCAGAACTTCTTGAAAGTAATGTTCCTTTGATGTTTTTAGAGTATACTTTACGGATTCGCAGTTTTCAGGGGGTATGTAGCTGAACATTAAAATTTTATTGAAGATATCAATACCAAAGTTGGAAAAGAGGAGATCAACTATGAAACGACTGGAAGGCACAATCTTCATGACGACTATGTTACAATGAAAATGGTCGTTAGAACTCAGCTAGCTTTCCTCATGTTCGTGTTCATAAATTTTTCGTGTATCTCTCCTCCCTGTACGCCCCTCGAAGCAGATAAAGCCAGTTTAAGACCTATTTTGAAAAGTTCTCATCAAGACCCGTATGCCTAATTTTGATGAAATGCCCATATCGCCGAACTTTGATGATTTGTGCCACTCCCCTATATAGGGAGACCTCCCCTAAATACCTTATAAATGTTTTTGTAGTTAAACTTTAAAGAGGGCACCACATTACACCTACATACAAATTTTGATGTTTCTAGCTTATGTGGTTTGCTGGAAAAACTGCTGTGACAGACAGACAGGTCGCGATTTTAGTTGGGTTTTGTAAAATTATTTTATAAAACCCTAATAAACTGATAATCCTCACACGAACAAATATGTCTAACAAAATGCTGCAACGATGATGTCGAATTTTGACAACTAGACCACTTTGTGTAACATGGGTCTCAGATCTCCAAAGACTGCTGTGAAAAGGATCAGATCCAGTGGTGTATATCAACAGCAACAGCCTTTTTTATAGTCCTTTCTCTCTCTGATGCGATCCAAGATTCTGCATCGTGAAAGTAAATTAAAACTGTCAAAATTCAGGCAATACTTTCTATGGTTGCGAAACGGAGACATTTCCGAATGTACTGGAGAGGAAACTTGACGATTTTGAACGATGAATACCCTGATAAATATCTGGGTTCATTAAACATGGAGAAGTGTGGCAACTCTGATACAACATGTCATCGCGAGCATACGTCATCATTAGGCTCAAAAAGTTACCGTAGGCCGACCAAGTCGAGCGAATACCCAAATGAAGAGTGCCCAGAAAGGTAGTAAGAGGGCGGGTTTTCAACGTTCACGAGGCGAACCATGAAAACGACAGGAGAATTCAGTCGATACAGACAGCAGAACACTTTTTAATGTACCAAACACTAGTAGACGCAATCAAAAGACCGACAACAGTGGACACGATGTAGAATATATGGGAAGCCAAAATCCGATTCGCACTGTAGGGCCATCGACGCAGACGGTGATGAAGACCACGCTCTGAGTGTAAGACTCCCAGGTAGTGTTTAGACTACCCATTAAACAGCATTCTTGTCAGTCTAAGAACCTTGTCCATAATCGTTTGGCACATTACGTCTGACTCGTGTCTGTACGTTTGGCTCGTTTTACTACGGGTAGAGGTGAAAAGTTTCAGGAATTTCTTTTTTAAGCAGGAAGACAGGGAAGTATTGCTAGCAAAAAGATGTCCTTACTCTCGACGCCCTATGCAACAGTCAGGACTACCCGAATGTAATGTGCTACATATCTCCATTTGCCAACAGATTTATGCCTTTCTTCGTTTAAACTTTCCTATTTCTTTAAAGAGCTCAGTGTTCTGTCTGCCCCATCTCTTGCACGCAAAAAATGTGTGGGAGGCATCATTTTCTTCTCCTGCTCAAAGTATGAAGCCTGGAGTCCATGACATACCAATCTTGAGAGGTGACACTGAAAACACTCAAGAGCTCGGTCAGGTAAAAGTACGTCTCACTATGCCTTCGATTCAGCCACGGCCTCAACTCAGGAAACGGCGCCCAATCCATCTTCCCTTCGTGTCTTTTACCCCATTTTATTAACAATCTCTGAGTTAGCGTTGTATCCTTCGTGCCCAACTGGTTCTCTATCGCCTTCGTATTTGTGTATCTTTAACAAAAGAACGGTGTTAAGCGAGAACGATAGGTATTGCTCCCGAAACCTCTTGGTTATGTTATTCATGGTTGCAATTGTATCCTTAAAGATTTCCTTTATTTTATTCCCCTGTACGATGAAAATCAACATCTAACATATGGCAGCCCAAGGCGAGTCTTGGCATCCAGGACTAATCTCATCCAATCATCATGGTTCTGCAACCTTGTTCGCCTGTTAATCACTCCTAGCAAGGATTTGCTGTCAATTTCTGTCTTGTCACCCCATTAAATCCTCGGCCTTCGTGCGGAACGTCTACCTTGTGCTCTATCCTTTAATGTTCTTTTGGGTAGCCGGTTTTCTTCCATTTTTAGGTCTTTTATAATTTTTTTTACAAAGACCTACTAGTTTCTCGACATGTCTGTCCGTGCGTCACAGCAAGTTTCCTCAGTAACTATAGAAGCTAGAATGCTCAAACTTTGTGAAAAGGTCAGGTCAAGGTAAGGTCTTACCAACATTTAAAAAAATTTTAAGGGGGTCTCCCCTAATACCGAATTAGCCCTTAAACATTTTTTTTAAACAAAGGTAGTCGAGTGGGGTATCAAATGAAAGATCTTGATTAGAACTTTTAGAATCTGAAATAAAAAAACGAATTTATGAATTAGGGTGTCCAAGGGAAGGTAAAATGTACCAAAAATTCGAATCGTGCACGTAGAACGAACAGACGCCGTCGAAAACCGTTTTTCCCCGCCTCGCGATCTCGTGTTTAATTCTCCTACGGCTCGTCTGCAAAACGAGAAGTAAAGAGAAACGTGCGATATACATACGCGAAAGAGACGAAAGGAGAAACGTTCGACATGCGTACGCGAGTGGCTACACATCATTGTAATAGTGGTTCGATTTCCCCTTCGGCCCGTGTACGAGGGAAACGGAATGCAACACGATGCCGGGCGAAAAGGTCAATACGCTAAACAACGAACGACTAAAACTTGAACTTAGACTACGGAACGCCTCTACGCAGGGGAACAAAGCCGAGCTGACTGGCTAATGATGAAATCGGAACGGACGGGAAAATGTCAGAATGTTCGGGTGAAGATGATGTGCGCGAGTTACGTGATGAAGTGAAGCGATTGAGCGAGTTAATATCAGCTGTCGACAACGCGTTACCGAACGGGGGAAAGTTGGCAAAGTCGTCAACAACTGAACAGATTAACACTCAACCGATCGTAGTACAGGAATCGACACCACCACTCACTTATGCCATGAGATCGAATGAGACGCCTCCGGCAGCGACGTTCGAAGTTGACGCATGCGAACGATCCGCTAATTTAGTGTGGGCATGTAGTGAACCGCATTTTCATAACATCCGAGATGTGACGGATATTTTACCAGACTTCGACCCATCGTCCGAATACGGCATGTCAGCAGCGCAATTCGTTGATCGCGTTACGAAGCTTGCTGAGGTATATCAGTGGAACGATAGAGTTTTAGTGTTCGCCATGGAAGCCTGCTGAAATTTGGAGCGATGGTTCTGGGCGGGTTCCTGGAAGCTGGCTTGAGCTGGCCGAATCATTGAGGCTAGATTTCCCTAGCCATGAAAGCGAGGCGGATGTTCACATAAAAATGATGAATCGTACCAGGGAGCCGAGCGAGACAACACAAAGTTACTTCTATACTATGCTAGCATTGTGAAGACGAGGTAACTTGAGCGATGACGCTATAATCCGGTATATAACGAACGGGGTACGGCATCCATCTTTGCAAAATGCGATAGCGAGCGCAATAATCGACACCGTCAACGATCTTTTAGCCGCGATAAAGAATTTCGAAACGAATTCCGTTAGAATTTCGGAGCCACGAACGGAGTCGAGAGTAAATTTTGGACCACCACCACCGATACAGCGAGGTATTATGTCATCAAATGCGCGAGCGCAGCCGACTTCGAGCAATTCTGAATCCCGTCGAAATATAATTGTCTTGAGGTGGGCATATTTCGCTGAACTGTCCAAAACCGCAACGGAAACCATTGATGCGAGAAATGTCAACGAACATCACATACGACCAACCGATGTCCGGAAAATAAAACTGCGACCGTCTTCAGTAATTTTCGTCGCATAAATTCAACAGAAAGAATTAATTCGCTTGTTAAGGAGGTTCTTCTCAACGGAAACAAAATTAAGCCCTTCATCGACCCCGGCAGCGAAAGAACGCTCATTCAACGAACGATCGCAATGTCGATGGGAGGCGTGAAGCAGTGTTCAACGATCATCCTACGAGGATTATTGGGGTCAGATCTACTCTGCACATCAGACAAACGACTGATAGTTAAACCGGCAGCTTGTCGATTGGAAAACACTTTCCAAAACGCTCCAACTTTTAAGCCAACGCTATCCGTCAAAGAAAAGTACCAACTGTATCAGCTTATCAGTGAGCATAAAGAATGCTTCTCTGAATCGCTTGCTCAGTTAGGTCAATGCAACTCGGTAACGATGACGATAAGATTAACGACCTTAAAACCTGTCCGACGCCCTCTAAGTGTACGTTTTTGCTGAAAAGACTAATGCGATTCGAGAGTTTCCGGAACCAACCAATGTTACAGATGCTCGAAGATTTCTGGGATTGAGCGGGTGTTTCTGCAAATTCATTCGTGATTATTCTCTAATATTGAGGCCGCTTACACTTTTATTGAAGCAGAAGGACAATTCAGAATTTTGTTGGTCGACCGATCAACGAGGCGCATTCGAAAAATTGAAATCAGCACTTTGCTGCGATCCAGTGCTCAGTGCATACGATCCGACGAAGGCACATCAAGTTCACACTGACGCGAGCACACTGGGTCTTGCCGGAATCCTGATGCAACGAGACGACGGTGGCGATTTCAGACCGGTTTTCTACTACAGCCGCCAGTGTAGCGAATCCGAAAGCAGATACCATAGTCATGAGCTTGAAGTTTTGGTTATCGCCGAGCCGTTAGAAAGATTCCGCATTTATTTTCTCGGTAAGCATTTCGAGATAATTACCGATTATGCCGCAATTAGCACCACAAGAACCTCTAAGTCATTGCTACCGCACATCGGTCTATGGTTTCTGAAGCTACAGGAATGCGATTTCCGCATCATATATCGATCGGCTGAATGCATGAGTCACGCAGATGCTCTAAGCAAGACTCCAAACGAACCACCTAACGAGCCAGAGATAGCATCGGGGAACATAATGCGAGTGGAAGAAAACGAAGACTGGCTTGTATTCCTACAACGACAAGACGTGAAGTTGAAGGAGTTAATCGAAGTTCTGAGAGGCGATATTGAGTCCGCTCAATCCAAACAGATCAAGTCAGATTATCAGCTCAAAAACGGTCGGTTATATCGTAAGATCGGCCAAGATGTCAAATTCGCCGCTCCGTCTGCAGTCAGGTGGAAAATCATCCGCACGTACCACGATGACATGGGCCACTTTGGTCTTGAGAAGACCATAAATCGAGTTCGGCAAGATTTTTGGTTCAACAATCTCCGAGGATACATCAAGTCGTACGTCGCAGCATGCTTGGAGTGCTGCTATAATAAAGGAATCGCAGGCAAACCGAAAAGTCAACTCTATTCGAACGAGGTGACACCTATTCCGTTCTGGACGTTACACGTTGATCACCTGGGACCTTTTCCACATAGTCGTCGTAATAATTTGCACATCATTGGAATATCTGATTCGTTCAGTAAGTATTTAATTTTGAGAGCTGTCAAAACTACGAAATCGAAGCCCGTCATCGACACATTCAGAGATCTGACGCTGTACTTCGATCTACCTAAGCGTATAATTAGTGATCGAGGCACTGCTTTTACATCACGAGAATTTGCTGAATTCTAGGCATCTAATGAGATTCAACATATTAAGGTTGCCGTCAGAACACCTCGAGCGAATGGCCAAATCGAACGTGCAAATCAGTCCATCTTATCATTTCTAAGAACTGCACCAACTAATCATAAGGATTGGAATTTACAATTGCGCAAACTTCAGTGGTCTCTTAATGCGCAATGTCACTCTGTGACCCAGTTTAGTCCGATCGAGTTGATATTCAATCGGCGCCTTCGAGACGTCATCACGAATCGGCTAGTTATGGCTCTAACATCAGATGAAGCAACTGCTGATCCAACGGAACGCGATATGGTTAACCGAAGATTGAGGTACAACGTGAAACACAAGAAACCTTTTATCTACAAGAAAAGAGATCTCATCGTTCTAGAGAACGTACCTGCTGCTGCGGGAGAATCTCGAAAGTTAGAGCCCAAATATCGTGGGCCCTACATCATTTCGAGAGTGTTACAAAACGACAGATATCTCGTCGAGGACGTGGGAATCGCACGTCCCAACCAACGGAAATTCTGTTCGGTGTATACGAGCGAAAAGTTGTAACCGTGGATCGTCGTGAGTCCCGAACTTGATTTTTACGATGATGCTGCAGATTCAGACACGGAGTAATGAATCGAGACGATTCAATGTCAGGATTGTCGAGTGTCATGGCAGCACCAATTGAAGAGCACCGGCCACGAAAGAAATCGAGAAGAGTCAGTCGCATCCGAACCATCAGCCGAGTCATTATATTTTGAACACAATAAATTGATTATTAACAAACGGTGCGCGTTAGTTTATTGTTTTTTCTCTACAATTATCCTGTTCCCAAGGTCCACCCGTGACAATAGTAATTAATTACCCTGACTTTAGTTTGATAATTTTTCACGACATTTGGAACTTTTCGGGGGTGTGACACTCGGTAGAGGCTGGCTCGGTAGTTTCGGGAATTTGCTTGTAGCTTAGATCGCCATCAACAATAAAAAATGCAATTTCTAAAATTCTTTAAATTGCATTCGTTCCTGAAATACCGGCGGACATGATATAGCTTAAGCCTTAAGCCGCTTTTCCCGAGGGAAGTTTTGGAGCAGTTAAAACTTTTTTGCTGCGTAATAATTTAGGAATAATATATAGATCTACAATGAATCTTCCATAATAGAGTGGATGATAAAGCTTAGTAGGCGGGGCATGAGACACACGGTAGAGGTTGAAGGAATTGCTTCGGGGACTTACTTGTTGCTTACATCGCCAGCAAAAATTTAACAATAAAATACGCCACCTGGAATATGTTACGTCGCTATCTGTATTGGTTCTTGAGATACGGAGGCGGCTGATGTAGCTTAAGTTTTAAGACACTTTACCCGCTTTTCCGGAGAAAGGAGTGGATCAATCAGATTGCGTTCCTCGTAGAAGTTCAACAATAACTTCCCCTGGCTTTATTTAGCGTGTAAAATTTTTTTTTGCAATTTTCTGAAGATTTGCCGAGGGGTGAGATAAACGCTCGGGGTTGAGAGGATGGTTTCATCGGTAAACCATCCTGTCAACCCCAACAACCCTATCTACATTGGCTCTTGAGATACGGGGTGGCTAATTGTAGCTTAAGTCTTAAGCCACATTACCTTTTGTTTCGGGGGAAGGGGAGTAGCAATAACATTTTTTGTTGCGTAATAAATTAGCAATAATATATATAATATGTAGAATGCTCCCTAATAATAACTTCTGCATAAAACTCAAGAGATTTAACCATTACTCCATTTAAACTTCTCACCCTGTACAACCTTGAGCTAAAATTAATAATCCAAAAAAGCTAGCTTAAGATTTAAAGCCAGTAGGCTTTACTTGTTAATATCTCTCTGCACCTTAGCATAGTCGAAACCTCAATTTGCATAACAAAAGCCTATAATTCTCAAAATTCAACAGTAAACATGTTGTCTGTGGCAACAACACTACTCGTATCTTAACGTGAACGACACGGCACATAGAGCTTTAAAGAAAAAAAGTAGAAAAAAGTTCTTACTCACACAACAAATAGCTCCGTCTTAGGAAAATGAAGAAAATTAAGATCAGCAGACATGCAACCTATTATTAAACTTGTGCAAATAACCGAACAAATCACATAAGCTCAACAAACTTAACGGCATTAGCAATTTACCATAATAATTGGCAGATACAACTTTTATCCACAATAGAAAAATTTTATTGTTCTTTCTCTTTAAGATGTACATATGTACGTCGAAGCTGAAACAAGTAAAATTCTGTTAGATACGTTTTCTGGTCTTATATGCATTTAGAAAGAACTCGAGAAATTATCTTCAATTAATCGCAGAATAAATTTACCACTTCATACATATTCACGTCAATTAATTTGAGGAATACTCTGCAATCAGTCTAGAATCTGTCTATTGTCTGTCTGTCTATCAGTTATTTTTTATCTCTGTCTCAGCCACAAGAAAAAATGTTATACAACTGCAGAAGGTAAATTTTCTTGAGAAACTCTTAAAGAAATTCTTTTTTTTTCTTTTTTTATTCACAGTCGATTAACTGGTTGGATTGGGTTGAATCTTTTTAATCTGTTTTTGAATGCTAATAGATTCTGTAAGCGATTGCACGATTTATAGAGAATCGGAAGATTAGTCCACGCAAAGCTTTATGTTAACTACAATCTTTTTTCTCCTCGTAGACGATGACGATGAACAATTTTACGGAATTTTCATGGCTCACCCACGAAATTGGTTGGGTAACAACTTTATCGACGTTATTGCTGAAATGGTTGATAAGCGTAATAAAAATTGTTCAACCGTAATATTGACGATAGAGTCTACTTCGGGCTATTTTATTTTTTGTTTCTTTTAGTCGACCGAGCTTTGAATGTTTGTTATACAAACATTATTTTCATACGTAAGATTTTCACGAACGAATTAAATGAAGCGGAAAGCCCACATGTGTAGAGTGTGGAGAGATTCTTAAGAGTACCTCTAAGCTACCTCAGTAATATTCAAGTCATGTCAACCTATTTTTTGTAGTTGATTGTTAAGGTCAAACGAAATGAGCAGGAAAGTATAGCGCCATAGTTGGTCAGGGGTTGAAGGAGGGTATTTATATTTTTGCAGAGTTATTGTACTCTAATTTATTTGTTTGTTGATTATGACCTCTTGATACTGTATGATTTGTGATTGACTTAAGTAGTTAAGTGCACGTCATTGCGATGGTTGAATTCGAGACGCTTCTGCGGTAAACGCAATGTTGTACAATGGACGGAACAATTATATGCAAATAATGCTGACATCGATTTTCTAATATAGGTGATATGATAAAGAGAATACCATTGTTAATAGGTTGGAAAATTGTGGCAAGGTGCGTCTTTATAATTCGAACGGAGAAGCACGTTCTTACGGAAATTCGATAATGGGTTCTTTTCCGTGTTGACAGGGAAATGAATTTACATTAAGGCATTAGAATATGGCAGGACAAAATAGTTGTTGTCATACCAAAGACGATTGATTTTTTTGTAGTATACACTATATGAAATTTACTTGTCCGTAGCAGTTGGTTAAACTAACGCTGCATCTTTTTTTTTGAAAATTTAATTAAGCATTGTGGTACTCTAAAATCATTGAATTTTGTTTCGCTTGATTATTTGTGCAAAGAATACAAATTTCTTTTTAGTTATGAAATGGGAGACATAAAATCTCCAAACGATCAGCCCTTAGTGGAAGTTGGAGGCAAAAGGTCTAGAATCCTATTCAGTATTCCCATGCTAATTACATAAGGCGCTAAGTTTTCGATGGAGAATAGAGTGCAACATTTTTAAGTAGCAGCAATTCGTTAGAAAAAGATGAAAACGGAATTAGGAAATGAATAACGATACTGAAAACACAACACCAACATAATTGTAAACTACAACGCAACTGACCGATCGCGAACTGATTGGTAAAAGCCAACGTTTTCACGCCTTCCGCAAAATTTTCCGCGACGCTGAATGGCGAATTGGGTAAACGACATTTAATGCTTCAAAACAAAAATATCCGGGGCAACTACAAATTAGAAGTAGTGAAAAAACAAGTTGAGTAAGCAGGAGAGTGCTCCTCAATGCTGTCGAGAGGGAAGGGAAGATGGGGGGAATCCTCCCGGGCCCGGCCTTCCTAAAGGGGCCCGTAGGTCTTATTCAACAATAAAAAAATCCCCGTTGGCAGCACCAGCCGGAAAGGTAAATTTCTCGTATGTAGCGTAAGATTTCGGAAAAGAATTTGGCTTGCGTACTACTGAACTTCTCACTGAAATTTTCGTAGCACCACATGGGTATTTATTAACATAAAAATAATCTGCCAACTTTCGTATTTAAAGACCCTTTATAGAGGCGCAAATATTTTGCCCATTCAATTGAGTTGCACATTCAATTGAGTTGCACATTTATGGATCACATACTGAAAATCGGCAGATAATAAATTGTTATAAACATATAAGTACAGGTGTTGTCCTTCTCACATTTGCAGTTTACACAGTGGTTACCACACAAAGGTGATAGATAACTTGTTAGCTAAAATAGATAATTTCAAAAGATTTCCATAAAAATTTAAACAGCACTTGCGTTGCTATTAATATAAATATTTTCAATTCTTTTCTGAACCATCAGGGGCCACCATTTTGAATTTTTATTGAAAACTGCTGTTGAAAATGTTAAGCTGTAAATTTCCGACTTTTTCATTTGTCATCCGATTTGCATAATTTTTTTTGCAGGTTTAATTAACTTGCTTTAATAACTTATAATTTCAAATTTCATCGGAATCTGTTGAGAAACTTGGCTGCTAGAGGGCTACAGAAATAAAAAAAATTTAAGTCCCCCTATATGCGGAGCCCCCCTAAACACTTTAAAATATTTTCTTGCACTGCAAATTTCGAGAGGCACCACTTTTGACCTACGTAGAAAATTTCCTCATTCTAGCTCAAGGGAACTTACTGTGACGCACGAACAAACGGACGGATGGGCGGACGGACAGACAAGTCACGATTTCATAATTTTTCAGGGGATTGTAAAAATATTTTAACAATATCCTAAAAATGGTCTGCTATATAAATACTTCCAAGTTGTCGTTTAAAACGTTTCCATGAAAAATATTCATTATTTCAGTTGCTACTAAAATAGCGAATCGCGCTTGCCTTCTGACCTTTGGGGCCCCCATTTTGAATGCATGCATTTGATTTTGGATTATTTTAAATCTTTGTATGCTAGGACCGCATCAATCAATGTGCCAAATCTCGTTCAAATCAGAGTTTCACTCTAGACAGGGTAAAATTATTCAATTTTTAGTGAAAATGGCAGCTAAAAATATTCGGTTTTAAAATTTCGATTTGTATCTTAAAATCAAGCTTCACATACATCGGATCAAAATTGCGAATTTTAGAAGGCCTTGAAGTTTTGAGCTTCAACTGGCCGCCATTTTGTTTTTTGCAACCTGACCTCAAGTTTTTTTCCACAGCTCTTTAGATACATATAGTTTCTATCAAACTACCGAATTTAATTAGCATTGGTTGAAAGCTTTAATCAAAACTACAGCAACAAAATTTTGTAGTTTTTTCGACCTTTGAGCGGCCGCCATTTTATTTCTGCCGCACCGAGTTTGGATTTTTTATTGTGAGATTCATCGCATACATCAATGAATCTTTGCATCAAATTTCAGGCAAATCGGAGCTATACCTTTGTCAGAACAGAAATCACGATTTTTCGTCTAAAATGGCCGCCATTTTGTTTTTGCCTGGCCGATATAGCTGGTTCACGAACTTAACCGAGATACCTTTTCTGAAAATTTGGTGCAAATCCAAGCAAAATTGCAACCTCTAGCGTGGTCACATATTTCGTTATATCCCATATATATATACGAGTATATATATATATATATATATATATATATATATATATATATATATATCCCCTTTTCTCTCGAGAAATTTACCTAAAAATTTGCATTTTCTTCTCCTGAAATTCTTACCACTTGAAAAAAATTCCTAAAAATCGTAAATTAGCAAATAATAACTGAATTTAGAATCGAAAATGAGAAATTGTTTAGGATTTTTTTTTTCAAATTTTGCGTGTTTATGTTAACGTGCTGCTCGTGCCGCAGTTGAATGGGCGAGTTTACACGTGGCCGCAATAAAGTTTGCGACCAGTGGCCGCAAACAAATTAACTGGATACTGTCTCAGGTCTACCGGGCTCAACATGCTACCCATGTTCATTTTCTATACGATACACATTTTATCTGTGTATGTTTATCATACTAATTCCATTGCCATCCATCGTCAAGTGCAGACGGCCTATGCACTGCCGCACAGCATTTTCACGGGTTTCTCGCCAGGACCAAGCACACATTTCTCATCTGCCATACACGATTCGCATGATCTTTCCCCTTGAACTATCAATGGATGAATGATTGCTTTGAGCCTTCTAAAAATTTCCAAGGCGAAGCTGATGGGCATGCATTTGTTGTAGATCGTGCTACTTAGTTGTTTTAACGTGTGCAAACCTCTTTAGTACATTTTGGCTTCTCTCGACGTCGCGTCCCTTTCGTCTAAGAAAACCTGATTAACCTGTTGGCAACTGGCAGCACGCTGAAGCGTGTGTACTTGCTCAATGTAGGCGCCACTTATGCTTATTGGCTACAGTCGCAGTGCTTCTGACATTCTAACAGAAGGTGTGGCCCAGTCTGCAACACTTTGTAATTGTTTGTCGTTTTGACAACGTTGAGCGAAACAAAAAAGAAAACAGTGGCGATTGGACATAATAACACATGAATAAGTAACAATCATTCATTGTGCTTGCGTATCGAGCGGGAGAATTTTGCCGACCGGCTAAAAATGGTGGCGCAAGGGCGCATAAAGTGGGATTTGAGAATTTTTGAAGTATGCACGTCGCATCGCTGCGTGCAATTTTCGAAGTTTGTAGTGAAATAGGGTAGATATAAATGTCCGTTCAGAAGTGCAGCGATGGTCTGCTGCCTCGGCGAAAGAGGATGGTAAGATCCGCCGAGATTGGCCTTGTCTGGGGACGCGTGAATGCGCTGGCAAAGTAGCGTTGCGGTGTCGTGGGGGCGGGTTCTTTCCCCCAGCACAAGGAACCACTACAAAAGAATTTCGCATTCACGAATTCCTGGATCACAAAAAGGTCGACCGAAGTGGAAAAGGAGGTAACCAACTAAGGGTCAGAAATTGCTGACGCAAAGGGCAAACTGGACCTGAGGAAGACAGATGGACTTAAAAGACTTCGTCGTTATCGACGATTCTTATGGCCCACAAATAAGAGCGGGGTATCCAGATGGTAGCGCTGCCCCCCTCGCCCCCTCCGAACCAGATCAAGATCCAAACGTAGACGTGACCATATATTTCCCATCTGAGTGGAAATCTCATACAAACATAATTTGCATGAGTTTTTCCATCAAATGAGAAATATAAACGTGGCCAATTTATGTTATAGTATTATGTGATGGAATCACATAACTCTATATCATAAAAAGGCACGCGAGCGGAAGGCCACTCTATCCGGAAAGAGCCCTGTTAACAAAGGAAAAGGAAGAGCGCGCCCGATGGCTAGAGGAGCCTGCCATCGATGCGGGTCCTATACCCGGTCAGGTTGAACAAAATAGAAAGACCGAAATTTTCTCTTAATGATTCCTTATTTAATAGGGGTACCGGTTAATTCCATCTAATAGATGGCGTAACTTGATTTTTATTCCAGTGATTCACCTTTCCAAATATGTGTTGGAAAGCTACTGTCATATAGTTTCAGAATCAGTATGTGTCATTTAGCTGAAGCGTAAACAATACTTTTTTTTACTCTGCAAATGTCGAATTTTGTGCCGAATAAAGAGTTTTTAGGGGAGTACTTCTTCATTGAAGAAAAAGGCTGCCGAAAGTCATCGTATTTTAGTGGAAGTGTATGGTGTGCATCCTCTAGCTGAGCGTACGTGCCAGAAGTGGTTTGCACGGTTTAAAAGTGGCAATTTTCACTTGGAGGACGATGAACGGCCCGGACAGCCAAAAAAGTTTGAAGATCACGAATTGGAGACATTGCTCGACTAAAATCCATCTCAAACTTGCAAAATCACTTGGCGTCGCTCAACAAACCATTTCCGATCGTCTAAAAGCAATTTTTCACAATAAAGCTTCAATTTTCTGAAAAAAAACCGCATATTTAACCGGTACCCATATTAATACTTTGAATTTTTATTGAACAAAAAAAAATGTACTATTTCAACTGGACGTTAATAATATTTCAACAAAAGGAATTTCCTCCAAATACCATACAATATAAGAGATTTAGACTTCACTTAAAGCAAAACAAAAGTTCGGTTGAAAAAAAGAAATAATCAAATTTTTAATGCTCTTTATTTGATTACGAAATTATATCTTGTTTAACGTATTGATATTACCTAACAATCTACAGGATCCAGCAAATCAATACATAAACCGTTTGACCTCGCATCTTTTTTTCATCTTTTTTTCGTTTATTTTTAAAAATTTTTTTCTTTTTTTTTAGAATTTTTTATTTCCAAATAACTATTTGCGTACAATTTGACCCCAATAGTAATACATGAATTTGTTTCCTCCCTTTTATCATGCAAAAAAAAACAAAAAATTTTGGAGAATTAGAATATTTTTTTAAAAATAAACAAAAAAATTTAAGAAAGCTTAAGAAAATCAATAATTGTATCAAAAAAAAAGACAAAAAAAAAGTTAAAAAAAATTGCGAAAATTAACAATTGTATAAAAGGACTAAGAAAAATTTACGGAAATGAATAATTGTATAAAAAGGCAATAAAGTTCAGAAAAAGCTTGAAAAATTAATAATTATATAAATGGATAAATAAAAATTCAGAAAAATTTACGGAAATTAAGAATTGTATAAAAACGCAAAAAAATTTGAGAAAATTAATAATTGTATCACAAATTAACAAAAGGGTACTTACCCAACATCCTCGCCGGGCGTCCGCTGATGATGTGGGTGAATTCCTGAAAACTAATTTCTTTATGTTGACAAATTCGCACAGATACATATACTTTTCTTTTTCCTTAACTTGGTCAATTTAAAAAAAACGCGCACGTGGCAACAGAATTCATGCAATTTAACAAGTTTCCTCCTTTTTTGTTTTAAGTCTTTTATACGACTCATATTATTTAATACTACGCGCTGATTGCGCCACATCAATTTCTCGATCATAAACGTTAGGTGATGATGAAAGCATTGAAACGTTATTGGATCACCGGCTATTTGCGCGAGCTCCTGTAGCCATTATTCCTCGACATTCTGTTTGTGAGAAAAATATTTTCTGCATCATTTACCTTGCGCATATCACCATTAGGAATCACCGCCGTTTGCACAGATTAATTACTATCCTTGAAAGCTTCTATTTCGATAGACTCGGAAGTTTTCTCCCACGGAGCTCGACCTTGCACGGATATAAAGGAGGCGCCACAGTTCTCTACGGTTCGACACAAATCCACTGATGATTTGTAACCAACGTCGTCGGAATCACATCTAGAGGAGTTCAGGACATTTTAAAACAGCACAACTGCCTGCAGTGATTGCAGCCGCGATTCGAACCCATTCCATCCACATACGGATAAATCAGCTCCGCAGCTGTTGAAAGCTCAAGTAAATCTTTAGCGGCAAATTGTGCTATTAACAGCGAATCCTATCCGTTGGTCGCAAGCTCATTTCCTCGCGCCAAATCCCTTTGGAAAAACGAATCCGCTATAATCATATGGATAGAACGCAAGTCGACATCAAAGTATCTCCTTTGGGGACCTGATTAATTCTGGGAGGGTGGAATATTTTTCGAAATTGTAGCAAAGGAAACTTTTTCACTTTTAGGCTATGGGTCTTTCCCCGTGAATACAAGTTAATTTCACTGTCCAAATTTCCACTTCTTTCTCTTTGTTCACTATACTACACAATTTCCATCCTTCCTATCTTACGATGTTCACACTTTTCATGCGACTTTTCCCAACAAATTCTACTTTTCACTTTCCACAATCTTTTCGGTCTGTTTCCCGAGATTTACCACATATTTTACGAACAAATCAATGAAACATACACAACGAATGACGAACTGCCCGCGCTTCTCTTTTCTTTTTTCGCGGCGTGTCTTGTTCTTTTCTTTTTCCCGTGTCTTGTTCTTTTCTTTTTCCCGTGTACCGCTAAATCGCATCAGCTACTAGCTCAGCTGGGTTCGCTTACATTCCGTCATATTATACACCGTCGGGCCGCACTAAATCAGTGTTCCCATATCCTAAATTTTAATGGACAGATTTAAATTTTTTCAAGAAAAATTGATTAAGAAAAATGGAAAAGATTCTAAAAAGTAATAAAAATTAAATCCCATGAAGAATATAATTATAGGGAAACGTTTAAATTTAATATGATGGAAAATTGATACAAAATTGCATTTAATAATAATAAGACACAAAACTATTTTACAAATTACGATTATAAATGGAAATAATTAAATATTTTTCTAAATCTGCTATTAAAATTTTGAATATAGGAAGGTTTTCGAGCAGTTTGCTTGTGTGACTGCTCGATTACTACAAGTTCTTCTTCATATGGTCATGGCGAAGCTCTCAATCCCCAAATAGTTGTGCACTATATTTTTTACATCCACGAATATTGTTTGTTGACGTTATGTTGAAATGTCCTCGAGCTTCCCGCTGGACGTCTACCTTGTGCTCTACCCGTAAATGTTCTTTCGGGTTGCCGGTTATCTTCCATTCTTCCTACATGGCCCGCCCATTGCAATTTGCGTATCAGGTGGATCGTCAAATAGTTCATACAACTCATCATTGTAACGTAGTCTCCACTCTGTTTCTTGTTCCGCTGAGCCATAGATTTCCCGAAACATTTTGCATTCAAAAACGTCCAATGCCTTTTTGGGTTCGCTCGTCAGGGTCCATGTTTCACTTCTATATAACAGCACAGGTTTGACTAATGTTTTGTAAATGCGGAGCTTATTTTGCCTGTGTACCACTCTGAACCTTATAATGGGAAGTAAAGAGTAAAAGGCTTCATTTGCGACATCCAATCTCGTCCTTTTCGGTGCCTCTTTTATTCAAGTTGGCTCCAAGGTATACAAAGTTATCCACACTTTCAAGGTTGTAGTCGATTCTGATCGGGTTTTATCGAACTGGAGTTTTCTTCCTCGTTTGAGTCATGAATTTGGTTTTAGTTTCATTAACGTGTAGACGAATTCGGTTTGCTTCAGATTCGAAGCTTATAAATGCTTCTTTTTCATCTGAGATTGAACATGCTATAATAATGACGTCATCAGAATATGCTACCAGTTGTGAGGACTTGAACATTAGTGTACCCGAGGTTTCAGCTGATGTCTTCCTGATGACGTGTTCCAGCGCAATATCAAAGAGCATTGGGGCGAGTCCGTCCCCTTAGTTCACCAATTACCTTGTCCTGGGACTCTGTGTATAGCGTCGCGACCATGACCATGCAGACTTGTATTGTTGGGCCGCCAAAGTCAAGCATTATTTTGTACTGCGCATTTCTGTCGACACAGTTGTATGCTTACTTGAAATCTACAAAGAGTTGGTGCACGTCGGTGTTATATTTCCAGCACTTTTCGAGCACCTGCTTTACTGAGAATATTTGGTCTATTGTATTGTTACTTCTAGGTCCCAATAATTACCCCAACCCCTGTGCCGTCTCAATTTGCTCACAAAATTGCAACTATTTGTCAAAAGTAGTTATTTTTAGAGTAATTACCCATTCAAAACGCTGGATGACTTCAAACGTACATACTCGTATATTCATTTCCAAAATTTGATGTTAGTAGGTGCACTCAAAATGGAATTCCATTCGTGAACAGTTGAATTCACACATATAATTCTATTCGGCTGAACAAATGGATTAGATTTCTTTAAAATGGGGACACTAACTAAATATGCATTCTAAATAATTGATAAGAGCCAATAATCAAATAACAAACAAGGTTGCTAAAAATTGATTAATGTGTCACAGTTTGGAACCACACGTGTTTCGCAACATTTTAAGCTCTATCAAATTTGTTCAGTTTAAGCTTATTCCCTATATACATTTTTGTATTTTCATATGAAAATTGAAGCGGTAAAATCGTTGAATTTATGTCCATTATTTGTTTTTTCTTCTTGGCTGGTCGCCAATCCGATAATATAATACATGCGTTTTAAAACTACTACAATAAACGAAATTCAACTTCTGCTACTTTTATTATTGAGAAAATGTATTAAAGTCGGATAAGAAGACGAAAATCATCTTTTCATCAATTTAATTAGCAACGATGAGCTTTTTCAATGTGGACATTATATTGATGTGATAGCTTACAAAAATTACAAATTAAATAAGCACACATGTAGATACCTATGCATCAGTTTACACAACAAATAGGTATGATGTTGAATTTTTAAGTTCAAGCTGAAGCTATAATTTACGTCTTTCCATTGACTACAGTACACATATGATCTACCTATTTGTTCAAAATATTGGCATAGGCCAAAATAACGTCATCACTAAAAATGTTTATGTTAAATCGACCATTTGCTAATTTGCTGTTTTATTTTGTTTCCCTGTTCATTTATTTCATCGTCTCCAGCGACTGCATTCTTTGCATATATAAACCTGGTCAAAGCTTTGTTAATTTAGAATATTTACGTTGTGAATAAAATACAATACTGCATAAAATGACGTCAATATACGAAAGAGTTGTCAAAAAACTGGGACTTTGTGTTTTATATAAGTATTTCTTTAACTAGTTTCTGGAAGATACGAATAAAGAATTTTCGTGTTATCACAGCAAATATTTTTCCCCATGTGTGGGCTTTAGTAGGTTGGCGAGCGTACAGTTAACTTCATTATAACATTCAGCGATAGTAAAATAACAGATTGGTGATAATTCATGCACAACTGTTGCTTATGCAGGAAGGAAGCGCTTATCAACTAGAAAAGCCTATTTATCAGAAACCCACATACGAGTGTTCGCCGTTGTAATATTTACATTGCTTTAACGCAAAATAATACGAAACTATTCTTATCAAAAATTTGAGCTGAACAATATCTATAAAATTCCCCTTCTAAACATTCCAATCGAAATTGCTAGACAACAGCACAACGCATGTAAACCGTTCAATTAATTTAGATTCAAATAAACACAAATAAATGAATAGCGTTTACGTTAATTTGTCATCTATTCATCTTTTTATTTATAGAAATGTTGTAAGCTCAAATACAAGTATGTTTAGCCCGTTGCCTCATCTCATCTCGCATCAACAAAACATCATCCTTAGCCTCATCGACGTCGTCTCGTCATTATAATCATGATGAGGTCGCGAGGCTTCTTAATTAATTCGCGAGTAAGAATCATTAGAGATTCCTGCCATTCATTGGTTCAGTCACTGAGTGTGTGGCCTTACACTAGAAATTCATGCACATCCTACAATCGACTACAACCGATGATGATGCTGATCATGATGAGAAGATTTGAAAGTTCAGTCGTGCAGAAATTTAAATATAATTTTTTCTTATTTGCATTGTTGATTGTTTCGCTAATAGCGGAGTGTGTGTGATTTAGCGGATCGCAAAGATGTAAGGTCAATTGTTTTAAACGCATGATACCGAGTATTCATGGGATTTCAAAGGAAATTATGAAAATCTTTGAAATTTGATCTGAATACAATTGAAGTGTCAGGAATGCTAAGAGGAATTGGAATGACGAATGTAAATTGATATTAAGGTAATGAGTATGGGATTTGGGTTGAATGTCGCGACAATAGTTCACAATTTGAAGGCTTAGGTGAGACACTCAAATAAATCTTTATCTTTTATTGAAGGTTCCTCTAAAATTCGTATTAATGCTCACAAAAATTTGTACGTTTTAGGGAGTGTAGCCACATTAAAGTGGCTTAGAATAATGAGAACAGATCTTTAGTTTATTTGATATCTATAATTACCTTAGCCACAAGCGAAAAGCCTTATGGGCCGGTCAAAAGATGCGATATTTTCCGTAGTCCCAGACATTTGAAATAGCAGGAGATTCCTTAATCCCTAAGTAGCACTAGGCGAGTCTATGCGTGGTTTTTTTTTGGGCAGGAAAAAGCTGCCCGTGCTGGGTTACCTACATAAAATCTAACATGGCCAGAATCATTGTTACAAATATAGGCCGGTCAAGCAGCGTGCGCGCAGCAAGTAACTCTTATGTATGCCCCCGTAGCATCGTCGCAGTAAACCAGCTCGAGCTCAGTATTTAAGTCTGTAGTTTTACACCTTGTAATAAACTCTGTCACGAGTTTAATTTGCCTTTTCAAACCCTCCGCACGTATCGCGGCAACTTTTAGCCCCAGGAACAATCAAAGTAATGACCCCGTGTTAAAGTGCGTTGTGGTGTAGCACGCGTAGACACACATCAAGTGCAAGAACTCACCCTCGTTGGTGAGAAAGTGCGCATCCATTTGTTAGCAAGCCGTGTAGTTAGTTGCCTGCATAAGGGGCACCGTCCCCATGTCGACCGTCAACCCCTTATACAGTGCCTCCGACACGCACCATGGTTTTGGGTAACGATAAAGTGACGGTAAAGCCCCAACAGATTGTGATGGAACAAGAACCACAGCGTCGAGCTGCAGAAAGTGGACCACGCCCTGCAGCCGAGCGAGAGAATCACCGTCGCGGGGTATCGGCTGACAGCCAGTCTAATTTTGTAACTGAGCACCAGGCCACATTAGGCGTAGGCTCGGTAAACTCATGTAAACTGCCGTCCTTTTGGCGGGCGTGCCCGGAGCTGTGGTTACTTCAGGTTAAATCGCAGTTCCAGGCTCATCATGCATCCAGCGATGCGTCAAAGTATCATATGGCACCCGCAGGGGGAATGCCGATCGACAGGAAAACTCTTGAAGGCTAGCATTCTTTGGAGAGTGCCACCCCCACGGACCCGAGGATATAGAGGTCACCGTGGGGCTTCTCCTGAGATGACAGGTAATGACCCTGACTTAATCTGGAGTACGCTATGGGCAATGAATTTGAATTGATGCTTTGGGCTGGTGGATATGATTGTTTGGACCTAGTTACTTTGCACGGTAGCAGCGAGGTGACACTCGTGCGTGAACGGCTCCAATTCAACTATCATGCCGTCTCCGTCCTGGTTATACCTTGGCAGTACGTTCGAAGCTCGTACCGTTGGGTTGGTTGTGTAAGCTCGGTTGAGACGGACTCCGGATTGGCGCTGGTCTGGCTCTGAACCCTTGGCAGCATAAGGGCTTATGCCAACCATCGCATGGCCTCCCTGCTCTGCAAAGATAACTATGGAACCAAAAAGGTGACTTCACACACGAACAGAAATAATGACTCCGAGGGGGCACCCTATCAAACTGGAGCAATTTAAACTTAAAATAGATAAAAAAAATTAGTAAAAATTTTATCAACGACGGCGCAACCAGCCACGATGTCAACAGCACATCGGGAACGATACCAGCAACGATGAATACAATGACAGTAAAGACGTGTAGTAATCGAGCAGTCACACAAGCAAACTCCTCGATAACCTTCATTGCATTTCATTATTTAATTATGATGTATTGTCATAATTAGAATGCAGTCAACGTTTGTTCCCGTTACACGTAGAATCAATTAGTGTTGGAAGGGCACGATAAACAATTTCTGCTGGACCGATTAAGTTCGTTCATAAAGCAGCAGCAAGAATTTCAGAAGAAAATGGCGAAAAATGAACGAGATCGTGAGCCAAAAAGCGCTAGAAATCGAAATCGAACAGTTGATGATTAAAAAAGACATTAGCAGACTGAGAGGTAGTCAGAGAGGTACGAACACATCAACAATTTTGGCTATAACGAATTAAGTAGGCGTTGCAAACAAAAAGGAAATCGACTTTTCTTTTTTCTTATGCTCAGCTACATTTTTTTTTTTTTTTACCTCCTTCCCTTCCACTCTCTCCATCACACTTTCTTCGTCGCACAACGCTCGTGCGATCTGCACTTCACATTTCGTCGTTTCTACAGGTGTGCCACCCAGACAATGTGTAAAATATCGGTATAAGGGGGCACACCAACATCCAGATGTGTTCATTTGGTGAACTCAGCTGTCAAAAATACAATTTGCAAACATTTTTCTTGGCAATTTTCTATTATCGATGATGTGATCTGCTTAGACCGAAACACTTGTAGCTTTTTCATTGATCATTTTGATAAAATACGTCGGCTGCTGCTGAAGATTTCAGTGAGAAGAAATTAATAAATATATTATCTACAATTACTGGCGCAAGTAAAAACCGCAGTAAATACTTCATGAACATAGAAAAGTAGTCAAATAATAATTTGGACGCCGGCGACTGAAAGAAAAAGTAATCAAAAGTTCAAAGGCGTGCCAACAAATCAGCGCTGAGGACAGCGGAAATGGGAGAAATAGAAATGGCTTGTCAGCACTTTGCGGCTTACCTTAAGGAGTTTGGTTTCGAGTCGTTTAGTATTGTGCACGCAGTCTTCTCACTTGTGTGACGAAAGAGGCAAGAAAGCGTAAGGTATCCAGTTTTCTGTTTAATGATTAGGTTTGTCATGTTGTAATTCGATACTTTAATTCACAACGCAGTTTGCCACGTTAGCATTGCTTTCCCACTAAAATATATAGAACTCAAAATCATCTCAAACATTTGAAACTCAGTAAAGCATCTTCAAGTGCAAAAATTAGCTCACTAGTATAGCCAAAGTTTAGTAACTTCTTTGTGAACCTCAACATTCTCATTTACTCTTCCGCTAAGGGATAACCTTTCATAAATTATCTAACTGGATAAAGAATTATATTATGGCGACGTAACTAAGATTATAAATAGATTGATATGTATACATATATGTGAGGAAATAAAACAATTGGGGGGGGCACCGCTACCATATGGATGCCCCACTCTTATTTGCGGGCCATCAGAATCGTCGGTAACGACGTAGTCCTCTTAGTCCGTCTTCCCCAGGTCCAGTTTGTCCTTTGAGTCAGCAATTTCCTTTGACCCTTAGCAGGTTACCTCCTTTTCGACTTCGGTCGACATTTCTTTGACCCTGTAATTCGTGAATGCGAAATTTTTTTGTAGTGGGTCCTTGCGCTAGGGGGAAAGAACCTGTCCCGAGACACCGCAACGCTAGCCTGCCAGCGCATCCACGCGTCCCCCGACAAGGCCAATCTCAACGGATCCCCACTGCTGAGGCAGCAGACCATCGCTCCAGTCCTTTACGGGCAAGTTTCTATACCTACTATCACTACAGACGGGCGAAAAAACGGACATTAACAGACAGTCTTGTTCAGACTGAGATTCCCGTGGCGTTCGGGCGCAGCAAAACAACGATGCGAACGCCAGAATGTCCTAAAAAGGAAGAGGGCAAGACGCGCCAAATGTTCGGGCGGCAGAGAAAAATTTAAAGAGCATCGAGAATTCGATGGTTACAGCTGCGATCGTTACCGAAGCAACCGAAGCAAGGGTCTTAAGTCCCGAAATAATAACGCACGATCCTGAAGTCCACAAATTTATCACGGTAGGGAAGAAAGGAGTGACCAGACAAATAAATCACCATTGTTTGATTTCATCACCATCGAAAATGTGACGGAACTACTATACCCGAAAACGGAAGCCGATAACCTCTCCGAAGAAAGGAGGTCGCAAAGTCCAGCGACATCACAAAAAAATGCTAATCCGAAAAACGGGGGATGTTCTAAAGAGGAACTCCTAGACTGCATAGGCCATTACTGAAGGAACTGCCTAGAGGGGAAAGAGGACCAGAAGGCCAAAAAAGAGCAATAGGCTGAAGAAGCATTGAGAGAAGCCTAAAGGCACGCGCAGATAGCTCCACCATTAAACATCAATAAAAGAATGGCGCCTTGACCAATCGAAGGAGGTCAGGATAAAAGAAGGAAGGAAGAGGAACTTGATGGACATGGAATGCCAGATATGGGGTTCATGGCAGTTCTGACAAAAGGAGTGCAAAAAGCAGCAAGGAAACTCCTTCAGAAAATAAAGTTCGCTTGGGCACCCAGCAAGAAAGAAGAATTGGCGCGAAACAGAAGAGATAAAGCCATGATAAAAACTCCGGCACCAGACACTGCTCGTAAAACGGCAAGATAGCCGATTCTATGCAGAAGTGTTGCGGGATATCAGGGAAAATGTAAGGCTCAAAGACACCAGCACTGCTATTAAAGCAGTACAACCAACTCGCTGACTTTCCACCGTATTGGCTGTGAAGGAACCATACTGGACGTGACGTTCGCTTCGGAGTCCTTAGTACTACTCAGCCAGTGATAATCAGTGCATTCCGCTTGAGATCCGTGATGTTGTCTCCTTACATACGCGCTCTTCGCCTTCTAAATTGGGTGGAATGTTGTAAGGGTGAATGACGAGGGGGTCGTCGAGGTGCTCCGCTGCAGGGTGATTTCCATGGGACAAAAGAACTGGTAGGTCAAGACGTGGTGAACTCAACTATGAGCATCATCACGACAGCATGCAGCGCTTCTATGCCCCGTCGAAAACCCCGGCTCTAGTCGCTGGACGCACCGTTGAACAAGCACAACTTAGAAAAGGGATGCTAATGCGTCAAATGAGAGATTGGATGACTGCTCGCGGGTTCAGTTTAGCACTGGGGAAAAGCGAAGTGGTCTTCTTGACAAAAAAGAGAATCCCTAAAGTAAGGATGATCAGTATTGGAAACATACTAATCGAATCGAAGCCAGCGATAAAGTACCTGGGACTACTGATCGACTCGAAGACGAATTTTTCTGAGCAAATCAGGGCAACGGCTGAGAAGACTGCTACAGGCGTATTGGCTCTCAGTCGACTTATGGCCAACTAAGGGGCCCCAACCCATCAGGAAGACGCCTCTTGATGAATGCTCTAGGGTCAGTGCTACTATACAGAGCAGAAATATGGGGCGACGCTCTCAGTAAGGAGATGTGCCGAAAAGATTTGGCACAGGTACAGAGAAAAGGAGCACTAAGGATTGCATTTTCATATCCGACAGTCTCTGATTCGGCGAAGAGAGCTATTGCAGGTGAGATACCTGTCGCTCTCCTTGCTAGAAAGCGCCGCGCTATTTTCCTGTGTTGAAACGAGGACGCGAGAGAGACAATTGCCCGCGAGAAGAGGCAGCACTCACTCAACGATTGGCAGCAGTTTTGGGTGAATTACACGAAGGGAAGGTGGACTGCGCGGCTCATCCCGGATCTGAAACCGTAGCCAAATCTAAGGCATAGTAAGACTGACTTCTATCGGCCCCAGCTTTTGAGCTGAGTGTTTTCAGTACTACCTGCACAATATTGGTAAGTCACGGACTCCCGACTGTAGGTTTTGCCAAGGAGAGGAAGGTAATGTCTGCCACACATTTTTTGTGTGCAAAAAATAGGACAGGCTTCGGCGGGACCTCTACAGGTAAACGGGAGAGCTTACCCCGGATAGTATATTCACGGTGATGCCTGGATCTGTTGGCAAATGGAACAATTTGGCACATTATGCTCAGGCAGTTCTAAAAGATAGAAGTAATTCACAGCCGTTGAGGCTGAGGTATCGTTTATCTGGCACTTCCTCTTCGACCCTCCCCTCCCGCTGAAGGAGGGATTCCCCCAGCTTGAAGGCACCTCACGGCGTAACAAAACGAGACCCGGCCCGAAGTAATGTGTCAAACGATTCCAGGCTAGGTTCTCAAGTTAACAGGGGAGGTGTTTAGTGGGTAGTCCAGTCGCTCGTGCACATGGGAGCCCCACACTCAGTGCGTAAATGACATTCACCTCCTAACCACAAGAAAAACGTAAAATGTTGTTACCTAATTTGGACTTTTTCTCGAAGATCCTAGTTGTTCTACAAAAGGAGAAAATTTACTTACATTTAAAATGAGAGAAGGACTTGACCAAAATTAAACTAGCATTTAAAATGAGGAGTTTCAGTATATGAAAACAAATCGCTTTCATTTAAATCATCATCATCTTGCGTTGTAAATTCAATCTTCGTTCGTGTTGCAGCAACGGTACCATTGAATACAAAAATTTGTATATTAAATTTAAATTCGACTATCAGAGGGGTAATTTCATTAAGTGGCCCAACGATTTCAGTTATATCTTAAGTAATATGATGAGATCTGCTTTCATTATTAAAAAAACATTTTTTGAGATATTGAAGAAAAATAATTTATAAGTGTTTCTTTTATTTATTTCTGTCGTGGAAGGAAAGTAAATCAACACACCTCTAATAGGAACACGGAAGAAACTTTCTGATGCTAAATTATTTACTATCATTTCCTGCTGATCTGAAAATTCTAAGAAAAACTAAACATCCGTATATGCCATCATTGCTTACCCCTGTCCAATAACTAATACCAAACTTGGCAACTGGCGTCAGTCTGTCTGCACACTCATTACGAATGAAAAACTCCTCCATATGTTTAACTAATTCCTCTACAAAACTCGCTTTACCATTTAGCCGTTATTTACATAAAATATTATTTTGCATTAATCCCCAAACACTTGTTATATAAAATTTATGGCATTTGCCTTTCATACCAAATAAGTAATCGTCAATGATCGCGCTGCAAAGCTACAGACACTCACGCCCACGTCAAAATTATAAACAATGTGTAAGTAGATTCGAAATTAAACCGCAAGTCGGTTGATATTCCTCTTGACTTTTTTCGGATACTTGTATCTAAAAATTACTGAAACAACATTGGTTAAAAGTATTTTTTATTTTTGTGCCATTTTTGTGGATGATCGAATCGGTAAAATGATCGCTAAAGAAAAATTTCCTATAATTTTATTTCAAAAGAAAATGCATTAAGCTTCAGAGGAAAAAACACAAGTGCATTCGCGGTTGATGGAATTGTGATTCGTTGTCGGTAAAGCGTTGAAAAGAAACGTTGAGATTTGTGTTGTAACCAAGTGCTTTAAACATTTCAATTTAAATTTACTGTACAGTAAACAAAATGTTTCTGTCTACAAAGTATTCAATTTTTTCTTATTCAAATAATTTTCAGTACCATTCTGGAAAGTGGTGCAGGCTAACGAAAATGCTTCCTTGCTAAATGAGATTTAAAAACTTTGAAACCCATTTTAAATAGAAAAGTTTAGAAGACACAAAAGTGCCATAAAATATCCAATGATTGTGTTTTCAAACAAAGTGCCCTGTTTTGACATCAATCCAAACATTAAAGTGCAGCAACGAAAAAGAACAATCGACGAGCAGGAGGAGAGTGGTTTTGAAACAATAAATTATGTCTTCCATCAAACACCAGCGGCGGCCAAGCGTATCGGATTGGTTTTCGTCGCTGCGTCGACAGCCAAAAAGTAAAAAATTTGGTACAATCAGCGGAAAAGGATTGCAACGAAGCTGTATCGATCTGTCGGGCTCGAATAGCACCTTCTATAACGACGTCTACGAGTATTCGGACGATAAAAGTTTAATTAATACGAAAAACGTTCGCGATTTCTGTTCACAATGTTGTTGCAAGACAACCTCATCATCCGCTTCATCATCACCGACTTCAACACTATCTTCAGCCACCACCGTGTCCGCATCGCGAAAATTTGACGGGATGAAAGTGATTAGTAGTGATGAACAAAATGAATTTCAAATCAAAACGGATTTGATAAATGATTTTCAAATCAGCAAATTGCCTGAGGAGGGCGACAAGTATTTGTTTAAGAAACGTTCCGAGTTTAAGAAAACCACCACAATGACCGTGACACGAACTACCATTCTGAAAAGGACCAATCGCGTTGGCCTCGTCTTCAATGAGGATGGTGAATTGATAACCGATTTGGAAACAGTGCGGGCAAATAGTTTGAATTCGTTGCTGGATGATGATTCCTTCAAGCCAAATAAATCGTTTGATGGTGATTTTCTGTATATTGACGATACGTCGTCGTGTCCTAGTGATATTAATGAGGAGAATACGAGTAATAGTGGCGCGAATAATAATGGTGATAAAATTAGTAATAAGTCGAATAAAAGTAAGAATAGTAGTAAAATATGTCCGAAATGTTTTGGAAATTTGCCAGTTGATAGAGCGGATAGCCGAAATGCAAAATGGGGAAAGGTAAGATTAATAAAATTTTCTTTGAATTTTTAAATTATATGTGAATATTGCTTTCTATATTCTTTAAAATTTCTTTGTCGCCCTGCAAGAAAAATGACTCATTGCTTTATTAGTTAATAATTAATTTAACTATCGTTCAATATTCCTCGTTGTTCTCGGTAGTTTAATACTCGTACATGAGAAAATTTTGGTCACTTCTATTTATTTATGTTTCAATGTGAACTGACATAAAATAAAACGTTAGCTTCAACCAAAAAGTGCCTCCAACTGTCTCGGTCCATTGACCGCGCGTCCTTCAATTTCAAAATCCAAGCAGCGATGAACTGTCTTCGTCGCCCGAGTTTTGCCACAACTTGACGAAAATTAGAACAAAGTTTTAAATCATTAACACCTTTATTTAGAGTGAAAATTCCATCAATCTTCGTTCGTGTCGCAGCCACAGCGCCATTGAAGGCAAGAATTTCTGAACTCTTAAATCAAAGCTTCAATTCGAGTGTCAGAGGCATCATTTCATTGATTGTCCCAACAATTTCAGGGATTAAAATCGAACTTAGAAATAATACAATGGATTCATTTTGCATGGTTAAAGATGCTTAGACATTATATGGGATTCCGTTGCATTAAAAAAATTAAATTTTGCGCTGAACAAAGATCAATAATTTAGCGATTTTTTAGTATTTTCCTTCTATGATATAATGAAAGAGAAGAAAATCAACACACATATGAACACAATCATTTTCTAAATTGCTGGTCGATTTTTGATTCTTATCTTATCTGCTATAAGTCCCCACCCTGTCCCTCCACGTGGTCTTGTTCCTCGTAGTTCAACTGCTACTAATTTGTTAGAAATAACTGTCAGGATGAAGTGGAACGTTTTGGAAATGAAAGTATCAAGTCGAGTAATTATGTTTATTCACTCTGAATATTCACATGAATCAACCGATCTCTCTGACGTCTCGTCGCTAACTGCCCACTCTACTTGAACGTCCTCTCTCCGCTTGTTGAGTGTTGCCATCCTGGTAATCTAAGCTTGACAGCCCAGCCATCCTACTTGAGCTGTTGATCGTTCCATTTCGTTGTGATCCAGTTGTTGCGTTCTTCATGCTCTTTAATGTCAACTGCATTCGGTGGATATTCATGACCCAATCTACCGCGTTATATCCTTGTATCCTTAAATACTGGATTATCAATTTGTTGACCTTCTCAATGTGGCCGTTACCTCGAGGGGTTCTCACTGCTGTTTGAATATGTCGAATCTAGTTTCCTTACAATATCGCTCGAATTAGTTTCCTGTAAACATTATTGCTCTGTCCGGAACCACCCATTCGGGAAGTCCATAGAAAGCCATCCAAACCGCTTGGCGGAATACTAACTTTGTGAATTGGGTGCTGATCGCTATTACGTACTAATTTCCATTGCGGCTTCTCAGGAGAAGTCCCAAATGGTGGACATAAACCGTTCGGAAAGGAATCGGATTTGCTTCATCCGAATGGAACTCTCCTTCAGGTTTTCCCCCGGCCTATTTAAAGAAGCAGCATTCCAGGCACGCTCGGATATATTCTCGTACTAACTTTTTTTGAACTCGCTATAGAGACTTCCCTTTACCAAAGGTTCGAATGATTCTCCAACGCATTGCTTTTGGCACCACAAATTTTACGTCTGCTCCCAGGCGTTTATACAGCCATATTATCTTTAATAGTACTCGTGTTTGACAATATATCGGCGTCGCATCCGTTAATGAGATGTCCATCTGCGTGAAATTACATTGTCCCAATTTTGACATCTCTTTAGCGAAACAATAGTGGTAATCATCCGTGATTTCAAACAACTGTATTTTCTCCTAAACTATAATGTGGCCTCATTTAATTTCCTCGATATTGATTCGTCGCTTCATCTCGCATTGCCTACCCTGAATTGACACGGTGACATCGTCCCGTCCGAGAACGTCGACTCGCAATAGTATTTCGGGTTCTAACATCTGATTCTCCACAACATGAAACTCCGCTGCAATTTTGATTCCCACTACCCAGATGACTGTAGCAACTTTGCCTACGCTATGGATAGTGCCTCCGCCGAATCCAACAACCTTTTGGCCATCTGATTCAGCACGCAAATCGGCCTTCGTGAGTGCGCCTTCTCTTATCAAAGATTTTTTGCTTCTAGAGTCGACTACAGCTGTCATATCGATACCATTCATATTGACCATCGTGCTCATTATGGGTTATTCTCGGAAATCGGTAGATAATTTAGTTACCCTTGCACTTGGCAATGGGCACTCGTTTGTGGCATGTGACGTCTTGTTGAACTTTTCACAGCGATTACGGAATCGGGCAATTCATGACAAATGTCCCGATATATTGCAATTATAGCAGACGATCGCGCGCTTATTCGATCGATACCGTTGCCACGTGGTTGTTGGAAGGCCTTTATTCCGCGGTACCGTGAAGTATCGTATTGTTGGTAAAGCGCCGTACTGCTGCTAATAATTCTGCGATTCTATTGAAGTGCATTCCACAAATGCCATCCGCCTCTAATTGTGCTTGACACTTCTTCGGAAATACTGAATAATGTCCGCGTCTGATAAATTGCCTCTCCTTCCAATAGCTACGACTCTGTACACATATTCCTCGATACTTTCGTTGTGCTTTCGCGTAATTGTTACCATCCTCAAATGCACATCTGCTTCCGCCTCCTCATAAGGAAGTTCTTTTACGCTTCGCGCCACAAATTCTTCTGATCGCCGGCCCACGATATCAGACCCATTAGCCCAAACTTTCACATAGCCACTCAATTTAGCCGGGAATGCACAATTCAGTGATTTCGTCCCATCCGCACACTTGCCACAAGCATCGAATGCGCTTCACAAATTACCGCGAATCGAATGTTGGTAACACGTATAGGATCTCCCGTACAGAGTGTAGTGACCTGAAATTAGCCATTTGCTCCCAAAGCGTTTCGTTCGAACGTTGATTGTTTTGCTTCTCGTCGTCGTCGCCGCAATTCTCATGGCCTGCTACGTTGCCACTTTTCGTCGTCTCTCGGGCACAATCACCTGTCAGATAATCGTGTTCGCTTCGTGTGCTTGAATCACTCCCATGTGTTTGGCGTATCGTATGGAGCCTTCCATTGCCTCTTGTTCACATGCATGTGTCGAATGAACGCGTCCGACATTTATATATGCCCAAATGCCGACTTCTGCGATGCCTCGCTTTCCCTCATTTCGTCTGTCATTTTGGAGCCGCCCGTTGCCCTCCGTCCACCTACGATCGTCAAGTAAACGTGTCTGACGTGTGGATGAGTGTCGCTATTGGTTTCCGTTGCACCATTTTGTTTGGCGATCGATTGGCTATGATAGAGCGTCGCAATGGCCGCCACTGACGACACCAACGATTGCACCAACTTCCCCAGCTCGCCTATTCCGTCTGATAGCCAGGTATTGTTATCGGTTAAGACCTTTTCTCCTTCATATGCCTTACGCAGCTGCTCCACCAATTGCGATTTTGATCCGCCGAATGGTAAGTCGTCATTTTTGCACACCCATCGCAACGCTTTCGCCGTTAACGATGAAATTTCCACTACCTTCATCACGCGGATGCCACTTCTGATTTTGTTAGGATGAAGTGGAAGATAGTGGAAATGAAAGATTTAAATCGAGTAATTACGTTTATTCACTCTTAATATTCACATGAATCAACAGATCTCCCTGACGTCTCGTCGCTAACTGCCCACTCTACTTGAACGTCCTGTCTCCGCTTGTTGAGTGCTGCCATCCCGGTAATCTAAGCCTGACATAACTGAGTTAATTAACCATACAGTGTTGCATAGGAAGGCTTTTGTCATATGGGTATAACTGATAAAGATTTAAATTTGGTCGAAAAATCCGAGTAGATAATAGTATCGCCTTTTTGCCTGTCTTTCCTAAATCCAGCTTTCCCCAAAGATCTTTTCAAGGCTCCCTTCTCTTTAATATTACCATTAATTCCCTGCCTTCCTCTTGTCTCTTCTGTTTTGATGATCTAAAAGTATTTAGAATAATTCACTTGGCAGATGATTATAAAGCTCTCCAGAGTGAAGCTACGAGTTGTATGAAGTATTCGATGAGCTAAAAGTCTCCAAAATGAGATTTGCGAAGCTGCAATGAGCTAGCTATATGATGGATAACGCATCTAAAACTGTATTTGTTGGAACAACTAAGTTTGAAGACCATTGGAATAGCCGGGAAAGACAGTTTCGACTGATCAACGAAGAAAGTATCGCTGCTCACTTTCCAGAATCAGAGACCGCAGTTGAAGGACCGTAAAAACCTGAGGCGCTGTTTATGGGAGCCAAGGCCCGTGAGGGTCTGTAGTGCTTCCAAGGCATCGATGATTATATCCTTTCCTACAGACTTTCCGAAGCTGCATTCTAGATTTATTGTTTTCGTCCTAATTTTATTCCTGACTGTGATGGATTGCCAACCATATTTGTGAACTCATTAACTTCCGTTATTTTTTGTCTTACCCTTGACCTTTCGTGCCATTCTAATCTTCCCGACTTGTTTGAAAAGTGTAAACATTATTTCCTCGGAAGCGAAGACTCCACAACTGTGCCAAATTATCGAACCATAACTTCATATTCATTTATCACAAAAAAATGGCCTTATGTGTGCTATGTTTCTCGTTACAACAAGCTAAGGCCTTGAAGTAACCTTTGATCTCAAACCGAAATCGGATACTCACATCTTAAAAGTTCAAGGCTTACCTTCAGAAATCTGGACAAGCTCAGTATTTCGTTCGCTTATTTTTTCGCTTTCACTTCCCGGATACTGTTCTGTAGTTTAATCACTTAATTGCTCTCCACTTGTGCTCTTTAAAAATTGTTCAACGCAAGTTTACGATACTTGTTCTGTGTACTTACCCTACCAATCCATTAAACATCCTTTACGCATATTGTGTCTTCCTTCCTTCTCGTCTCGCTAATTCTATTTATACTAGTCTTTTCTGGAACAACTCTACAACTACGAGTATTTAGTTACTGCAAACCTAAATGCCGACTTCTGCGTCAAGCAGTCCGCCTGTCGTCGAAAATGCTTTCCCAGGCTCTATTTACTTGAATAAAATTATATTTAATTAAAAAAACTATCAGGATACAATAATCGTTAACTACTGCTCTTTATTTACGAGAATTATCATTCAAAATCTTTTACGAGAACTATCCTTAAAAATCATGCTCAATTATCAACAAAATCGTGTCTAACGTCTGAAGTTTCTCTTGTACTCATCATCATCATCTATGACGCGACAGCCCAAACTGGGTGTTAGCCTCCAGGATCAATCGCCTCCAATCATCACGGCTCTGCGCATCGTCCGCCAGTTGATCACTCCCAGAAGGATGTGCTGTCAGCTACTATCGTGTCTTCCCATCGAGTCCTCGGTCTTCCCGCTGGACCTCTACATTGTGCTCTACCCTTTCATGTTCTTTTGAGTAGCCGGGTTTCTTACATTCTTACTACATGGGCCACCCATTTCAATTTGCGTAAATTTTTGTAAGCGGATACAGATGGATCGTCATGTAGTTCATACAACTCATCGTTGTAACGTAGTCTCCAGTCTGTTCCTTGTTTCACTGGGCCGTAGTGGACTAGTGAAGTTCTTATTGAGTTTTCAGTATTTGAACATTCTTCATCAAAACATTTCCTTACGAACTTAAATTGGCTACAATCAATCAAGGAAGTATTCGAAGACTACCTCCATATAAGATGAGACCCTCTTAAACGCCCTCAAATATTTACGTAATATCAAAACTGTCAGACGTTACCCCTTTTGACCTTCACCGATGACCATTGCGTATTTTCTCTATTGGATTCTGAGAAAAAATGTTGTTAGTTTACGATAAATGTATAGACAGATTATGACTTTATTTAAAGCTTTTTGTTCTTTTGGATCGACTTTTTGAAGTCGGCCAAAACATCAATTACAAAATGTCAATAGTTTCTTTTAAACTCTCAAGTAATTTTTACAAAACTTCGAAAAATGTTTTCTGCGCTCTTCTGAGGACCTGTATTCTAACCTATCCAAAATAAGATTTGCAACAAGCAACCACGAAGCATAAAACTGCCCACTCGAATGTGCATATAACTAATTCTCAATTTCGATGATCAAAACTGAACTCAAAGGATTCCGTAGTAATATGAGGAGCGTATTGATCTTTAGGAGTGGTAGGTAAGACCGAGCAATCGCAACCATATCATTCTGTCATATTTACAAGGAGTTGGTAATATTCTTACTACTTGTCTGAAAAAAGTAGAAGAATGTTTCAAAAGAAAACTACGAAAAGCAACTTAATATTACTCATCGGTGTATCCATATAAAGACCCAATATACTGACGTCTTTTTGGGGTCTTCTTCAGTATAAATCCTAATCTTAGTAAGAACTACGAAACCATAAATTTTTTTTGCTTTAGCACTACAGCCCCTTTCGGGCCTTCACTTAGAGATAGTTAAAGTATGTCATTATCTTGATCGAATGCATTGGCACTCGAGAAGGTGATGTGGTTATTACCACGAGCCATAAAATTATAAAATGCCAATAATTTCAAAGTCTATATAGAGGCGTGTCGGTCCTTTGTGTGTGTGAATAAATTTGATAAAATCTTCTGCACGTTCAAGAGCTACTTATTGGCCATCTTGCACCAAGTCAAAGACAAAGGTATATATTTTTTGATTTCGCTTTCATTTAGTTTGATTTCATGCTCTTCCCCTTCTGGGTTTAAGTTCCGTAGATCAGAGGCTTCGCAAACTGCCTGACCCTTTCTACATTGTTTTCGTCTCATTGATGTGGCCATAAGCCATATCGTCTGTTCTTTGTTTTATGCTGGTTTTCAGTGTTAAAAATACAATATTTTAGATAGTGTTGCGACCGCGATTTTCAAGATAGAAGAGATAGTAGAGAATCCGTAATCCCCGGATGGCCCACTGAGGACAGCTAGCGCTCAGTCTTGTCGGAGTTCATTGGGTAGTACCACTGCACCCGTGCCGGGCCACCTAGATAAAAAAATAATGCAGAGAGGAGAGAAAATAAAAGGAGCGTTATCTTGACAACTGCGAAATTATGATTTACCGGTTCATACTGTTTATTTAGAATCACAACCATTCATACGACAAAGTCAATTATGCTTAACAACATCACACAACATTATCTGAAAAAAAAATTCGATCAAATTCAATTTTATTTAACAACATAGCCCTGAAGAACCAAAAAATACGTTTCCAAGCCCACCCAAGCTTCTTCGTCAATGGGACACAACTGATCTCTAGGTGTCTTAAATCTAATTATATACGAGGGCGGTCCGATAAGTACTTAGCCTACAAAAGAAAAACGAAAATTTTGAAAAAGTGGCGATTTATTTCTCAACATAACATCCTCTTAGCATCGATACACGACCTAGCGATGCTCCAACTTTTTGAACCCGTCCGAAAAATACGTTTTCTCGAGGTCTACAATGAAGGCCTCCGTGGCAACGATGACCTCCTCATTCGACTCAAATTTTTCCCCGGCGAATGGCTTCTTCAAGTTTGAAAACAAAAAGAAGTCGCACGGGGTCAAATCTGAAGAGTACGGTGGATGTTGTAGCAGTTCGTAGCCCAATTCAACCAATTTGGCCATGGCGACGATGGAGGTGTGAGCTGGTGCGTTGTCTTGGTGAAAGAGCACTTTTTTCTTCGCCAAATGGAGCTTTTTTTCGTCAAGCACTGCTCTGAAGTGGTCTCACGGTTGCGTTTGTTGTCCGGAGTGAGCAGAGGTGGTATCCATCGCACCGACATCTTTCTCTTGCACAAAATTTCACGCAGGATATTACCCAAGCGGTGTTTTGAGTTGTCTACTGTCCACCTTCAATCGGTGATCTGCCATTACGATTTGTGTCACGTTATCCTCCGTGGTAGCCTTTTTCGGGGCACCTGGGCGTGGCTCATCATAAACCGACGTGTGACCATATTAAAACTCGTTAAACCAATTTTTTACGGCCGCCATCGCAGGAGCAGAGCCACCGTACACAGCATCCAAGGTCTCTTTGATTTCGCTACGCGATTTCCCTTCCAAACACAAAAATCGAATTACCGACCGATATTGCTCTTTCTTCATTTTCCTAAAATCCGCGGACACGCCTGCTTCCACACGTGGTCAAAACAAAACTACGTATCCGATTTGGCAGAAATTTTGACAGTAGGCGTCTACGAGAATGTACTACACTACTTTTTGCGAAAGTGGCGCCATCGGGCGATCAGACTGAGTACTTATCGGACCGCCCTCGTACCTAAAGCTTTTACAACTAGCCATTACCTAAATGCCTACCTTAATTCATTGCCAATCCATCAATGTTGAGTAGCTGTTATCTAAGTCCGTGTTTAGTATATTTTCCAGTGGCTGTCTGGATATAATGAGGCTCTCATGCATCCAATTTGTACGCCATTCTGTCCTGAATTAGTTCGAGGTTTTCTAAATTACGAGTATTACATGATTTTCTTCCACTATATGCTGAGCTACCGCCGATTTCATGCTCTTAACTCTTTTTTTTCTATTAGGTAAATTTCTCGAGAGTTTTAAGATAAGTAAGAGCGTGTCCAGCATAATTTTGAAATAGTTTATTTAACAACCGTTTTTGACGTATACATACATTAAATACATTCTGAGGTAACGCGCTTTCGGTTTAATAGTGAGTCCAATCACCACCAGCATCAATTATTGCTTGGCATCTCCGAGGCATACTTTCCACTAAATTTACGGCGTATTCGAGGGGAAGCGTCTCCCAAATGAGTCGATTTGTCGGGGGAGCTACTTCAAAGTGTAAACACGTTTTCCACGGAGCTTCTGCTTGATGTTTTCGATAGGATTTGCATCAGGCGATTGCGAAGGCCAATCAAGTGTCACAATGCATTTTTCCCGTTTCCATTCAGTACACAGCCGGCTCCGGTGTTTGGGATCATTATCGGTACTCCGCCATTTTACGTTGTATGCGCACAGATGTTCCCAAATGGCAACGTGTGATAACTCGAGGCCTTTTTGCATCAATTTCGCTTGTCCTTGACGTAGGGACAAGCCAGGATTGCGCGAAAACAAAACCACGATTCGCTTTTCGTCCTTTATGGCCACTTTTTCTACCGAACCACGATTTGGAAGGACATCGACGGTTTTTGAATCTTTAAATCGTTGAACTCACTTCTTGACAAACGATACAGACTTTGTAATGTATTTAGCCGCCACTACATAGCTCATTTAGGTCCTTTAGGGTGTGTGCAAAGGAACACGGCCTCGAAGCGCTTTGCGTAAATGGCACCCATCGCGATTTTAGTGTTTTCCCTACAGAAGATTGACTTCGACTGAAACTTTATTTTTTCAAAGCGCCAAAGACAGAGGTTCTCTCTACCGATAAAAAAAAATTTGAAGTCGATATCACTTACCGATCGCAAGCTATTCTGGATACGCTCTTACTTAACAGACTGTAGGTATTAAATCTTGGATACTGAGATTGAAAATTCAACCTAGAAAATAATAGATCCTGAAATGCTAACACTACGTAGCCGCAACATAAGTACATTAAATGAATTAATACATAAATATCCTTCCTTTTTTAAATTCAACTCTAGATAAACTTCCAAGGAACCAAAATTTATGTCAAGTCCTTGAGATTAAAGCTTTATCAACAACGAAATAATTGAATGAGTGCAGAAATACTTACAAAAAGTGATCATAAATATTTCAATCAAATATTTATCTCAATATGAATGATTGGTACTTGGCAAATATTTTTTGTCAATGTCAATAACTGGATACTTCCTATTAAAATAATAGACTCTTACAAATGACCGTCAAGGAAATTACGTTACCCTTTCTCAAATAATAATATCAATCAAATACCTTATGCAAAAATTCACACACTATTATATAAAACCCTCGGGCATCACACCTCCTACCTTTTCATCAAACAGACTAAATATTTTTCTTTGTTTTTGTCGGCATCAAACAATTAGGTTTTATCTATTAATGATAAATTAAATGTTTGCACTCAATAAGTGTGTGCAGACAAAAAAAAACTCGAATTTGTGAAGAAGGTAAAAGCAGATATCTAATATACTTGTAATTTGGAATGTCTCGGAAAAATATTGACTCATGTGCTACTGCACTACATGTGGTAAACAGGTACGTTTATTTATCAATTGGTCATCAATTATTTACGTGAGAGTTCGCTAATTTATCAGAGAATGACCTGATAATGTTGAAGTGAAATTTTTTATTGAATATTTTTCATATTTTCGCACGTTTAGTTTAGATTCGTAGAGAATTTTATTGATTTTGCTTTTTGTTTTACTTATTGCAGAAATTTTCAAATTTTTCTTCCAAATTGATTTATTGAATATATTTAGTCAGAATAGTAAATAAAATTATCAATTTATAGGAATTTTCAACATTCCCAGAATACTTTAGGAATTAGCAATAAAGCTTATCAAATAATGATTCATTCAAAATTTATACAAAACTAATTGGAAGTATTGTTTCAAGGTGCACCTTGAGCTTTAGTTGAAACTGACTCACATAATCAGTGAAGCATGAATTCTTTTTAGAAAATCTTATGCTCACGGATCCAGTCTAGACGCTCAAGTACACTTCGTTCTTGGAGCAATCTTATCTTGTGGATATAGTTTGATTAAGGTAATTTCCCTAAAAGATACAAATTTCAACATATTGCGCTTTACTTCTACTCTAAATCACAATCAGTCAATAAGTAGGCTTCGTAATTTCAATTTATCCGTGACATGACTCTTATTGCAATTACAATTGAAAAAAAATTGTTTGCAATTTTTTTTATTTATCAGCGATATTATCAGATATGGGAATTAAAATCAATATTAAATATTTGATTAAAAATAATTGAAATTCCAGCAATGATAACTGCAGCCAATATTTAAGTTTCCTTTTGAGAAATATCACTAAAACTTCACCAGCATTCTCTCTTGATCTAAAATGTAAATTGTGCGTAAAGAGTGCTTTAATCGTCAAAGAAACAATAAATATCAAAAATAAATTTTTAAACAAAGAAAAATTTCAATATTTTATCCATCAAACCCACCTTGATCTCCAAAGATTTCAACAACATAAAAAAAAGTTACGCAAATTAAAAAATTCAATAATTCATTCATTTAGCTAATTAACCGCTTCCCATGTAACTTTACTAGTTTTTCATTGCCTATACCATTCGATAATTCAATGCAATTCAAATTGTAATTTCATCATCATTAACAAAAATTACGAAAGTGTAATCTAAACTTTGCTACTAAAGATATTTATCCATCATTATTTACGTTATTTCTTTCATGCCATCGCGCATGGAGTCTGAGATCGTGAAAAAATCCACTATTGACCGCCGATCTCTTTACTCGTTCAATGTTTCAACCGTGAATAAAATGCGAACAATGCCACCAACAACAGCACCATTAAATTTCATCGACTTTAAAAATTGCAATTTGCAATTTCATTGTTAACAAGCGTGCGGTTCAGAAAAATTTCTCAAAAAAAATTATATTTTAAATACTTAACATCTATTGCAATTAATTTAGTATATGAAATAACTTTCTTTCAACACACATCAATATCTTCTTAATATTTATTTCCTATTTCGTGCAATTAATTGCATATTTCCTTTTTGTAATACCATCGCCACTGCTGATGCGATTATTAATTTTCCTAAGCTAAATATACTCGCATAGTTGACTGGAATATTAATGAATAAAATAATGTTTGCATCTATTTATATGTTACTATACGAATATTCATTTTCTCCGTTATCTTCTTTCTCTTTGCAGCAAATAAAAGATGAACTATGTGAGATTGTGAATGAAATGGAAGCCCTCGATTCACAAGATGACTGTAAACATTCCAATAAGGATAAACAAATGTCGATAGGTCGTAAGAAATTTAATATGGATCCAAAGAAAGGTATGTAAATATGTATACTCGTATGTTCAAGACTTGATAGTATGTTTGTACGAGTATGTTACGCTCATCAATGATCTGTCGTTCCATTCATGAGACGATGCGTGATAGGATGCATCTGAGTTTAGTAAACATTATGGAGATAAATATATTGAATAGTTCTCCTCTTCTTCTTTCAATATTGTCGGAGTTAATATTCGCAGCTTCATAGAAAAAGGGGAGAAATTGTTACGGCAAAAAATATATAATTTCCTCTTTCGAAGACTAAATAATTCATGATCTGCAATATGTTAGAAGTTTGATGGAGTCGTTTGGAAGTTGTTGATAGATTGTTAAACGTTTGCACTTGCCACACCCTTAGCCACATTCTGGGCGATGTCCCTGTCGCTAAACTTTTAACCCGTGCCGGGCCACTTACATAAAAATACAGATGTTGTTAGGAAAACAAAGGAAAATGGGAGATTATCTTGAGAAGAAAAAAATAATTATTCCAGAAAATTTGATTCAAATAAACAAATATCCTAATTCAAAATGAACTCTTCAAGATTTTAGCCCTTAAGAACTTAAAAAAAGAAATATAAGAGAATTTTAAAGTAATTGAACAAGATAAAACAAGTTGGGTAGACAAGAGAGTGCTCTTGCCAGAAGCTCTTTGCGAGCATCCCAGATTTTCAAACAGCGGCGGAAGTGTTGTTGAATTCAGGACAAAGTTGTTTGCATCGGTTCAAACTTTGTGGAAGAGCTGAGCTTCCCCATAATTATGATGCTTTCACATTTGGATGGATTTACATTGAGCTTCCAATTCTCGAAATATGAGTTAAAAATAACAACGACGCTACCGTATTGAAGAAGGTGAGGGATGTGTTATACGGCTAGGTAGAGTGAGAGGGTAGCGCAAAGAACCATAATAATAATCTTCTTCTTCTCCTCTCGGGCCTTCGCTTCCTGCAAATAGCGCCTCCAAATGTCTCGACCCATTGACCGCGTCCTCCAATTTCGAAATCCGAGCAGCGATGAACTGTCCATCGACCGAGTCAGACCAGCGTTTCCTCGGTTTCCCCACTGGTTTCCGGCCTTCAGTTCTCCCAACGAATATTTTTTTGGATATCCGTTGTTCGTCCATACGATTCATGTGGCCAGCCCATTGCAGCTTCCGCAGTCTTACAATCGTTGAGACCTCCGGTTTATCAAAAATTTCATACTGCTCATAGTTGTATCGAATTCGCCATTAGTCCCCGTCTAGCTTCGCTCCGATTATTCGCCTCAGGACCCGTTGTTCAAAAGCGTTCAATATATTTGCGGATGCTTGGGTTAGGGTCCATGTTTCACACCCATAGCATATCACAGATTTGTATACTTGGAGCTTTGTTTACCTGTGTATGCAGCTGGTCTCCAAGATCGTCGAAACTCATTAAAATATATACGACCTGTATCCTTCGGCGGATTTCGTCTCTTTCATTACCCATTTTCGTTATTTTGACGCCTACATATACAAATTCGCTAACCTTTTCGATACTGTATCGGCCAAATGTGATATTTTGCGTATTTGAGGTATTTTTCCTTGACTGCGTCATGAGCTTTATTTTCATTGATTTGTAGCCATACTAGCTTTGCTTCGCTGTCGAGTTTCAGGAAGAGTTCTTTGGCAGCTGTTAATGGCCGTGACAAAATGTTGATGTCGTCCGGATAGGCTACTACTTGGCTCGACTTGTATAGTAATGTACCTGGCATATCGACAAGTAGCTTCCGTATGACGCACTCCAGAGCCAAATTGAATAGCAATGGGGCCAGCCCATCTCCGATATATGTGTCAAAGGCATTGGTGAGTTAGTTATTGATGCGGACTTGGGAGGTTGTCGATGTCATTGTCATTTTGGTGGAACTTACTAATTTGGCTGGGATGCCGAAGCAAAGCATTATTTGGTACAGTACGTTACGATGAAAACTGTCGTATGCTTGCTTAAAGTCAACGAAAATTTAGTGTACGTCTATGTTGAACTCCCAGCATTTTTCAAGTACCTGCTTGACTGTGAACAATTGGTCTATCGTCGATCTACCTGCTCTAAAACCACCTTGATACTCCCCAATAATACTGTTGGCGTATGATCATATTTTAGTTTCTAAGATTTTAGAAAATAGTTTGTACGCCGTACAAAGTAGTGATATGACTCTATAATTTTTGCACTGTAGCTTGTCACCTTTTTTGTGGATAGGGAATATAATTGATTGGCTGCACTCTTTCAGCATATGCTCTTGTTGCCAAATGTGCTGGATGACTTTGTGAATAGCTTAATGAACACTACTGCCACCATATTTGATGAGCTCCACTGGAATCTCATCGATGCCCGGCGCTTTATTAATCTTTTGGGCTTTGATGATGGAACCAACTTTATTCAGAGTTGGTGGGGCCAATGGAAGCTCTCCGCAGACATCTATAGGCTCCGATGTTCTAGAGCTGTGCGAAGGATTGAGGAGGTTCTTGAAATATGATGCCCATCTTTCCTTAATCTTGGTTTCATGAGCGATGATATTGCCGATGTCATCACGACAGAGTGTGGTTTTGGGCTGATAACCACGTTTCAGGCTTTTCACTACTTTGTATGCTTGTCTTGTGTTGTTGCTCGCTAAACTCGCATCTATACTTCTCAATTGGTCGTCATAGTATTTTCTTAATCCTAATTATCTTATTCGCTACTCTTCTGAGATTTTCAGAGTGTTCTCTCTTCGTCCTTGTTTTCCTACCTACGTATTCTTTGTACGCCTGATTCTTTTTATCTAACGCATTATGGCGCTTATCATCGAACCAATCATTCCTCTTGCGCCGGGCTTGATGTCCGATCGTCTGTTCTGCCACGGTCCTAATTGCCGTTTTCACTTCCATACAGAGCTCGTTGCTCGTCTTTAACGATGCGTCTGATAAGATGGGAGCCAGCTGGTTGTTGAGGGTCTCCATGAAACATTTGGCCACAGACGCCGTTTGGAGCCTTTCGATGTCAAATTTTTGTAGCGGGCTGGTCTTCGCCGAATATGCCTTTGACATACGACATCATAGACTATCGTAGACAAACTACAATAAACCAATCTGGGCAAATTGCACTTGAAACATAGGTAAATTATACTAGGCTAGTAAAGCAATCAGCACTACACATAATAATAGCCACAAATGCGAGTGCCTTATGTAGATGATTTAGTTTAGGGTACGATAAGATGTCCCGTGGCTCAATGCGAGCGCTTTCGATTTGTGATTTGAGATGCAATACGACTGAATATAAACGAATATTTATTCAACATAAACTAGGATATAGAATATAGTTTAAGAAGCATTAGGTGGCGTCAAGAAGGAGAACAAGAATCAAGCTTAGTGGAATACCGGCATAATTAATTTAAGGTTGTTTTTTTTTTAATTGTGCCTAATAATTGTATACGTTTTTGTTGCAATTGCCCCAAGTTTCTTTCTCGGTATGAAAGAGGCGGCTTGAGTGAACTCGAAGTCAAAAATTATTTCATTGATGTCGCAATGCTCATCAATAAAGTATATTAAAATTATTTAAAAAATTTAGTCCACAGCTTATTTCGTAAATTATTATTAACTTTTTACTAATACAATAGTTTTGAAAATTTTGCTACTGTCACAGACAGACAATAATTGATGGGATCAACGGGTTTTGGTTTTCGAGGAAATAGGGACAACATTTAAAAAATTGTGATGAGGATAGACTTCCCTTTTTTGTATAGATTTTATTTGGTTAATTATGTTAGCTTACACAAAACTTACAGGGAAGGAAATGTAGTGGCTTGTTGGGGAAAAGAGCGTTGACAAATATATTTGCATTACTTTATTACTATATATTCATTACTTTACATTATTCACTCCAAAATAAGGGTAAGAGGGCAATTGAGAAAGATATTTTAATAAAGAATCGAGACAGGAAGCAACAGTTGCTTCTCTTGTTCAGTCAGCAATTTGGTTGGTTTTTAAAGCAACATTTTTGCTTTTTCTTCCATATTTTGATTGATTTGATTCAATGCATATTCTGATATACCAATGCGTTGAATCCCGCTCAAATCTTTACTTTGTCAGAACAGAAATTATAAATCTTCGGTTTTCATCAACATTGTTTGTTGCTTTAAAATTTAGAGTCTACATCAAAAAATTCTGTTTTGTTAGACAGAACTTTACCATATATCAAGAAATTTATCATAATTAGTTAGGCGTGGGGTGGTTACAATTAAATAAAAATTTTTTGCTCGTTTTTCTAGCTTTAAGTGGCCGCTATAATAAATCTGTTCGTACTATTTTACGTTTCACTACACAATCTAATAAACCTTGCCACCACTTGATACTTGAGTATTTATTAACCTACATCGTGATGCAAAAACAGTAGATTTTACCTTGGTAGAACTTACTGAAGGATTCGCTGAAGCTCCCGTTTTTAAGTCTTTGTAAAAAATTTTTAAAAAATTTTTTTGTCTGTCCGTCTGTCCGTGCGTCACAGCAACTTTCCTCAGAAACTATAAAAGCTAAAATGCTCAAACTTTGTGAATAGGTCAGAAATGATGGTCTCTCAAAAGTTTAGGTCTTACCAAAACTTTAAAAAATTTTAATGGGGGTCCCCCCAAATAACGAAAAAGCCCTCAAAATATTTTTTTCATCAAAGGTAGTCGAGGGGGATGTCAAATGAAAAGTCTTGATTAGAACAACAAGAATCTGAAAAGGAGTTATTTTATGCATCAGGGGGTCCAGGGGGTGGCAAAATGTACCAAAATTGTTGTTGTTTGTTCGAACCCTAGGATGGTTGCAAAGACCTTCTGGTAGGAACACTCTCCTGCTTACTCAACTTGTTAGCATTTATTATCAGTATGCTCAAATTATCCAAATTTAATTGAAAAATCAGTCGTTGATTTGCGCGTCTTATAGACGATTTTGAGATTTTTAAGCCTGATACGTGGGTCATTTGAAAAGTTTCCGGCCTTTTAAAGAAAAACACATAATTCAAGCCAAACAAAAATTTATTTCTCGTCATAATCTCCACGCAAGTCAATACATTTGATCAAACGCTTTTCCAAACCCTTCAGGCCATCAGAAAAGAAATCCTTAGATAAACCTGAAAAATACAGGTTTACTGCCACTTCATATTCTTCTTCGCCAAGTGTGGTCGCTTCTTCTTGAGTTCTGTCTTCAATTGGTCCAGCAACGCAGCGTAATACGATCCGTTAATGGTGTTACCTTTTTGAAGGTAATCAATCATAATTACTCCACGGCTGTCCCAAAAAATGTTACCATCACTTTTCCGGCAGAAAGAACGAGCTTCGCCTTCTTTGGAGCTGGTTCCCCCACCATAATCCATTACATTGACTGTTGTTTAGTCTCCGGAGTATGATAGTGGATCCAGGTTTCGTCGACGGTAATTACTCGGCGCAAAACTCGGTAGGATTCTTTCGAAACAGCTGAAGAGTCTCGCGCGGCATGTCCTTCCGTACACGCTTTTGATCGATCATCAACAAACGCAGCACCCATCGCACGATAATTTTCTCATGCATAAATCTTCATGTAAAATCTTATGCACCCGTGCAGTTGATATCCCACAAGCCTCAACAATTTCCTTAAAGGTTAATGGGCAATCTTCCATCACGGGTGTGTGCACTAAACTGACGATATCTTCCGTTGAAACAGTTTTTGGACGTCCAGAATGTTCATCGTCAAAAATGCTTATGCGACCGCGTTTGAACTCGGCCACTCAATGTTTCACGGTTGCAAATGAGGACGACGATTCACCATACACGAAGACTAACTCTTCTTTCACTTCCCGTGTCTTTTTCCCTTTCAAATAAAGGTGCTTTATCACCGCGCGTAACTCGATTTTATCCATTGTTCTTAACAAACGTCACCTGTCAACTTTGGAAGGGTACCACGTGTTTTGTACTGATCGGAATAACTTGAAATTTTTATGGCATACATATGTAAAGACCATCTATTGGTTGGCAAGATAACTTGAATGTACCATGACATTTTGCTGGTAAGGCCGGAAATTTTTCAAATAACCCTCGTATTACACCTACCAGAACTCATTCCTAAAAAAGTAGAATTAATAACGACAGCATAAAGCCAACCTTGCTTGACACCCTCAGGATGAGTAATCATTCAAAAAAAAAACAAAAGTGTACGAAATATTTATTTGCATCGATAAGTCAATTTTTGCTATTTATTCTTTAAAGATTATTTCATTAAATGAAAGCCACGACCATACACAAAATGCCTAGTTTTTAACCACCTTTTAGTGCTAATAACATGTGCAATGATGTCTTCCAAGACACAAATGCCCACTGTTTATCGGCATAGACGAGTTGACTACACATTGCACCAAATTACATAATAAAGAGGCATCAAATTGTACAATCTAGGCCGCCAAGGCTGCTCAAATAGTCGATTACGATGGCCACAAATTTATCGAAGTGCGCGAAACTAATTTTTCTCAAAGCATGGTTTTCAATAATTTTAAGCGTTATTCAAAATAACTATGATAACTGAGCTCTCCATAACACATCACCGAATAAGCGCGATCTTTCAAAAATATAAACCGCACCATACAATACAGCATATGTATGCTCCATTACATACACCTCATTTGCTAGCCAAAGCAAAAAAGCCTTGTTACGGTCTCCCAACTGCGTATTTTGCACAGATCAGGTACACGACGCTGTGGGACAGGCAGAGTGGTCATCTCTCCAGCGATATCTAAGAACTTTCCCCGGAAACGGTTAGCGGAGAACTGCTTATATCGGTTGACAAATTGAACCCGTGGCACATTATGTCCCGGCAGCCCTGACAGTTAAAGAAGGCATACTGGAGCGCCGGCAGGTGTCGAGGGCGGAGGGGTCTCTTTTCTAGCAATCCCTTTCTCTCGCTTCTTTCGTGCTAGGGAAAAGATTCTTGTAACTTGAAGGCGCTTCTAGGCGGAGAAAAACGAGGCCTAGCCCGAAGTAATGTGTCAAACAGTACCCGGCTAGGCACTCACATTTATATGTCCAGAAGCATTGTGCGCTTGGGAGTTCCACGCTCAAGGCGTAAACAGCCTTCACCTCCCTGCAACAAAAAAGCAGATAAGAATTGAATTAACAAATTCATTACCCTAGATTGAAACTTGTAAAAAACAAATGGCCTGTGCTTTTATGTTAAGAAGATCTATTAAACTTGAATTTCTCTTCGGTTGCCTAGGCTTTCTCCTACAGGCTAACTTTTTTCTATGTACGCTCCAGGGATAAAATTGCTCCTGAGAGACTCAAAGCGGTAGTCGAAGTCAAAACGCGTCTCTTACTCCGATTAAAGAGCTGCAGCACGTCAAAAGTACTTCTAGTTTTTCAAGTTGAATCCTGCAGATTTTGCCGTTCTCCTCAGAGTTTAAAATGAGCCTTGATAAATCCTGTGCTTAGTAGTTTCTTGATTAGTTTTATGCACGATATTTACTAGTTCTCCCTATAGATTTCTGAACGTCTTCTCCAATGTTTGTTACGTTCCTCAAAATCTATTTTCTTCAAGTGTTTCCGGGAAAGGGTTTTCCACAAAAGATCTTAAAGTTTCAAAACCAACTAACACTATTATTCGCCGCTTCCTTGGAGATAAATCTACTTATTCATTACCCTCATTCCCATTAGACCCAGGAAGTCAGTCCGTTAATTATTTTGCAACTCTAGAAAAGCCTTAATTTTTTATTTATTTTATTTTGTGTTTTTCTTCCTTTTATTTATTATTTTGTTATTTATTTTCTCTATTTCTCTCTGGTTAGAATCAATTGGGCAAAAAGTGAACGGACTGACAAACGGAAACACAATCAATTTTATGCATAGATTCTTGATGTTTCTAGGGCTTTAAAAGCTGCTTGACTATCAGGAAACATGGCTATGGTTTTGTCCTTGTATACTGTCTCTGCAAACATACATTAACCCAAGTTAAAAGTGAGAATAATTTAATTTTTTTTTTCTGGAAAAGCCGGAACAAAGCAAGGCCCGGCGGCTTTTCAAATAAACAAAGTAATTGACTATGACTAATTTAATTTTGTAATTATACTAAATCCTTGGGCCACTGTCTCTCTCCCTCTCTCTCTCTCACACACACATACTCTCTGCTGTGCTGAGAGATCCGAATGATTGTGGATCTTACTATTTGCCATATCAGTAGATAGAGTAGTGCAAGTTTCAAGATTCTAAGTGTCAGAAGATGCGCAAATAGGCTAAACATTAAACACAATCGAGTGTTTGCCTCCTTATGGGTTCTAAGCTTTATCTGCCCAGATTGCAGCCCCGTTTCCTATATACATATAGTCTCACCATCATACTGCCTACTTCATAACATTGATTGAATTCCAAAATTTCTTTGCAATATTCCTACGCGCAATTAGAGCTCTAGTAGTCCTAATGGTTTGAAATATGTTAAGTATCTCATTTCATTACCATAAGGGTACACTAGAAGGTAATATGGTCAGTAAACGGCTTAACCCTATGGTTACTATCCGATTTAGAGATCAGTACACGTCACAACTTTTTATGTTCATAGTTTTCAAGAAGAAGCACTTAAAAACCCTTTTCCGCCAACGTGATTCGAACCCGTGAACTTCGACTTAATCCCTACACTCCGTTTACTGTCTTCGGCAGTCTCCCGTAAAGTAGCAATAGTGCATCCCTGCCACAATTTTATACCTATGCATACTTTAACCCTTAGACGTTTATTTTTTCTTTCCTCATTGTATTGGATAGCCATTGAAGAATGAATTTAAATTTTAATTAGTTCATTAAAAAAATATCCTCATCACGCATCTTGCTAAATTTTTGTGAAAACTCTGAATCACTATCATTCATGATTATAAATTTAAAATTGTTTAACAATAACTAATAAAAATTCTATTGTTTATCCTTCCTACAGGCATTGAATACCTAGTGGATAACCACCTGCTACGCATGGTCCCACAAGACATAGCACATTTCCTCTATAAAGGCGAAGGTCTAAACAAAACAGCAATAGGTAAATGAAATTTACAAACATTCCACCAAAGTATCGTTTGTTAATTAAAAACATTTTTTCTTCCATTTTTCCACGCCTTCCATTACAGGTGATTATCTTGGCGAGAAGAATGACTTCAATGAACAAGTACTGAAAGCTTTTGTAGAATTGCATGATTTTACAAATTTAATTCTAGTTCAAGCGTTAAGGTATGTATATCACGCCAAGCAGTTAACAATAGCCGTATTAGATACGAGTTAGTTCATTCCCATACAAATATGTATGCTGTTAATTCTATTGATAGGATAGACATTACAATGGAATTTAATTTAAATAGGATTTTCTTCAACCTCTTTATTTTTTCCCTATTATAGGCAATTCCTATGGTCATTCCGGTTGCCCGGTGAAGCACAAAAAATCGATCGTATGATGGAGTGTTTTGCACAACGCTATTGTCAACTTAATCCTGATATTTTCACCAATACAGACACATGCTATGTACTTAGCTTTGCCATTATCATGCTAAACACATCGTTACATAATCCATCGGTAAGTTAAGTACGCTATAAATCGACTCTTGACCATTTCACCTCGTGCGTTTCGTTACTTTTTTTTTTATTTCAATTTTAATTCAAATGCTCGTTTTGTATTTAATGCAACACTTCACATACTAAAAGTTAGAGCTACTAGTTCGCTATAGTTTCAATGATTCAGAATTCCAATTGAAATTCCAAACATGCATGTTGCTATTTGGAATTTTCACAGACTCCGTATGAGTTGGGTTTTAAGTAGATTTTATGAGCTAGTTTTTTTCATATGCCTCCCTCTTCCTATTTCGTGGTTGGAATTCTATTTTTAAAATGAAGATTCAATGATGAAATCATATTAGAACACGATCAAAAGATTAATATATGTTTGAGTAAGCAAGAAAAGTACAAGATTAATGGGAGGATTTCATGATTCTTCCGTTTGTAGTTTTAAGCGGGTTGTTAAAATTATTTGTTGATTTTCTACAAGGTCTAATTCGTTTGATTATAATTTGAATACTGATTGTCCTTCAAACAGGTCAAAGAGAAACCAACCGTTGAGCAATTCATATCTATGAATCGTGGTATAAATAATGGTGGTGATCTTCCTAGAGGTTTACTCGAATCTTTGTACGAATCGATACGAACCGAACCATTCAAGATACCACAAGACGATGGTAATGACCTTATGCATACGTTCTTTAATCCCGACAAGGAAGGATGGCTGTGGAAACAAGGTGGCAGGTGAGTTGTGTCTACTTCTCATAAATTTGCAAATACATACATACATACACCCAAGATACCGAATCTACATACTCGGAATTTCTTTGTCTATTTTCCAGATATAAATCGTGGAAGAGACGGTGGTTTATACTAAACGACAATTGTTTATATTATTTTGAATATACAACAGACAAAGAGCCACGAGGGATTATCCCATTAGAAAATATTTCGGTAAGTACTGTACAGATTTCATTTTTTAATTCGCCATTCACGTTAAGAACACCATGCTTGATTGATTTCACACTATTGAAATTCTATACTTTGCACCATCTAAGACTGTATTTATAGTTTGTATAATTCAATTATCAGATTACTACAATTGCAACCAACCTACCGTCCTAGTTTCGCTCAAAAGTCGATCGTTCGTGTTGAAATAAAAACTAAACAATACCAAATTGTCCACTACTGATTTGATTATGAAATTTTCGGTTGAATAAAGTTTCGAGTTAATCAGTGTTTGAGGCCAGTTCAGAATTTCCGGTATTAAACATTTCGAATGATGTAAATAACATGTGGATGTTTTTTTTGTATATAAGTATAGTACTAGTATATCTTTGCATGGAAGCTATTTTGCATAATATTTAGGTTACGCTCGATAGCAATTGCAAGTGGCAGAGATGCGTGCTTTTTGCAATTATTTAAATATTGTTAAATATCTCTGTCTCGATGTTACTATGCACGCAAGATATCATGTGACATATAGTAAGCTATTTTGTGGCGCTTGTAATCTTTGACCGATAAAAAAGTTGCTTGTCTGAAGTGGGCATGTGGCCGGTGGTCATTAGGTACTAGAACAAAAGCTCACACGGTGCGAAATTGAAGATGATAAGGAAAGAAGCACGTTTTTATGTGTGCTGAAAAAGCGTAAAACTTGAGCTTGAATGAATGTTTTTCAACGTGTCCAAGTATAGATTAAGCTGGATTCAATTGGCACTGTTGAAGATAAATTTTGGGTATCTAGGAATTTATGAACTTAATATTTATTGGAGCTTTCATACGACAAGGAGTAATGTTGATAAATGTTAATTTTATAGGGTTTTTAAAGCTCATTTTTCACCAAAGAATGATTATGGCACAGCCAGAGAAAATACAACAACAGCCTAAATTATTCAATCTTAATCATTTTAAGCAGCCAGGGGTATCTTATATTTTCTTCTGTAATCTTCAACTCCCCCTAAAGTTTGTCCCGATGTGGCTGTAAATTGCATCCTCTTTTAACAATTAACCTGTAGTTCGTCGTAATGCTATTGCTAGTATTGAGTTATATTTCAAGATGAAACAAACGAAGACAGCAATTTGAAGTCTAAGTTGGGTTTGGTTCATAAGTGCTGTTATTGCACTCATCCCTAAATTTTTCTGGCGTTTTTAGAGTGTTGTAACAAACCCAACATATTGAATGAAGGGGTTACCCTGTACTGGACACGCAAAAACTGAGAGTAAGACACAAGCTCATTCGTTTGCCAAGAAGGACGCTGCGAATGCATTTGTTGGCTCTGAACCCAACAGTGCAAATGAGATAAGTTTCAATCAACGGGGCCTGAAGAAAATATAGAAGTCAACCAGGAACAGTTAAGCTGTATACAGCTATAAGCAGTGCTTAGATGCTGTAGGTGCTGCGATGATCATCCTAGTCGCAGAATTCAACAAGTTGGGTAGACAGAATCACGCTCATGTCAGAAGAGTTTTGTACTCAACCTACGATATGCAGACACCAATAATGAATAAACTAAAGAAAAAATTTTACGACGTGTACAACAAATACATACTCGCTTTGAAAGAAAAACCATTTTTACTCGATTTTAACCTGCAGGAATTTTTTTTTTTTTTTTGACTGGTTGGTGCGGTTTATGGGCTGGCGGCGTCATCGGGCCGTACTTCTTCGAAAATGAGGACGGCCAAGCAGTTACCGTGCAATGTGTTCGCTATTGCAAGATGATAACGGACTTCTTATGGCCAGAAATTGAGGTTATGGACCTGGACGATATGTGGTTCCAATATGATTGTGCCACTCGCCACACAGCCAACGAAACAATGGGTCCTTTGCGCGAGAAATTCAATGGCCGTGTTATCTCACGTTGTGGCGATGTTAATTGACCGCCACGATCGTGTGATTTGACACCGTTGGACTTCTTTCTCTGGAGATATTTAAAAGAAAAAGTGTACGTCAATAAGCCAAGAACAATTCAAGAGCTAAAGGATGAGATAATTCAGCACATTAAAGACATTAAACCTCAATTATATCTCAGAATCTTTGAAAATATGGACCATCGAAAAGAATCTCGTAATCCTCTCGTGTTAAAAAACCAATAATTACGATAAGTAAATACTTGGACTCAACATTTCGTATGAATAAGACAAAATAAACACATTCAGAACATTATATAGATAAAACAAGGATAACACTTGCAGGTTACTGCACTATCACATTAATTGGAATAAACTTCAGAGAGCCGCGACTGCAGTTTGTACTGAAGAACAGAATTTATTATTCGTTGGCTTTCGGACATCAGCTGCCATTTTTGGTGGTAGATCACGAACAATCAGCGGGACATCAAAAATCTATGTTGCATCCAGCACAACTAATAATCTGAAAAATCCATAAAATTGAAAAAAATAATTTGGGTGATCATCCACTTGCCTTTGTCTTTCTCGCAGTGTTTGGGGTGGTGCAGCACTAGAAAAATCAAACGAATTGTTCAATTCTTTTCCATTCGACTAGTTTTCCCTTAGTAACTGTTACCGTTGACCTTTTCATACACGCTCGAAAAGTCGCGAAATGTCCGTCAAAAATCCATCCCTAGAAAAAATCTGCCTTAGTCCAAGGAAAAAAAAGAAGAATCCAAAAGCAACAAATAAATAATGCCCTGGACACTTGGTGACTCTTAATTAAGCAACTAAAATGGCGCTACTCGAATGTGCTCGATCGAAAAAAAATCGCATACTTTGCATCCATGCCTGATCTTTAGTTTTCTAACAACTTCTCGTTTCAGCGGTTTGCAGGATCTTTCGATAAGAATCGATGACTACTTAGCCATTCAAATCGATTAAATTGCAGATTTTCGTATTTCATAAGGGGGACTGGCAAACAGAATTGAATTCAAGTAGCCCAATTAAACTTTCACATCCCTGTTTCGCTCAAGTCAAATTAAATGTTATCGATGGGTTCTCATCAACTTGGCAGATATTAGTTAAAAAAACTTTCTTCAAATTGTAGTTTTCATTGTCCTACGTACAAAAGCGTGGTGAAGACCGGGCTGCTAATCCTACCCTCATTCAAAAGTTATACGCGACCACATGGAATCACGTTGAATTTGGGCAAACGGGTATTGAAATGGCGGAATGTCGAAGTATTGATGGAGGATCCCAGCGTCCAAATTCCCAAGATGAATGTGGTAGTATGTGCAGACACTGATGTACCAAAATCTTCAGAGGGCATTGTATGGGCCAAGCTTGATGGTGATTCTGGAGACCACCGATCTTATCTAATAGAGCCGACGAAGACGTCAGCATTGCGTAGTTTGATTGTAGGACGAAGCCTTGTAAGATCTATAAGGAACGGATACGTGCCGGTTAGAGTTCTTAACACTGCAGACTCAACCACAAGCATCAAAGCGGGAGAAGTCATCGGCAGCTGCCAGCTTGTTTCCACCATCACCTCTTTGGAAACTACTCACGACCATTATTGGAAAAGGAGGCAAGACACAGACGAAGCCCGGGAATTCACGTCAGCGATATTGAAGCATACCAAAATTGCCAGTGCAGCTATTCAAGCAAGCCTCTGATCTAGTCACCAAGTACAGTGACATCTTCACAACAAGCCCGGCAGACCAAGGTCAAACGAGTATGGTAACTCACGTCATAGATACACAGGGAGCCAAGCCGATTCGACAAGCACCGAGACGTCTTCCAACAGCCAAACAAGGAGAAGTGAGAGCACTGATCTCGGACATGGAACAACAAAGTGTTATCGAGCCCTCTGTCAGTCCATCGGGCGCGCCAGTAGTTCTAGTAAAGAAAAAGGTTGGTAGCACTCGTTTTTGTGTCGAGTATAGGCAGCTTAACGACGTCACTGAGAAAGATAGTTACCCGCTTCCACGCATCGATGACATCATGGACACTTTAGCCGGCGCAAAATTGTTTTCTACGAGAAATCGACAAGAAGGACCAAGAGAAGACCGCGTTTTCAGTTGGGACCGGATTGTGGCAATTTGTGGTGATGCCATTTGAGCTTTGCAACGCTCCAGCCACTTTCGAACGCCTGATGGATTACGTGCTACGAGGCCTAACTTGGAAGACCTGCTTGGTGTACCTAGATGATATCATTGTTATCGGGAGAACGTTCAAAGAGCATGTGCGAAAGTTAGAAGAAATGTTCTCCCAATTGCAACTGGCGAATCTGAAACTTAGTCCCGACTTGGGACGCGTTGTATCAGCAAAAGGGGTCAAAACGTACCCTGGGAAAATTGAAGCCGTGAAAAGCTGGCCAACACCAAACAACAACCGCCAACTACGAACTTTTCTGGGTCTGGCAACCTACTATCGAAGATTCTTCAAAGAGTTTGCCAAAATAGCTAAGTGTCTCCATCAGCTAACCGAGAAAAATCGTCTGTATGTCTGGACTGAACAATGCCAGGCAGCCTTTGAGACCTTGAAGGAGAAGCTGTGTGAATCACCAGTGCTGGCATATCCAAAACCCGGAAAAATGTTTGTAGTTTTCACTGATGCGAGCAACGGCGGGATTGGAGCTGTACTCTCCCTGCAGATCGATGGCGAAGAAAGAGTCCTTTCGTATTACAGTCGAGTTCTCTCAAAAAGTAAGAGGAACTACTGCTTGACCAGGAAGTAGCTATTAGCTATAATAGAGGCAACCAAGCAGTTCTACAAGCATCTATATGGCCAGAAATTTGTTCTTCGAACGGACCATGCATCGCTAAGATGACTTGAGTTCAAAAACCCCGAGGGACAAGTTGCGAGATGGATCGAAAGATTGAAGTCATACGACTACAAAATTGTTCGTCGGAAGGGCGGAGTTCATAGAAATGCTAACGCCTTATCTCGTCGTCCATTCTCAGCTAAATGCAAGCATTTCCGACGGATTGAGGAAAAGGAGCGAGTGATAACGGCTGAATTCGATGAAGGTTGGTCATTAGAGGAGATTTGAAACGCCCAACTAGCCGATGAAGACATCGGACCATTACTCGTATGGAAGGAGACCACTGAACGACCTGAGTGGAAGGACGTTTCGATGCATGGCACAACCCTGAAAAGCTATTGGGCAAATGGAACTCCCTTCAGGTAGAGGGTGGCGTACTCAAACGGAAATGGGAAATGGCGGATGGCAGCTTCCCAAAAGCCGAATCCACGATGTGGTTAAGGAAATGCACGAAGGACCCTCGGGAGGCCACCTTGGTGTTAACAAGACCTTAGCGAAATTGCGGGAAAGGTTTTACTGGCACCACGCTTGAGAAGACGTAGAGGACAATGTGCGCTTCCGTCAAAGGTTCAAAGCGACGACTGAGAGGACAAATGCAAACCTACAACGTGGGTGTACCGTTTGAAAGGATTGCTGTTGACATTGCAGGACCCTTTCCTGAATCCGAATGGGGAAATCGATACACGCTGATTGTGGCCGAATATTTCAGCAAGTGGCCCGAAGTCTACCCCCTTCCCAACCAGGAAGCAACTACCGTAGCCCAACAGCTAGTGTTAAATTGGGTCAATAGGTACAGCGTCTCTTGTGAACTACATTCGGATCAAAGCCGAAACTTTAAGTCACTAGTTTTTGGCGAAATGTGCGAGCTGCTGGGAAAACGGAAAACGAAGACAACACCGCTGCATCCCCAATCCGATGGAATGGTCGAACGTTTCAACGGCACACTCTACAAACACCTGGCCAAGGTGGTTGACGAGAACCAAAGGGACTGGGACCGGCACATCCCACTATTCTTTATGGCGTATAGAGCTGCCGAGCATGCATCGACGGGCAAAGCCCCAGTCAAAGTTATTTTTGGAAAGACCATTCGTCTGCTGGCTGATATAAAGTTCGGAACACCTCCTGAGAAACGATCACGCAAGTGAGCTGGGGCAATGTTTGAACCGGATACATTGAACAGTGCGAAAACACCTAGAATATGCCACTGACTGCATGAAGACCCGGTACGATCTGAAGGCAAATTCCACAGGCTTCCAGCAGGATGACTTGGTGTAGCTATATAACCCACAACGGCGGTAGAGTAGGTCTCCGAAGTTGCAGCATAATTGAGAGGGACCATACCGAGTTACAAAGCGAATCAACGACGTCGTATATCACATACAGGAACACCGTAAGCTGAGATCCAAAATGAAAATCATGCACCTAGACCGTCTTGCCCCATATTAAATCCAGGGAGACAACTAAACCTGGCCACACATCTTTTCGGGGCGAAACGAACTGAGGTGGGTGCAGTGTTACATGTCCAAACAATTATCTCACGTTGTGGCGATGTTAATTGACCGCCACGATCGTGTGATTTGACACCGTTGGACTTCTTTCTCTGGAGATATTTAAAAGAAAAAGTGTACGTCAATAAGCCAAGAACAATTCAAGAGCTAAAGGATGAGATAATTCAGCACATTAAAGACATTAAACCTCAATTATATCTCAGAATCTTTGAAAATATGGACCATCGAAAAGAATCTCGTAATCCTCTCGTGTTAAAAAACCAATAATTACGATAAGTAAATACTTGGACTCAACATTTCGTATGAATAAGACAAAATAAACACATTCAGAACATTATATAGACAAGATAAAACAAGGATAACACTTGCAGGTTACTGCACTATCACATTAATTGGAATAAACTTCAGAGAGCCGCGACTGCAGTTTGTACTGAAGAACAGAATTTATTATTCGTTGGCTTTCGGACATCAGCTGCCATTTTTGGTGGTAGATCACGAACAATCAGCGGGACATCAAAAATCTATGTTGCATCCAGCACAACTAATAATCTGAAAAATCCATAAAATTGAAAAAAATAATTTGGGTGATCATCCACTTGCCTTTGTCTTTCTCGCAGTGTTTGGGGTGGTGCAGCACTAGAAAAATCAAACGAATTGTTCAATTCTTTTCCATTCGACTAGTTTTCCCTTAGTAACTGTTACCGTTGACCTTTTCATACACGCTCGAAAAGTCGCGAAATGTCCGTCAAAAATCCATCCCTAGAAAAAATCTGCCTTAGTCCAAGGAAAAAAAAGAAGAATCCAAAAGCAACAAATAAATAATGCCCTGGACACTTGGTGACTCTTAATTAAGCAACTAAAATGGCGCTACTCGAATGTGCTCGATCGAAAAAAAATCGCATACTTTGCATCCATGCCTGATCTTTAGTTTTCTAACAACTTCTCGTTTCAGCGGTTTGCAGGATCTTTCGATAAGAATCGATGACTACTTAGCCATTCAAATCGATTAAATTGCAGATTTTCGTATTTCATAAGGGGGACTGGCAAACAGAATTGAATTCAAGTAGCCCAATTAAACTTTCACATCCCTGTTTCGCTCAAGTCAAATTAAATGTTATCGATGGGTTCTCATCAACCTGGCAGATATTAGTTAAAAAAACTTTCTTCAAATTGTAGTTTTCATTGTCCTACGTACAAAAGCGTGGTGAAGACCGGGCTGCTAATCCTACCCTCATTCAAAAGTTATACGCGACCACATGGAATCACGTTGAATTTGGGCAAACGGGTATTGAAATGGCGGAATGTCGAAGTATTGATGGAGGATCCCAGCGTCCAAATTCCCAAGATGAATGTGGTAGTATGTGCAGACACTGATGTACCAAAATCTTCAGAGGGCATTGTATGGGCCAAGCTTGATGGTGATTCTGGAGACCACCGATCTTATCTAATAGAGCCGACGAAGACGTCAGCATTGCGTAGTTTGATTGTAGGACGAAGCCTTGTAAGATCTATAAGGAACGGATACGTGCCGGTTAGAGTTCTTAACACTGCAGACTCAACCACAAGCATCAAAGCGGGAGAAGTCATCGGCAGCTGCCAGCTTGTTTCCACCATCACCTCTTTGGAAACTACTCACGACCATTATTGGAAAAGGAGGCAAGACACAGACGAAGCCCGGGAATTCACGTCAGCGATATTGAAGCATACCAAAATTGCCAGTGCAGCTATTCAAGCAAGCCTCTGATCTAGTCACCAAGTACAGTGACATCTTCACAACAAGCCCGGCAGACCAAGGTCAAACGAGTATGGTAACTCACGTCATAGATACACAGGGAGCCGATGCATGGCACAACCCTGAAAAGCTATTGGGCAAATGGAACTCCCTTCAGGTAGAGGGTGGCGTACTCAAACGGAAATGGGAAATGGCGGATGGCAGCTTCCCAAAAGCCGAATCCACGATGTGGTTAAGGAAATGCACGAAGGACCCTCGGGAGGCCACCTTGGTGTTAACAAGACCTTAGCGAAATTGCGGGAAAGGTTTTACTGGCACCACGCTTGAGAAGACGTAGAGGACAATGTGCGCTTCCGTCAAAGGTTCAAAGCGACGACTGAGAGGACAAATGCAAACCTACAACGTGGGTGTACCGTTTGAAAGGATTGCTGTTGACATTGCAGGACCCTTTCCTGAATCCGAATGGGGAAATCGATACACGCTGATTGTGGCCGAATATTTCAGCAAGTGGCCCGAAGTCTACCCCCTTCCCAACCAGGAAGCAACTACCGTAGCCCAACAGCTAGTGTTAAATTGGGTCAATAGGTACAGCGTCTCTTGTGAACTACATTCGGATCAAAGCCGAAACTTTAAGTCACTAGTTTTTGGCGAAATGTGCGAGCTGCTGGGAAAACGGAAAACGAAGACAACACCGCTGCATCCCCAATCCGATGGAATGGTCGAACGTTTCAACGGCACACTCTACAAACACCTGGCCAAGGTGGTTGACGAGAACCAAAGGGACTGGGACCGGCACATCCCACTATTCTTTATGGCGTATAGAGCTGCCGAGCATGCATCGACGGGCAAAGCCCCAGTCAAAGTTATTTTTGGAAAGACCATTCGTCTGCTGGCTGATATAAAGTTCGGAACACCTCCTGAGAAACGATCACGCAAGTGAGCTGGGGCAACGTTTGAACCGGATACATTGAACAGTGCGAAAACACCTAGAATATGCCACTGACTGCATGAAGACCCGGTACGATCTGAAGGCAAATTCCACAGGCTTCCAGCAGGATGACTTGGTGTAGCTATATAACCCACAACGGCGGTAGAGTAGGTCTCCGAAGTTGCAGCATAATTGAGAGGGACCATACCGAGTTACAAAGCGAATCAACGACGTCGTATATCGCATACAGGAACACCGTAAGCTGAGATCCAAAATGAAAATCATGCACCTAGACCGTCTTGCCCCATATTAAATCCAGGGAGACAACTAAACCTGGCCACACATCTTTTCGGGGCGAAACGAACTGAGGTGGGTGCAGTGTTACATGTCCAAACAATTCCGCTTGCTACCGTCGCAATTGTTGTCCCAACTATTAATAACATCATGATCAATTAACGAATCTACTCGAAAGCACAAAAATCGACCAATTAGATCCATGATCAATATCTAAAAGTGACGTCACTGCGGTTATTCAGAATTGCTCGAATATTCCAGGCAGTTCTCGCCAGAACATTGGCCGATATACCGAAAATGGATTGAATGACTAGAAACCCTATATAAAGTCGAGCTGAATGAATGGGGAGAAATAGTAAAACCGCGATAGTAGAAACTGCAATAGTGTAAAGCGCGAGTTGAAGGCGATATTGATTGATAGTGAAGTAAGAGATTTTCGTGGACAGTTGAAACATAAATTGATAGACAAGTGATAAGTAAATTTGTAAAAAAGTGAAACTAATTATTGTGCATTCTTTATAAATAAACTCTTTTAACTTAATTTAAAAGACAGTGCGTTTTCACTTTCCCGGAACATTAAATTTATCAGCCGAGAACCGGAACTAGCGACAATACATACATACAAGAGTCAAAAAATTATACGATCTAAACAGATAATCTCCACTTCTTTGAAAGTCAGATGAAATTCCCATTCCTTACTCAAAGAAAAATATAATTTCCAAATTTTTCCATGTTTATTTATTTATTTTTCGCTTTATTACAGGTACGAGAAATCCATGACCGAAGCAAACCCCATTGCTTTGAATTATACGCTTCCGGTGGCGCAGATATTATCAAAGCCTGTAAGACTGATTCCGAGGGAAAGGTAAGATAGCACAACATTCAACAGTCAACTTAACAACTCCTAACTCAAACCGTATTCCAATAATATTTCTTAATTCCAGGTAGTGGAAGGAAAACATACAGTTTATCGTATGTCTGCGGCAACGGAAGAAGATAAACAAGAATGGATCAAACGATTATCGCAATCCATTAGCCATAATCCATTCTATGATATTCTAGTACAAAGAAAGAAAAAGGCTCTAGCAAAAAGTTAGTATTAACTGAACGTACAACATCAATAGGCCATGCCAAATAAGCAACAACCAATAAGAAAGAAGAGAAGTAGAAAACACAAAATAAAAGATAGGATGAGAAATGAAATAACACAATGCGAATGGAGACGCTATTTATCAATATAAATACTTACAATACCAACAACAGGAACATGACAACATCATTAACTGGATAAATTCTCACCTCAATTGCCTGGTTAGCGCCATTATTATAAACAAATCATTATCATCATCATTATTCAAACGTTGTGAACAAGAAACGCGAACCGATCAGATTGCAACATTTACAATGAAAAAAAACAAAAAATCAAAACACCAGCAACACAACACATCTTACTTGTAATTATATTTATTTAGATTCGGAAAAGTAATGTACTGTATGTAGTAATTGTTTCATGTTATTCAATTCTCTCTAATTATATTATATTTTTGTAGTATTGTGATAAATATTTTCTTTTATAAATATTGTAGCTATAAAAATATTTTTCATAGTATGTCCTCACTTTTGTTGAAAAAGAGAGACGTTTTATTGTATTTTTCTTTTCGTCATAAGTGTTGTAAATTAAGCTAGTGAGGAATGAATAAGAAAACTGCAAAATATATTGTTAGGAAATTATAAAATTAAATAAAACCTCTACAAATGATCAGTAGACAAAAATACGCGCGCGCGATCATTTTCAAATAGAATAAACATCGTCGACTAAAAATGAAATTTAGTCAGCCAAAATGAAACAAAGAAAAATAAAATTAACTAAATCTAAAATATTTCAAATTAATTCAAATGAGATGTACATAAATTTTAAAGTAATTTATTTTCTCTTCTATTTTGTAAATTTCATTGAGCTTGCAAATTGAATGAAAATGTTAGTTTTTGTTTTAGTTGAAATCATGAAAAAGTTGATTGTTTAGGAAATACCAATGGATAAAGAAAAGAGGCTGAATTATTTTACTGAGTTTAATTATCGCATTGAGTCTCTCTGTTGTCTTGTTTCGAAATAAAAAAATTAAAATACGCTTCCAACGCTTCTAATATTTGTGTTAAAAATCGATCCTCAATGTTATTAGTCTATCTAAATGCTATGCATGAAAACTTTACTCATTTATCGAAAACTTCGCTTCCAAATATAAATCTATTTATTTTAATATGAATCTTTAATGTGTACATTTCTATAATATCAGCATTATTGTTGTGATTGTAGACTTAAAAAACTATCTATAAAAATTTCTATCTATTAATGTATCTGAACTCAGTAACATTTTTCTGATCAAATTAGCTCTGTATTTATCGACATACATCAATAATTCAACTAAATAAAGAACTTCAACCAATTGATATAGTTTGGTCAAGCTGGGATGTATCGGAAACATCACATTCTACTATATTTGGTTCTAACATAAATTTTTTAACGCAAATGATTTCTTAGTCACATTCGATACAGATTGTAGACGATGTTAACAAGCTCTCCATTCAGACTTTTAAGTCAAAACAAATTTTGTAGTGAAAACCCAAATCTTAACACTTTTTAAAAAAATCTACAAACTGAATCAAATGTGAAAATAAGCAAATTCAAAGCCTTAATAGTATTATATCCCACTAAACGTATCAAACAAATTTCTGATAAATCCAAATACTCCTCCATCCCATGCTAACATTTGTATATGAATGCAACAAAAATAAATGAGACGAACGAGCAAATGCAAATTACATTATACAAAAATAAATTTAGACACTCACTGCACAGTGATGCTATTTATTTACATGGTATGTTATATATGTATATCAATTATAGCGTTTATTTAGTTGTTATGATTTTATTCCATAACACTATACGGTTGCGGGCATTATTGATTGTGTTTTAATGCAGTTTTGCTGTCACTTGACATCACTGTGTATCGTGAGAACTTCTTCCTTGGATCTTAGCAAAAAAAAAACAATTAAACATAAAGTGACCATAAAAGTTTCTATACTAGAAACTTTCAAATAGATCAAACATTTAAGAAAAAAAAATAAACCGAGCAAAAATGCAATAACATTTTGAATATACATTAATGTAGATTGTCTATTCTATTACCTTGAAATAGATAAATTTTGTCTATGTAATATTTATTGTAAGTACATAAGCGCATGTATAAGCTTTTTTTGTAAAAAATGAAAAATCAAATAAATAATACATTTTGAAAAAAATAAATTATACAAAATAAATAATTTTTGTTTTATTTGAAGCCTATCATTGCGTGACATCTGAATTTTTTTCAGGGACAAGTTTGTGAAGCTGTAAATCCCCTGGATAAAGTAGGATATTTTTTTTAAGCTGTGTAGTTGACCGGATAAAAACTCCACTCGATAAATTAGCCTGAGCAAAGTTAAAGGTACTGGTCAGCGGATTCGATATTTTGCCCCGATTACAGCGCGACTGATTCACATGCTAAGCCCAAAACGAGCACAAAAAAACTCATGAGTAAAAGAATAGGGCTGGGTGATATTAGTCTTAAGGGTTAAAGGACCGGGGAAAGGAAGATCTGTTACCCGCACTTAAGTGTGCATAAATTTATCGAAATGGATAAATAGGCAGAAAAGCCGCGTGATATGTTTTGTAGTGTGAGTTTTGCGCTGGTAGAAGAACCCGCCCCACGACACCGCAGAAGCTAGCTGCCAGCACGCGTGCGCGTCGCTAGGCGAAACCCTTTCAGGTGAGCTCGGTCATTTTTATAGCTCGCTGACTCTTGTGCCAAAATATTGGCACCCGTGCCCTGTACGGACAATAGAGAAAAAAAACAGAAACACTACAAACGAAAGGTTAAAACAATGTACGACGAAAAGGCCAAGGATGAAGCGGCTATAATGACTACGCATCAAAAATTTAAAATTCCACAAATGGGGTGGAGATATCAAAGTTTAGCTGCCATAGCTTCTGATTTTAGCTTCCTAACAGGACCTTCGTTACACGACACATCCACTGAAGAACTTAAAAAATCAGCAGCTGACCTCACATTAAAGTATAAAGATTATTTAAACGCCAATGAATTATGTTTAGAGATTGATAGCTATAAACACCAAATAAAATCATTGTTGCCTGATTTAAAAAATGCAGACTACATAATACCTCTGAATTGTCATGAAGAATATGGCAAAGTAACTAGTTATCCCAACATAGGGATTGCACTTAGCCTAGCATTGACGCTTCCTGTCACTTCTGTAAACTGTGAAAGGTCTTTCAGCAAATTAAAACATAAAAAATTATTTACGATCACAGATTGGCCAGAAATGTTTGACCAATCTCGCTTTATTATCAATTGAGTACGAAATTACAAAACGTAAGATGTAGATCATATAATAGACGGATTGGCCTCGAAAAAAGACAAACAAGTCAATTTTTAATTTACTAAGAATAAATATTAATAAAAAATTTGTGGTTGAATTATTTTTGATCCGTATTTCTTTTCTTATATAACAGTTAAATAAGACTTCAAAAGTTCTTGTGTCGTTTCTCTTCTACCATTAGAAAATAAGTATTGGAGGGCGAAAAATTCAAGTCTCGCCAGGGGGCGCCCATAACGCCAGTAATGAGACTGTAGATAACTTTTAGTTATGATAGGATATGATGCCATGGCTTATGATTCAGCATGTATTTCAACCCAGCTCTTACGTTTTTCAGAAAATCCTGGTTCTATCAACAACTCGGTTGATAATTTTTTTTTTTTGCGGAAATAACACACTGATCTATCTGATTGTTTCTGAAATCATTAAACAAATCAACAAGCCCCTGCAAATATTTTGATGCAACCTCAATGGAAACGGGTTTCGCTTGTAATATCTATACTCCTAACAAGATGATCCCATGCAACCAATAAATAGATAAATTCGAAATTAATAATTTTTAAAATGGTATTTGCTGAGGATACAGCTTCAGCGATATATATCGTGTTTTCATCAGCACCTTCTGCAATGGTATGCAATGTTTTCATTACCTGCGGTAGTTGAGTAAGCAATGCGCGAATTGAATTATATTTTGAAGACCATCTTGTATCATTTGATAAAGCTTGCCAATGTTCAATTGATCCGGAAAAATAATTGAAAATATTTTGCACTGTCCCAAAAAATGTAGTTAACTCTGATGTTGCAGAAGACGCATGAACTCTAACTAAATTTAGTGAGTGAGCAGTACTTGGTAAAAATCTGGAATCCTCATTCAGTTGTAAGATTCACTCTTGAACTCCTTCATATTTGCCCGCGAAAGTTAATACGAAGTATAAAATGATTTCATTCACATTTTCTAACTTTATCAAAAAAATTTACTGGTTGAATCAGATTCTAATAAAGTCAAAGTCAAAGTCAAAAGCGCTTATTTAATACTAATCATTATAAATTTTAAAAGAATATAAAGCAAATTCCAAACAATAACAATCAAAAACTTAATGGCCCAAATGGCTCTCTAAATTTAATCAGATTCTAATCACTAGTCTCAAACGTCAACGTGAATAGCCGACTGTATGTCGGTCGCTCACCAAAAGTCTTAGAACAATCAAACAGAAATGATAAACAAAAGCTATTTCCTTTTCCAGTGAGTCATTATTTAATCTTATTATTCCAATATAGTTGTCCTCACGACTTTCCTGCGACATTATACTAAATGATTATTTCTAATGTTAAACAATGCAATATATATATATATATATATATATATATATATATATATATATATATATATATATATATATATATATATATATGTATATATATATATATATATATATATATATATATATAATTTTACAATTTTTTGCACATAGAGCAAAAAACAATAAATTGTAATTGCGTTTAACAACGCCCCATATAGGGTATAGTTCGCAGCGTTACCCGTCCGTTCGTTATATGAAATGCTTATTAGTTTGTATGTAAAATCAATTTTTCAGAATTCGATAAAGAAATTTGTGTAAGTTAAGGGCGCATTTGTAATCTTTGGAGGCGCGTATAATAATTAAGTGCATGTTTATTGTAGCTGTCCCCCTCTCCAGTCCCAGACTGTGTAGTGAATTGAGTGGATAGAAATGTCCGTAAAGGACTGCAGCGATGGTCTGCTGCCCCGGCGAGCGAGGATGTTGGTGCTCGCCGAAATTGGCCTTGTCTAAAGACGCGTGAATGCGTTGGCAGGCTAGCATAGCGATGTCGTGGGGCGGATTCTTTTTCCCAGCACAAGGGCCCACTACAAACAAAAATTTCGCATTCACGAATTAACTGATAAAATTCGCATCGACAGATGTCGAGGCCGAGGTAACCTACTAAAGGAGCAGATTGCCAAAACAAATGACGAACTGGGCTTGGCGAAAACGATAGAGACTTGAGAATATCTCGTCTTTACCGACGATACTTATGGCCCCCAAATAAGAGTGAGACATCCAGGTGGAAGCGGTGCCCCCTAGCATCTCCCCATCCGGATCAAGATGTACTGTAGACGTAGCCAGATGTTTTCCATTTGAATGAAAAACCGATGCAAATATAATTCGCATGAACTTTTCCCTCAAATGAAAAACATCAACGTTTCAGATTTATGTTATAGTCTTATATGATGGAATCAAATAATACTATAACATCAATAAGAATGCAAGCGGAAGGCCACTCTACCCTGCGAGAGCACCTGTAACGCCAGAATAAGGGGTAATCTTACCCGATGGCTAGCTCATGAGTGGAGGGGCCAGCCAACGTGGCGGGTCCCATACCGGGTCTGGGTTTCAATATGAAAAGAAAGACCGAAATTTTATAGTTAGTAAACCAACATTACTATTTCTTAACAATATCACACAAAAAAAAGTATTGGTATTAAATTTAAATTGATTTCAAATAATACATTCAATAGATCTTAATGTATTGTTTTATAGTAGATAAGGTAAATCATGGTGTAGAAAAATTTATAATTTCAATTTCATTATATCATGCGAATGTGCTTTGTACGTTATCTTATAAAATTGGAATGGGATGGTTATATTGGAAATGGTATATACAATTTGCTAGGTATTAATATAGTATTACAATTGATTTGATCATAAATGTAATGTGAATCTTTCTTTCTTACAATCCAAACGCGTATTCAAACTAAACTAATTTGATTCATAAAAATGATTGGTATTGATACACATGTACATACTGATTATCCTTTTATATTTCTTATTCATTAAGAAAAATCCATGGGCACAAGGCGCACTCGTAAATAAAGAACTGGTTATGTAAGTACGTTTATTGCTAAGTTTATACGAGTAGATGAAATATTGTTGTCGTTTTTTGGCACACACTTACAAACTTCATGAAAAATCAAATTAAGTTGGCAACCAAATCAGAATATTCTTTGCTTTTTTGCCATTGTTTCATTGTTATACGCGCACGCAAGTAGAATCACACAGTAGCTGTTTTAATTCGAACGTTATTTTAATGTATTTGTAATTATTTAGCTAGATATTTATATTTTTCTTTAAAAAAATTATTCTCTGCGCGACGTAGCCTAGTGATGAACGACGACTGGACTGAACGATGGACGATTGTGCTCGATTTCGTTTTCTGCTTGGTTATTGTCCGTCATAATATTCCGTTTCACCATTGACACCATATAAAATATCTTCCCAAGCAAGTCCCCCAAAATCAACGAGCTTTTGCCAATTGGCCATAATAATGTCATGTGTAATTGGCGGACTATAAGCCCGTTCAGTTATGATACCTGCTGGTTTAAAATCAGAAATCTCAGCTGGGTGGACGGACACACGGCCAAAGCGTGATAATGATCATATCATCTTGTGGAGTGCCGATACATTCGATCATGATAATGAGATACTCTAACTATCTCTAAGCGAAGGCCCGAAAGGGGCTGTAATGCTACGAAAAAAGAATTGACGGTGTGAGAAAGTGGATATTTAATTCCCTTCAACATATCGCAATCTATCCCCAATGCTGTGGCTATTATTATTACTGCTAGTTTCATTGACTATCTCAATAATAATTACATTTTCTGAGTTAGCGTTATAATTTTTCTAAACATCATTATTCATTACACTAGATTCGTAATTTAATTCGTTAATTTTACTTTCTTTAACTTTGTTGTTATGCTGTTATTAGTATTATTCGCGTAATTATTACTAAGCGCTTTAGTTGCAGTATTATTCGCGATATTAGTACTAAGCACTTTAGTTGCGGTTGATGATGAAGATAGGGATTGTGGATGAGGTTCACCCACGCCCGCGCGTGTTCCTCCTCACTTAACGCGACCTAACCCGCTCGTTGCGCGTCTTCGAAAACACAATGAGATGGAAATCCATTCAAATTACGATGGCCAAATGAATTTGGCTAATTTCAATAAATCTACAGTGGAATTTTCCACAATTTTCCCGTGTATCCACGTCGTTTTTCCGCACTCACCCACCAGCCCATGCCACATGACGTTCTTTATCTCGCGAGTCCCGCTTCGAAGCAAGTTTTCGCTTATCTCCACGAGTCGTGTCGCAACGGTGGTTTCTTGGCGAGCCCTCTACTCGTGAGCAACGGGTATCTCCCATTGCGTGACACCGCAGTTCATTTTTATAAATTGCTTTGCAAAAGGGTTGCCGTCATCAATTTTAATTGTAAATTTAAATATTTTCATTTTTAAATTTACAATTAAAATTTGATGATTAGCAGTGGTGTTTTTCGAGCAGTCTGTAGGAATGCGCCCCAAAAGATTGTGCCTCTGGCGGCCGCACACCTGGCCAGCCCTTAACTACGACGGTGGTTGTGAAGGCGAGCCTCGCAAAATATTTTCTAAATTCACTTAAAAACCTATAAAGGGAGCACCCTCATATCTCCACATATTGATGTGACTTGATTCTAATAAAAAACTCCCTACCACTAGAGAGGTTGCCACTTATTTATGTCCATGTAATGAAGACTATGGGGTAGTCCCCTTAGCAGAAAAATATCAAAATAAAGCCTCCATGAGCTCTCCATCTTTACGTATTGGGAGGAGGGGGTATGGATGGATCCTTGACCCACTGTTACCCAGTGCAACGCAATTTTAAATCTTAGCTTTTGCAATATCCATATACTCCCCACTCACTGATCAAATTTCTATCATTCTTGGCCGGGATGTCCCTGACCGTGGCAGGCCCGTTAAATTTGTTGAAAAAAACCAAACTCGTATCTATTTTTTGTGTATGTCACATCTTAGGAATTTATGATAAAGATCGTTCACTTCGTTGCAATGCCAGCACATTTCTGAATCTATGCGTTTCACTTTGAACAGTCTCAAGTTATTGTAACCTTTGTTGACAAGAATTCTGTTGGTAGACTTGATTGCAAGACTGCTAATAGCCAGCGTGTGGAGCCATGGTTTATCGCCTAGCAAATCGTGGGCTCTTTCCAGGTATGTTATACAATTTCAAGCGGTTGAAGAACTATGAGAACTGTTCTGCCTTAAATGCAGCAAGACATAAGTGGGAAGCGGTGGTTAGGGAAGATAAAAAGAAAGGGTGGGAAAAACTGTGCTTAATATCTACGAGGAAAGTAGCATCAAAGGTTTCTGGACCTTTATCAACAATATCAAAAACCCCGAGAATAGGAATTCGAGTGATCAAATAGATTAAGATCAAAGTTTACGTTTTATTCAGGACCCGGGTCAAAGTTAGCACAAAATGTGAAAATAGGAGATCTCGCAATTCCACACAGGTAATTGAGGCTTTTTCGGCTCCGGTGCACGCTAGGAAAAAACTGATGTTTTTCTAAATGCGCATTCCTGAGGGAGCTAGAGCGGTGCAAAGTTAGAATGAAATGTAATAATAGGACATCCCCCAATTTCACAAAGGGTGTTTTTGCTGACTTACCTCTAATGAACTCTAGACAAAAATTTATACTTTAATTTAACGTGCATTTATAAATTGACGTGCATTTATAATTGACATACATTTATTGAGAACCCCCAAGATTATTCGGCTCTGCCGCATCAAAAACCAACCATTTCTTTCACAGAAATTGCTACCAATAAACCCTCACAAGCTCCACTACCCACACCATTGGCATCGGTCTCAACGACCAAACAAAAGAAACAGCAAAAACACTTAGGTGTTCCCGATGAGGCACACAAACGGTCCCCGGTCCTCCGTAAACCGTTTTCCCCGCGGATCTGTTTGAGGCATGCCCCATTTCATTGCTTTAGCATTAAAGTCTCCCCGAACGAGCACGTTGCCATCTGACTTCGAGACACCGCCTTCTAAAACATTAAGCTTAGTGTGGAAAGATGATATCGATTCGTTCGGCATTAGGTACACACCAAAGAAAGGAGTTCCTGAGCACCGAACCCACACGAAACCATCCCCTCGTACACAAGCCTCGGCCAGGAAATCACTGTTCCGAAACCAGATGGTGGTAGTACTATTTTCATCAGGATACCATGATGCAAAACTTTTATCATGGTGTTGCTCACTCAGCAGCAAAAAGTCGACTTTCATGTCCCTCGCAAACTGCTCAAGCAGGTTTTGGGCGGTTAAACTGCGGTGTAGGGTTAGCTGCTGGATACGGGTCATAGCAATTCTGATTTTGGCTTGGCTAGGGCTTCCTGGTAAACCCGACATTTCCCTGATCCCAAGACTTGCCCAAGATCAGGTCTTGGACCAGTATCCTTGCAAAGAATACAGTGTGCCTCTTTTGTACACTCTTTTCATTTATGTCCAATTTCACCGCATTTGTGAAAACAGGGAACTCCTATTGGGTCTTTTGCATATTAGTGCGGTGTGACCATAGCCAAGGCATTTGAAACATTGAAGAGACGATCTTTGCCGTATCCTGCAGATAACCCACCCTATTCTTATTATGCCCTTAATCAAAAATTTTTCGGCGTCCTTTTCGGTCGTCAATGATGGCCATGCTTTGTCCCCTATGGTTTTCTGGTGTCAGCCTCGCTTTGATCCTGCCCACGCTAGGGAACTCCCTTTTGATTGCCTCTTCTATCTCAGCCAGGTCCGTGGAGCTGTCCATGTCTCTTATTAAGATCGTTGCCATCGGCTTGAGCGAGGGTATAGTTGCACTTTTGCCGAGAATTTTCTTTACTGCGTCGCAAAACGCTTCTTAATTGTCGGTCTTTGCTCCGAATTCTCCCAGTATATGACCCGAACGCGGTGGTCGTACTGCTTTAATGTCTTCGGGCCTTACATTTCCCCTAATATCCCGCAGGACTTCTGCGTAGGATCGGCCATCTTGGGGTTTTAAGAGCAGTGCACGGTGCCGGGTTCTTCCCCGGGGCTTCTTTCTCTCCTGTTTCGTCACAGGTCTTTTTTCTTGTTGGGCGTCTGTGCGAACTTTATTTTCTGGCACTTTTTGAAGTAGTTTCTTTGCGGCTTTCTTTGCTGCTTTGTTTGCGGCTTTCTTCGCCCCTTTTGTCAGCACTGTCTTAAACCGTTGATCTGGCGTTCTACAACTAAGAGTTAATCATCATTCACTCGCTTTGTGTTGAGTTCAGCAGCTTTTTTTGGGTAGAAGTGATGAAATGTGGAGAACTTCACACATTCGTTAAGCTGATTCCTTTCAAGATTTAACATCCCAATGTCGCAGTGTGTTTCATTATCCCATTATCAGCGAGCGAATCATCGATTATCAACCTCTTTGCAAAGGGTAACGTGGAATTAATAATAATCATCGCGCACTAGTTCAATTCGAACCATGCCGATGAGATTTCTAAGGGAATCTCATTCCATGAACGTAGCGGTATTCGAGATGATATCGTCAGTATCCCCCTCAAACACTGATTTTTCAGTACCGAACACTGCTGCGTAGGCTGATAGTCCAACAGAAGCACCACAAGCACAAACTCATTGCCACCTTCCATCTATGAACTTGGAAACTGCTGCGGTGGGCGCCCTAACCACTTCACCGCAAGGACTACATGGTAACGTGGAATTGGATCTTCATTATTCTCAGCACATCGACAAAATACCCAATCGCGGAAACCAATAATACAATAATAAACAATACTATTCAAGATCAAAAAAAAAAAATTAAAAACTTCATGAAAAGTTTGACAGCCTTTTTATTTCGAAATTCGTCAATTTATTATACAATCCCCTAAAAAACAAGCACAATGGTATAACCCTAATGAAAAAAAAAACTAACAATGATTAGCTCCATCAGTTTTACGACGGATAATACGGTCTACTACCCCCTGGTGGCGGTGCTGCATAATATGGAGGATGATGCGTTGCAGCTGGTGGTGGATGGCCTAACGGTAGTGAACCAGGCGGATAATGAGGTGGTGCTTGCGGCGGAGGTGGATACTGTCCACCATATATCGGAGGGGGTTGCGGCGGGGGTGGTGCTCCAGTTCCACTGGGTAATGTCATTCCCGAAAAATGCGGAGGTGCATGCGGAGGATGATACGGTGGCGCCCCATATCCTGTTGGCGGATACACGAACCTTAGATCGGGTGGTACCAACTTCGGTATAGGATTGCCTTCCGGTTTTTCTTCTACTGGCGCTGGTTTTGGGGGCGGGTTCGACGGCGCAGTTGGAGATGCTTTTGGTGTAGGTTTCTTAGGTGAACTATTTGCCCGCTTAGCAGGCGGACTAGCTTTGCTCGATGGCTGTTGTGGTGGACTAGGTGGGTCAGAGCTGTTGTTCGGGTGTTGGTAGAGATCGAGTACTTGATGGCAAATATCTTCGAGAATTTCCATTGTGACGTCTGCAACGAACATGTCCCACCATCTAAGATGGTGCGGTTGCTTGCCGATCCAATCAACGACAGTGAATTTGCTGAGTTTGCTTGCGAGGTGGATTAGAGCGACGGCTATGATTTCAGGCTCCCATTGTAAACAAACTGTTGTACTTAGGGAATCATTGACAAAGTTCCATGCCATTTGCACCATTTTTTGTAGCTTGCCTTGATCGCCTTTGAAGCATTTGGCGTACTTTACTAGAAAGCTGTAGGGATGCTCGACCTGAATTGAATGAAGAGAAATGCGTTGGTAAATAGTTAATTTATCATTTAAACATAAATAAAACGGGTAGGGGAGATTGCAAGACATACATGTTAAGATGTTGATCGATGTAGAATCGCAAGCAAAATAAGTTTAACAAAAAATGTAGCTTTAATTTTGCCAAATAGAGATCAAGTTAGTGGAGGGTTAGTAAATTACTTTTAATCATTAAATACAAGAGGAAAGGAATGAGGAACAAGTAAAGAAAGAGTAATTATTCATACCTGCAAATCAAATTTAATCGTCTGCAGCAGAATCCGCTCCAACGTCATAACCTCTTCCTTGGGATCATCACCAAATGAAAAGAACTTATCATCAGACAATAGGCTCCTCGCTGTCTTAATAATATCCTTTGCCTTTTTCGGGGTCTCCTCCACTTTGCCCGCTAGGAACAAGCAACAACAAGCCGTCACATATCGCGGAAATGTCTTGAACGAATGGAACATGTAGAACCGATGAAAGTACACAACACCTGTCGCGACAGTGTTATGACCGAGACTCATTGCGGTGCCCAATTGAATAATAAATCGGGCGCCTTCTTTACGATATCGGCGTTCTGTTTCGAACGTCAACCCATCCTGAATTGATGGTGTCTGCTTCAAATCCTTCTTTTCGTAGTACCAACACGGCATTTCGGCGGCAACGGTGTCCGTAGGATCCGCGGTCAAAATCAATAGGCATCCCTTCATCAAACTTTTCGTATGATATGAGTTTGGTTGAGCTTTCGATCACTTTTGACACGATATTAGATGTTAAACCACTTGTCTCTTAGTAAGAAATGAAGGAATAACGAGCGATGAAAGCACCTACAACTTCTAAGTGCCAAGTTGATTGATCAAGAGATAGGTAGAAATGTCAAACTCAGATTAGGTGTATAAATGTATAACAGTTTCAGAACATTGAACTTATACAATAGAGGGAAATTATATGCAAAAACTGGAAGCAAATTAACGCAATTATTATTGAGTACAGAGATAAATTACAAATTTCATTGGAACTTTGAAGTGAAGAACATATAATTAAAATCTATAAGAGTGCATTTTGACTATATAATATATAATAAATCACTAACATTTGGCTGCGTTCAATATTCATTCGTATCTTAAATGGCGACCAGCAGTCAAAAAGTGTGGTTTCCGGTAGACAAAGACGAAACATCCCTTTTTACATGTCAACCGAGTGAGTGATAGGTAAGTGAAAATTGTCGCAATGAAAAATTTCAATATTTAGTGTAATTAATTTTAAGAAAAACGGTTGGATATCGAATTGCGTGAGTGCTTTACTCAGTGTATTGTTTTTGAGTGGAAATTCCGCAAAATTTCCACGGTTTCGGCATTTATGTTTTGACCAACTTAAGCACATGTACAAGTCGCCATTCGCGGCACTTAGTGTATGACGTTTTTGAAATCCAATGAAAGAAGTTCAAATTCAATATTTTATAAAGTTTTGACCAAGTAGTGTTAAGTGAGAAGGTAAGTTTTTTAATTGGAAATCACAGGCTCTGTAGTTCTGTATAGGGAGGTGTCAACCTTTGACTAGGATTTGCCGCATTAGGAACACTTGCGACTCTCCCTTTAACAAACACATCCTGTAATTTGCATAAAATGGTCATATATATTCTCTGTTTGTTTCAGATCCTCACCAACTGACATAAAATGCCACAAAACGAATATATCGAGCGTCATCGTAGGCTATACGGTCGACGACTTGACTATGAGGAACGCAAGCGCAAGAAGGAGGCTCGTATGCCCAAAGAACGGGCACGCAAGGCACAGCAACTTCGTGGTATCAAGGCTAAGCTGTTCAATAAGGCTCGTCGCAATGAGAAGATTCAGATGAAAAAGAAGATCAAAGCGCACGAAGAGAAGAAAATCAAAAAGCAAGAAGAGGTCCCTGAGGATGGAGCCTTGCCACACTATTTGCTGGATCGTGGTATCCAATCGAGCGCGAAAGTCCTATCAAATATGATCAAGCAGAAACGCAAGGAAAAAGCTGGCAAATGGGATGTACCTCTGCCTCAAGTTAGGCAACAATCAGATGCTGAAGTATTCAAAGTGCTTAAAACTGGCAAGACTAAGCGGAAGGCGTGGAAGCGAATGGTCACTAAGGTAACGTTTGTGGGCGAAAATTTCACACGTAAACCACCAAAGTTCGAGCGATTCATCCGGCCGATGGGCCTGCGTTTCACAAAGGCTCATGTTACGCATCCCGAACTGAAGGCGACGTTCTACCTGCCGATCATTAACGTCAAGAAAAATCCAAGCTCTCCTATGTACACCTCGCTAGGAGTCATCACTAAGGGTACTGTGATCGAAGTAAACATTTCCGAACTCGGTTTAGTAACGCAGACGGGAAAGGTCGTGTGGGGCAAGTACGCTCAAGTAACAAACAATCCAGAGAATGACGGAGTGATCAATGCCGTGCTGTTAGTCTAAGTTGGATGTTACTGCGTTGTGTTTTTAAGGATTCTAATAAATAAGTTTCTCGGAATTAATTTTGCTGTTTCATTTCTTGTCAATAACAACAAAATAAGTTATACAATGTACAAAATAATTAAAGCTGTTCCATTTTCTTCTGTTTCCAGTTCAGCCGTGCGTTAAACAGATCACTGTAAAATGCAGATTTTCGTAAAAACCCTCACGGGTAAGACCATCACTCTCGAGGTCGAACCGTCGGACACTATTGAAAATGTCAAAGCCAAGATCCAAGACAAAGAAGGAATTCCTCCAGATCAGCAACGTTTGATTTTCGCCGGCAAACAATTGGAAGATGGACGCACTCTGTCCGATTATAATATCCAAAAGGAATCCACGTTGCACTTGGTGCTTCGTCTGCGTGGTGGTGCCAAGAAACGCAAGAAGAAGAATTACTCGACCCCAAAGAAAATCAAGCACAAGAGGAAGAAGGTCAAATTGGCCGTCCTCAAGTATTACAAGGTACGCAATAACAGCTCGGAGCGAACAATTTCAAGGAAGAATTCTTGAGTCTTGTTTGATCTTGTTGTGATGACAATAGGAACAATTTTAAAAGAAAAAACAATTCTAATGCAACTTCGTTTCGACAGGTCGACGAAAACGGAAAGATTCATCGTTTGAGACGTGAATGCCCAGGCGAGAATTGTGGCGCTGGAGTTTTCATGGCTGCACATGAAGATCGTCACTACTGCGGAAAATGTAATCTTACATTTGTCTTCACTAAACCAGAAGAGAAGTAGGACGTGATTAAGTGAGCGTTATGGATGTAAGATGAGAGGTTTATATTAAATATAAAAATCTGATAAAGACAACTGGACTTTGTTTTGATTTTAATTGTTGATTAGTTATCGTTTGTTTTGCCAGAGCATATTGTTCCTTTGCAGTCTTTTGACGTCGGCAGTCTGGGGGGCTTCTCAAAGCTGTGTCATCAGCAGATCCGACAGGTGTGTTTGATGTCCGTGGTAAACTGAGGTATGAAGCCCAACTGGCGCTGCTCGTTTGGAGTGCGAACTGCAGGGGTTTGGGGTCGGTGAAAAAGGTCAACACTCTGCCTTCGACAATGTGTCTGAAGTGTCGGATTGCCTCATATATAGCTAACAGTTGATCGTACGTGCTGTACTTTCGTTCGGCGTCTATTAGCTTCCTGGAGAAGAATCCGAGCGGTGATGTAGTTCCGTCCATTGCTTGCTGGCTCCGATACCGTTGTCTGAGGCGTCAACGCAGAGATCATACGGCGTTGGAACCGAGGTGAGCCAAAATCTGGGCCTTCCAAGTCCAATTTAGATTGGTCGAATGCAGCCACTGCTTATTCTGTCCAATTATTGTCTTGCACGATACCTACAACATCGAATCGCTCCTGTCATTAATTTTAAAAATTAATCAATTTTTCACAAAAGTCAGTTGAAAATAATTTTTTTAATTGAAAACCATCACCGTCGAATTATTCGAACATTTATCGAATACCTGGATTTCCTGACGAAGTATCAAAAGTGGAAATACGTTGAAGGGAAGTCCCGGTTTAAGAACATTCCCACTAGTCTCGCTGCAAAAGCAACGAGATGAAGGAGCCCGATGGCTTTAGGCATCAACAAGAACGATCGTGTCCATCGTCGACGATAACGGGCGAAAAAAAGCCTAAACGAAGATACGATAATAACGAAGGAAAAACCGCAAATTTTATCGGTCATCGAGATTGAGCAGTTAATTAAAGCTAACGCGAAAGCTGACAAGGCTGAGAAAGAAAATGAGGAGCTCAAACTTCGAATCAAATCACTAGAAGCACTGGTTGGAGCATTGACGTTCAACAAAGGAAAAGAAATCAGCAAGAAAGAAAAGAGGTAAATTCAAAAACGACTGAAGATAAGAAGCTGATCAAGAGGATGTCCTCAGCGCAGGTGGAGCAAACGTCAGCACGAATTATTATGCAGCGCTAGCTGAACTAGAAGATACTATGAGTATTGAAGAGGGTCCAAGTAAAATTCTAATTATTGTACTAAGCCAGATAATGGATTTATTGAATACTTAAAAAGTAAAAATAGGAAGAAAAAACCAAAAATCTTGTCTGCTGGTCTGTCCGTCAAGATTATTTTGAGATCAAAAGAGTCAATGCCGAGAAACTGACAATTAGAACTAAGTCGCTGGTTGATTTTCAGGCGGCGAAAGAAACCAAACCTTTTTATTGAAGGGTCTGGACTGCGAAGAGGACACAGTCGATCTCTTTCAGGTGCTTCAAAAAGTTGCACCAGAAATAGAATTTATTTCCGTTAAAGACTTTCCAACAAGGAGATCGATTGTCTTAGTTATGATTTCCAGCAAAAGCAGTTCAGGTGCCCTACAAAAAATAAGGTACTTGAACTTCCGTGTGGTGAGGTGGGAACGCCTTCAGAGAAGTGAGGTCAACCAGTGCTACAAGTGCCAAAGATTTGAGCACTCGGTTGCCAATTGCACCATGAAATATAGGTTTGTAAAGTGCAAAGATGTCCATGCTCTCGGCGAGTGCAAATTGGCTCAGGCGGAGCCAAAAGAAAAATTATGTTGTGTGAACTGCGGCGTCTTTGGTCATCCAGCATCATATCGAGGATACCCCCGGTAACAACATGCAAAGGTAAAATTCACTCGAAAATAAAGTCAAGCACACCGCAGGGTGATACCTACCAACTTCGTCAAGCCCGGGGTGTCATTTGCACTTGCTGCGAAAGGACCAGCAGACAATATAAATAATGTAAGTGGCAATAATGAGCTGCTTCTTAAAATTTATCAGCAATTAAATTCCTTATCGGAGAGAATCGATAAACAAGATATGAAAATTAACATTGTTTTTCAGCGATTGGGGCTTTCAAATGCCTCAAAATAAGTTGTCATCCAGTCACATTCCCATGGATAGGATTCGTCTCATGTCGATCAACGTCAACTCCATTGTGAGTACATCGACGTGACTGTTTCCTGGAGTTCCTTGTCAAGCAAAAGCCTGACATCATGCTTCTTATTGAACCCACCTCAATTCATGGCACTCCATGACATTCAAGGATTTTGAATTCATAAGAAACGATAGGGTAAACGATGATGGCGGAGGTGGCACCGGGATATTGGTTAGAAGACCATATTGTTTCCAAAATGTTGGAAAAGTCGAATTCAACAGCATTGAACTTCTTGAAGTATCCGTCATCAAAAGTTCACTGCCAGGTGGGAATAACCTCTTCGTTATCTCTGCCTATGCAACTGCTCTCAAGTTCAAGGAGGAACCCAATTCCTTGTTTGAAATAATCGAATTGAACAGGCTGCATGGTTATTATATTCTTGCTGGTGACCTGAACGCCAAGCATACATCATGGCTGAACGCCACCAATAATCCAAGAGGTGTATTCCTGAAATCGTGGATAACAGAGAACCAAATTGAATACAGGTGCAATCGATATGGGTCGGAGTTCCCAACATACCCTAGGACAAATTCATATTTGGACCTCTGCATTGCTGACGCAAGACTTGAATTCAGATTTAATAGTCCTCAATGGAAACTGCAGGTGCTTCCTTATGATAGCGAGCATAACGCAATAGTAATGGAAATCAATTATGAAAAGGATGATGTATTCCTCACTCCAGTTCAACATGAAAACCATCGGTTGAATTTCAAAAAAACAGACTGGGGAAAGTTTCAAAAGAAGTTTAATCGAGATTACCAGAAGCAATGTCCTCCTTCTGATAATAGCGACGCTTGCTCAATAGTTCCTAATAACAGAAATCTAACTGACGATGAAATAGATCTCTATATGTCGAAGTTAGAGAAGCTGACGTTGGAAACGATTGTGAAAGTAGTTCCGAAGATTAAACATCGAAACAATATGGAAGGATATGAAACACCCACCATCGCAAGATTGAAAAGCCTTCTTCATACACGCGGCAACAATATTTATCGACGATTTTTGGACTACAACCATCCCTCGTTGGCTTTGTTAAAATTACACCTGAAGAATGTCCGGAACTTAGCCCGTGCATACTTCAGGAGTGAAATCAATGGGCAGAAAAACTGAGGGGTATTAGCCCACAGGACCCAGATGGCGTTTTCACGAATGTTAATAACTTATCCCGTAAGAAGTCTCGAGTGAAGATATCGAATCTTGAAGTCGCTAGTGATGAGATAAATCTTCTCGATAGGGCTGGTATTGAAATTGATAGTACGGTTCCGGATAGAAATGGAAACAGGATTGTTTGTGAGGGATTGCAGAAACTTGCCCTAATTGGAACACATTTTGAATTGGTTCATCTACCAACCCCTGAGAGACATAATGAAGCCAAACCCTGAGAGATGGTCGTTTAAGCAAAAGTTTCCGACTTCAAATCAAGCCTGAACGGCCAATCAGTTCTTCATTTCAATGAAACATTAACATATGACCTCATAGCGAGCTTGAATCTTATTGATTATTTTGTCAGCTATGAAGACTTGTGTATCGACGGTGTTCCAAATGTAGTTCTCCTACATCTGCCTGATGTTACTATTAGGAATTATTGCATATTGTTCAACAACATGTTTAGCAATTCATATTTCCCAAATGAGTGGATAACGGCTAAGGTATTTCCGATCTTGAAGAAAGGAAAAGAATCTTCATGCCCTAAAAGCTATCGCCCAATCAGCTTGCTGCCTAACATCAGCAAGGTGTTTGAAGTGATACTCAATAGAGTATTAAACGCCCACATTGAGAAATATGAGTTGATGCCGAATTGCCAATTTGGTTTTCGTGCCAGGCATTCAACCACACATGCAATAACGAAAGTAACCTCAGACATCTGTTGGGAACTAAACAACAGAGAATATGTTGGAGCGTGTCTCATTGATATGGAGAAAGCCTTCGATACGGAGTGGTTAGATGGACTAGTTTTTAAACTCCTTCTGCACAGGTTCCCCAGACACCTTGTCGCCTTGACGTGCAATATGTTAAACGGGAAATCATTTGTTGTTACTGATGGAAATCTAACAACAATGTGCGAGTTCAAGGTCTTGAATGGTCTACAGCAGGGAACAGTTACTGCGCCTCTGCTCTTCTCAATATGTATTTATTTGCAAGCTATTGAACTGGTTTGATTTTAACGTATCGCCAAAGCGATTATTGGTAGCGTTTGCTCATGATCTGATCATCTATACGGTAGACCGAAAAGCTACAATAGCTCAGACCAATCTCCAAAAAATGTTCAATGATGTGCAGCTGTACACTGCAATTGGAGAATGAAAATCAATGCGCAGAAGTGTGAAACAATCTTGTTTCGGACAACGCTGCAGGGGGTCAGTCAAGACCTGAAACGTAATTGGAAGGATTTCCACATCATGGCTGGGGAGAGTAGTTCAGAACGTGTTCCACATAAATCCTGTGTTCGGTACCTCGGTGTTCATCTCGATCAGTATCATGTGAAAATCATGCTCAGTAAGGCACTAAAAGTAGTCATGGCCCTACGAAGACTCTTTCATTCCAATACATTGATCAAAAGGTCAAAAATGATCTGTTGCAAGACCCTGGCTAGACCAGCTTTGACATATGGATGTCAGATCTGGTACAACCAGAGTGCTAGTACTATGGAAAAATTAAAAGTTTTCGAAAGGAAATGTCTTCGTGCATGTACTGGTTTGTACAGAAAACCTGAGACGGATTGGAAGCATTATATATCGAATAGAAGAATTTATCAACTGCTCAAGTGACAAGAGTCTTCATATTGAAACTTCTTCGGAATCATATCGCGAGATCTGTAGCTGTGTGTGAAAACCCTTGGATTTCACAGCCGTTCCATCCTACAGACGGGTATATTGCGACTTGCCTCGCTACTGGTTTCGTTCCTCCAGAAGCATTCGTGTATTTGGACATGAATCGATATGTTTTTGATTCTGACGGCATCCCAATCATATATCACATATATGGACGGGCCACCAATGAGAAGAAAATAAAATATCCTCCGAATTTGAGTTCACGAGACCAAAAATTCTAATGGAGATACTCATTTGCTAGATTCGTTGAAGCTGATCGAGCTGAGACGGGGCAATCTAGGTATTGGTGGCTGAATGATAATGTCTAAATTATTTGTGTTTATTTTAAGTTTTTGTGTTTTTCGTTACTTAGTTTTTGAGTTTCAGCTCATTATTGCTACAGGGTGCTTACGGTATTGTAGGACAACTTGAGAGTAAAATTAATTGGCCTGTATTTAATTTAAGTTTAATGAAATTTCAGGAATTTTTTATACAACGTTAAGTTAATATATGGCTATACACGTAAAGTTATTCAATAAAATCGCCATTAGCAGCAATAACCTCTTCGATCCGGGTCCGGAAACGATTACATGCCCGAATCAAATGCTCCTTGCCCATATTGACCATAACGGCATTAATAGCAGTCTTCAGCGAAGAAGTGGTGTTATGAGGACGTTTATTGGTTTCACGCTCAACTACGCCCCATACGTAATAATCCAAAGAATTAAGGTCTGGGGAGCTAGGTGGCCATAGGTTCGGTGTTATGTGGTCGTGAAAATTTTCGGCCATCCCATCTTGTGTCGCCATCGCTTTATGTGAAGGAGCAGAGTCTTGTTGAAAAATGTATGGTCTGCCTCCGCTTACATTGTCTATCCAGGGTTTCACTACCGTCTCCAAAACCTCGATGTATGCAGCAGAGTTCACTCGAAGTGCTTGAGTAAAAAAGTGTGATGGTATAACATGTCCTTCGTTGCTGACAACACCTAAAACCACAACAGTGGCTGGAAGTTTTGTGTGCATAACAACAGGAACCTCCATAGGATTTGAACATAGCCATCTGTCATTTTTGTGATTGGTCTTTTGACCTTGGTCAAAATTTTTTTCGTCGGAAAAAACCATAACATTTTGGGCGCCTTAGGGTATTTGATTTTGTTTAAAAGACGTTTTGATCGGAGAATCTCTGTTCCCGTGTTCGTTCCGACGTGAACTGTCCTCTGCGCATCACGTTAGACTTATACCGAAGGTCTTCGTGGACAACTCTACGAATAAGGCGCTCAGAAACATGAAGCACACTCGTAAGGACCCTCATTGATTTTGAAGGGTCCTCGTCTATGATCGCTTGCACTTGCTCTAAAAATTCTGCAGATCGGACAGTGTCAGAATGTTGCTCATGCTTTTTGCGTTTTGCGACTGGTTCTGTATCGCCTCCTGATGCTTCCAATTCACGGCGAACCTTATGCACGAATGAACGGGCGCAATTAAGAAAATTAGAGATCTCTAAATCTGTATGGTTCGCAAATGCATGTCTCTTCATTTCTTGAGTGATGTTGTAGGCCACCATTTCTTATCTGAAAAGGAAAAAAAATTAAAAAAAAATTCGCGAAGTTATAGTCACATTTATGCATGTCCTCAAATACCGTACGCACCCTGTACATTCAGTGTTGTTGTTTATTTATGTTAAAAATTACGGCTAGGTTAGGTATATGTTATGTCTATTTTATTAGGTTAGAGATAAGGTTAAACCCTTAGGTTAGGAAGATTGTGATAGAATTTTTTAGTATAAGATAAAGTTTTTGGTTGAATTTTATTAGAATTAAGTTAGAATATATTAGGTGTAGGATCATAGTTCACTGTTGTGTTAAAATTATAAAGAATTTTGCAATAGTGTTTGTCGGTTTTTTCTCCTTTTTCCAACCAAATTATAAAGCATCTAATAATCTTAATTAATTTGAATTTGCTATAGTTTTTTTTGATAAAATGTGTTTAACTGATAACGTATAAGGTGACCACGTGCACGCGAGCAGCGACCGTTGCGAGATCCGAAAGTAGGACGTTGTTGGCTGATAAGATATTCCTCAGCATGATATCAAGGCGGTTGAGCTATATCTGCTGTAACAATGGGTCGGACACGTTTCCGTTGACGAGCGTGCGTATCTGGTTGGGGAGCTTTGATTGGTGCTGGTCTCCTAGCTCGATTTCTGAAAGTAGCTTTTATATGCGCTACCGAGCCGTCAGCGTAGACGGCCAACAGGGTGTTTTTTAGTGCGCTGTATTTATACTCCGCTGGTGGGTTCGTCACAATGTTGCGCACCTGCTGCATCGCTCTGATGTCGAGATTTGCCACCAGCAAATTGAATTTGGTTGAGTCGTCGTTTTTTGTTGTGTTCCTTTCTTATAGAAACAATAATCTGGATTTTTTACATAAATATAAGATGAATTGCTAACTTAACCACGTCTTTTATTTCCAGCAAACCCGTTCCCTTTCAGCAGGATAATTCAGGTGAAAGGTGAGTTGGTTGTCTTGGTCCTTTTCCTCGGAACGAGCTTACGTGATATGAAGTAGAGTCGTTGTGAGTTGTTCGGCGCGTTTTAAAACAGGCATTTAAACCGGTGGCTGTGTTGTAATTCGGGCTTAGTCTGCTCGCGTAATACCTGCAACCGAAACTCCTCTCCGAACTAGCAAGCTAGCCAGCCACCTCCGAGTAGACTAAGCGTGTCCGCATTTGTCGACGTGATGGGTACGTTCCAAGACTTCACGTCTAGAACCAATGAGAGATCGGTTTAGATTTCCTTTGAGAAATCCCGAACGAACGAAGAAGAGATAAAATCATTACAGATGGTATGACTTGTATGCTCTGTTCTTTTTATATTAACAGATATAAATTTAGTAGGAGGGGAAAACGGTGGCCTTTGAGACGTATATGAATTGGTGGTGCATGGTAGCCAAAGGGTGAAATTGACCTAGACGAAGTTAGAAGCCCTGTAGAGAAGGGGGATGATGGACCTGGAGGCATGGTGGCCAGAAGAGAAAAGTGGATCCGAACGAATGGCAAAAGCTTAGCAGAAAGGAAAAACCTGGAGGCATAGGTGGACTTTTGGTGCATGATGGCTGGAATAGTGAAGTCGAAATTGACGAACGGCGTAAGCCTAGTAGTAAAGGGAGGTATAGGACCTAGAAGCATCGTGGCTAAAAGAAAGAAGTGGAAACAAGCGAACGGCGTAGCAGGAAGGGATTACATTGGATCTGGAGGTGTGGAGGAGCAAGGCTAAGCATTGTCATTTGTTGGCTCGTGTGGCGTAAGGGTTGTAACGTCCAGATCGGTTGACAAATGGAACCATTTTTTTTAACTTTGAGGGGAAGTTCAGACGAATTCGGGGTTTCCTGATAATGATGCCCGCTCGAGCGGCTAATGCCTTGGTTTTGATTTTTTGGTCGGTATTAGCCCGAATTATTCTTTGTGAACGTTCGAGCCAGAACCACAGAAAGCCTGAAGATTCATCTAGCTTATACAGGTAGCTTCCCCAAGTGTTATTTGAAAATTTCGAGCTCGGATTCCAGCACCGGTACTTTTTTCGCCTCTTTATTCATCTTGCAATGTTCTCCATGGCCCAAGCAGATCATCATGATTATTTCTTTCCTCGTGTCCAGGTTTTCAGACCGTATGGCCTGATTTACGTCTCTAGGCAAAGTACCCCGATTTGCTTTCTCTGAGTTCGGCTCCTTAGTTAGTGTCGCTAGAATTGCCTTGCCTTTCTGTTCAATCAGGCACCATTGTACTGGTTTTGGGGGTTGGCTCCGTTTTATTCAGTCCTCGCACGCGGGCCTTGCTAAACTCACACCGCATCTACTGACGATCAACCCCGTTGACGCTCTTCAATGCATGTGCACAGCATCTGGCCTGACTCTACTGACTTCACACTTACCACCTTCGATCTGTGCGTGCAGAGCCCTCGGCACTAATCTCTAAAAATTGGTTCATATCCTTAACAGAAGAGAATAATTCCTTTTCGCGATAAATTTGATAAATTCCGTGTTCAAAACATATATTTGTCTATGAATAATCTCCACTTTAGCAGCTGCAATAGAAGAGTGTCTCTTGTTTTCTATTTTGTTTCTTATAACTTATATTGCGTATTTGATCTTTTGGACAGTTCTCTAGATATCCAATTATTAATTGTACTTATTTAGGGAAACAACAAGATTATCATCATCATCTATGGCACCACAGCCCAAGCTGGGTCTTGGCATCCAGGATTAATCTCCACCAGTCATAACGGTTCTGCGACCTCTTTCGCCAGTTGATCACTCCCAGCAAGGATCTGCTGTCAACTTCTACAATATCTGCCCATCGAGTGTTCGGTCTTTCCAAAAAAAAAAGATAGATGGCTCCAAAAAATGATTATTAACTCCAATGTTTGTTAAATTATTGTAGTTTTAGTGATCATATATTGTGAAATAGTTCCAGTTTTCCCCTGATTTGACCCTTTTTTTAACTTTCCTTATACGCACCTAAAAATAATAAAAAATACTTGCCTGACACATAAGTACTTGCATAGAAATACAATCAAAAATCTATTAAAATAGAATATATTAAAAAAACTGTTTACGTACAATTATTGCTTTGCTTTCATCGTACAATATCTATCTTTCTATATATACACACACATAAACAATTATATCATGCTTAACGTTCGGTATGTATGAATGTAGTAATCATAAGTTTAAGATTTAATAAATGTAGACGTTTAAAAGACATTACAAACAAATATTTTTAACATCGAGCAAATGAGCAGCACCAGTTTATAAATTTCAATTATATATTTCATATCCTCTTTCATTAGGTTTAATTCTAATACAATTATTTATTTATTATTGTTAAAATGGACAAAAACCAAGCAAAACTTGGAGGTGCTCTACTTCTTTAGAATGATTTTTAATATTTTAGTTTTAATTAATAATGTTTTTGTTAAGGCACATAATATCGGAAATGTATTGAATTACTATTTGTTTTTTTTTCTGTATATTTTATCATAATAAATTGAGGGTTGCTTTTTATGTTTTAATCTTTCTCTTCCCTATTAACTTTCATTTATCTAAATATAAATACTAGTCAGTTAAAATTGGTGCGTAAATGTATTTATCATATAGATTGATTGGTTGTTCTTTCTCTTATATATTGTTTAGACGGAGTACTGTATATTTTATTATCATTTAGTTACGTTATTGTAGTGTCTTGTGTTTCTTCATTGATTTATTCGTTATTGTAAATTTTAAACTGCATTCAACTCATTTACATTAAAGTAACATGTTCGGACGACTTCTTGTATACACACACAAAAACAATTGTGTTTCTTAAAACAAATGGTTTTTGGCGTTAAACAATGAGTACTGCTAACTAAAGAATGAGAAAATGTAGGAATTACCTTTTACGGTTTGTAGTGGTTGTATAATAGTAGTAAGGAATAATGAGAATATCTTTTTTTTCCTTTTTCTATTTTCTATCTGGCGATTTTCATGGACATTTAGTTTACGATGTTATTAAATGAGACGAGTTCGTTTCAAATATGTTATTAACAGGGCGTAAATGAATTTGTACTGTGCTAGCGATGGGATAATATTATCACGCTGATGTCTCAGTTGTCCAGTTACGCGTGGTATGTCCAAGTCCTTGACGAAAGAGAGAGATTACCGAATACAAAATGGTATACAATAGAAAAAAGTAAACACTTACCTCATTATGATCCAATGTATATAATAATAAATCTGCTAATAACGTAACGCCCGATCGTCCACCACCTTCGCTACAATGCACCAATACTGGCGGATTTGTATTATGACCAGGTGGCACTTCATTTACCGATGCCAATCGTACCGAACTTAATTCTTCGAGGAAATCAAGAAAGTGTCCAACATCTCGTGGACAATTCTGTTCTTTCCACTCTGAATAACTTAAATGCCAAACGGACCGATAACGACGCGATTGCACATGATACAACCTTAATTTGCTAGTAACACATCGATCAGTTGTTTGGGAGAATTCCTGATAGACTTGAAACTGAAAATATGAAGGAATTATTTACTGAGATCAAATGGACAATTTCAAGGAACACTTACTTGTCCAAACTCAAGACATCGATTCGGTGACGGTGGAATGTACGTTATTTCTTCTGATAGCTGAACTACAAGATAAACGTCTGCCTCCCACACGCACTGCCAAAATATATTTGTTGTTAAATTATCGTGAGGACTTTGAGCAATTATATAAAATCTTTGTGTTGTTCCCACGGTGGCCTACACAGAATTACATGAAAAATATTAGATGAAATCATGATGTGGAGAAGATTTAATATCTTACAGTTATATGCGATGCATTAACGTATCCAATTCGATTGTCCATTGTTGGTGTTAATCGTACACGATTATCATCATACGGTAGAAAATTCGGGTCTGAATTTTTCGATTTGTTTTCATCGAGTAGTGCACAATCGTAGCGTGCACTTTGTCTTCTTTTCGGTATTCGTTCAAATTCCATAAATAGTTGTGCATCATTTAGTTTCGAATCAAGGATTTGACACTGAAATATTGCAAAAATAATTATGTAAAGCGGATATTGTCTTTCTTTAGTTGATGAAATAAATATATATAATGCGTATTTCTTGGAGTTTTATTAAATAAAATGTTTGAAATAGATATTGTTAAGTTATGTTAAAATTTAGTTAATTTATTTCGATTAAGTTATGTCAAAATTTATTTAATTTATTTCGATTATTCTCAACTTTCGTAATTTGTCTTGCCCTGCCGTTAAAGGTAACTAAATTTCTACTATACATGCCTTTCCCATGGAGATTTTACCTACGCCATGTCGCAAAATTTGCGTTCTTCGCACCACATTCCAGACGCTAAGTAAACAATTTAAATCCAAGTTGTAACGCGATCCTTGATCAAGAAAAGCAAATGTGGCTTAGGTAAAGTGCGTGCGTGAGAACGGAGGTGGCTCAGCAATTTTGATTATGAGAATTGTGAAAATTGGAAAATAAAATTTTATTATGTTATCAGTCGAATCGTATGTTTCATGGAAGTAAGCGGTGTTAAATAATTTTTTTTTTGGGAGGTGAATGCTATTTATGCACAGAGTGTGGGACTCCCATGCTCGCAAGAAGGCGACTGGACTGCCCACTAAACACCTCCCTGTCAACAGGAGAACCTAGCCTGGAACCGTTTGATACATTACTTCGGGCCAGATCTCGTTTTGTTACGCCGTGAGGTGCCTTCAAGCTGGGGGATTCCCCTTTTAGTGGGAGGGGAGAGGGGAAGAGGAAGTGCCAGAAAAGCGATCCCCAGCCCCAGCACCCCCGGCTGTTTTGAGTCCCTTTTATATTTAAGGACTGCCCGAACATAATGTGCCACCTGGTTCCATTTGTCAACCGATTCGAGCATCAACCGGGACTATATTATCCCGGGTGAGCTCTCCCATTTCCCTGTAGAGGTCCTTTCGCAGGCTGTTGTAGTAATCTAGGAGCTATGGCTCTAAAAGCAGCGCTGACACAGGCACACAGCACCAACTCAATTCAACAAGGAGTAACCATTCAGTCACCTTCCTCATCGCGACACTCGTTTTTTTTTTCGCATGAAAAATAATTAAAGGGAAAAATTTCTTTTGTACTTAACACCCGGGAAACAAAATTCTAAAACTGTTTTAATGTGTAGTGATTTTATTTCAATATCTTTTGAACATAATTTAACTAATTGCGGTGTAATGCGGTATGCAAATGCTTAGAACGAAACGGTTAACCCCTTAAATTATAGGAACGATAAAATCATTGTATCATTTAAACCCCACAAAATTTGTCAAATTTTACCCATTCCAACCATAATATTAATTAAAAATTGTTTTGTTTGTTGGTAATTAACGCGTGCCTGTCCTATTCTTTCGATTTATTTCCCCCTTATTTACGCCTAATAATTATAAACATACATTGCTTTCAATTGAAAACTTAATCGAATCTACAAAAAAATAAACAATTTCGAATTTTAAAAATAACCGAAATGAGTGTGCATTATCACCACCGCATGTTCACACATAGATGGCACTTTTATTTCCATATGGTACGAGCGAGGTTATTGCGTTTGCCTCGAACATGTTTTCAGGGGACAGTTTCCCATAAGCCGCTTCGTAGAGAAGACGTCATTCGATCAAGTGCCAACAGGGATCTGGTGAAGTGATTTGTGTGCTTGTGGTGATCATTTGAGAAGTATGTTTGGATGGTTGGCGAGGGAGACGTGCTAATAAAACGTTTGTGGCAGAGACATCTTCTACCATCCTGTGGATGCACAGCGGAAAAAGAAGAAGAAAAAAAAAAAAAGGAAACTTCAGATATTGCTACTTTTTCTACGACAGTGCCTGTAAAAAAATGATAGCAGCTGCCAATATCGCCATGAGCCATCAGCATTAGGTCCCGAAGTGTGGTGCAACAGGTGGTTGGAAGGCAAGGTGAAGATCGTCATCGTACGGAGCGGCACATGTTGATTGGGAAACGGCGGGACCGTACTCCCTGTTTCTGGGAAACCACACCGTTTGTATGCAAAAAGGCGCATTGTGTATTCAAACATAGTTCAACCAAGAGTGATAAATCAACTGAAAAGTTAGATCCAGAAGAATTAGTCAAATCACTCAATCCATATATTGACCAACGGAATGCACATAACCGAAATATTAAACATTAAAAGCAGTAGAAGAAGTAGCAGCGAGCATTACCACGTTCGAAGACCATACGGTTCTGATATTCAAGGAAGTCTATATGTATTTACACTTTGATAGCTGAATTTTTAGATGATTTTATACACCCTTAAGATCTATTCTATGTCTTAATACTCGTGTGTTAATATTTGATATATGAACGCGATTCTTCACTACCAAAAATTCCAGGACTTGCTTACCTCCAAATCGTCAACGAGCGCTCGTCGTCGAGGGAAAGGTACTGTAAGTACCCTCTTAACATTTTTATAAATATATATTTATTTAATTTAAAAAACAAAAATATATCAAATATTTATAAAAATTAATATTTATTCCACATAGCAAATTATATTGAATATATATAAAAATTAATATTTATTCCACATAGCAAATTATATTGAATATATATAAAAATTTAATTTATTGAATGATCAAAATGAAAATGTAATAGGACGACAATCGTCCTCCCAATGCATCCGTCTATTTAGAAAAAAAAAAAAGGAAGAATCGTCGTATAAAATCGTTTTTTTTTTTAAAGGAAATAATGATTAATTTCGTATAAATCCATGTAAAAAGTTTTGAAACATAATGTATGAAGGGTGAAAGAGTGGCATCTACAAGAGCTAACCACAATAATTGTAATAATACAGGAAATTGGAGTAAAATGAATTTTCTTCTAATGTTAATCTTCTTTTAATATCAATTTCCCTCTTTCGATGGTTAAATGCTTTTCAATATGGTGTTGTAAATTGCTGTGCTGATTGCCATAGAAAAATCATACTGTGGAGATATATCAATTTCATTACATTGGCGTTGTTCGAATAAAAACAAAATGATGAATTAAACTGGAAGAATCGGTCTTTTCCCTTCCGGTCTTTTCCAATCGGGTATAGGACCCGGTACGGTGGCAGGCTTCCACCCCAAAATATGAGCCAGCCGCCGGGTACAGAGTAATTCCTTCTTTTGTTTCAGGAGACTTTATGGGTTGAGTGGCCCAAGCCAAGTGCCTTTTTATGGCATAAAGTTATGCAATTCAATTGTATAATTCTATGACATAAATTGGTCACCGGGGTACTCCCCTTCTGATGGGAAAGTTCATATAATTCAAGTTATATGAGTTTTCCACTCAGAAGAGGAATACCTGGCCACTTCAACAGTTTAACATTGGATTTATTCCGGTTGGGTGGGCATGAAGGGGCTCCACCACCACCCGGTTGCCCCTCTTTCATTTGTGGGCCCTGAATTTACTTGGGTAAAGACGAGGTTACCCCAAGTTCGCCTTTCTTCTCAGGTTTCTCTTGTTCTAGTAACAAGTATGTCTCCTTCGTGGAGGTTATCTACAATGGTGCGACTTCGGTCGTCTTCTTTGATCTCTGCAAGCAATTCGTGAATGCGAAATGTTTTGTAGTGAGTCCTCGTGCCGGGGAAACGAACCCGCCCCACGACACCGCAATGCTAGCCTGCCAGCGCATTCACGCGTCTCCGGACGAGGGCATTCTCGGCAGGAATCAACACCTTCCTCTGCCGAGGCAGCAGAACATCGCTGCGGTCCTTCACGGACTTATTGAACATCTTTATTCACTACACTGTCTCATTTTATGCGCGCAAAAAATGTATGCCAGGCATTGTCTTCCTCTCCTGGGCTAAACCGACAATCGGGGGACCGTAACTTACCAATCTTGTGCAGGTAAGACTGAAAACACCCATGCCCGTTCAAAAGCTGCGTCAGATAGAACTCAGTCTCACCATGCCTTCATTTAAGCCATGGTTTTACATCTGGGATGAGCCGTACAGTCCACCTTCCCTTCGTGCAATTCACCCAAGACTGCTGCCAATCGGTGAGCAAGCGGTGTCTTTCCTCGCGGACAACCATTTCCCTCGCATCCTCGTTTCAGCGCAGGTAAATAGTGCGGCGCTCTCTAGCAAGGAGAACGACAGGTTTCACGCCTGCATTAACTCTCACCGCCGAATCAGAGACTGCCGGATACGCAGATGCAATCCTCAGTGCTCCTCTTCTCCGTACCTGTACCAAACGTTTTCGGTATACCTCTTTACTGAGAGCGTCGCCCCATACTTCTGTTCTGTACAGTAGCACTGACCCTACAGCACTCATCTTCTTGATGGGCTGGGTCCCTCTACGTTGGCCATAAGTCGACTTAGAGCCGATACTCCTGAAGCAGCCTACTTAGCCGTTGCTCTGATTTGCTCAGAGAAACTCATCTTCGAGTCGATCAGTAACCCCAGGTACTTCAAACGCGACTCATCTGGCATCTCCAGTCTTAGTAGCCCGTCGTAAGACACGTTCCACAGGTCCGGACCAAGGATAGATCCCTGGGCAACACCCAATGTAATTTCTATCCTTCGTTGGCCCTGTGTCGTGTCGTCGAGCCGGCTTCAATCCTTTAGGTAGTTCCTAAAAAAGCCGCATTAGATATTCTGGAACTTGAAAAGGCTTTTCCAGCGTATCCAGAATATCCACCCATCTAGTGGAGTTTAAGGCATTCCTGACATCGAGTGTCACCAATAGGACGATCTGTCGCTTGGTACGACTATATGCCTCTGCCTTCCAGACCGCGCTCACCACCTCTGCAATCGCATCAATGGTAGAACGTCCTGCTCTAAAGCCGTACTGCCGAGGAGATAGGTCCCCAGCAGCGCGAATCGCGTCAGTAAGTCTTCCCCTGATGAGTTTCTCTAGCACCTTCCCAGCCGTGTCTAGTATGCATAACGGGCGGTATGCAGACAGGGGATTTCCTTTCCCCTTGCTGATCAACACGAGCCTCGCCACCTTCCATTGTACCGGGAAAATCCCGTCCTGTAGGCAAGCGTTGAATGTGCTGAACAGCAAGTCAAGACAATGGTGATAGACAAGTTGCAACACCTCAGCTGGAACACCATCTAGGCCTAGAGCCTTCCTCGCTTTCAGCGAAAGGACTGCCTCTTCCAGTTCCGGCTGTGTGCAGAGTGGACGCTCGAGTGCTGTTTCACCATGGACAGCGTCAACACGGACGGGATGGACGGGGAAGAGTGCCCGCACTATCTCGTCCATCTTTTCTGCATCATGTATACAAGGTTCCCGTAGGGCACCAAGCTTGCGCATAACTAGCTTGTAGGCAAGGCCCCACGGATCCTTGTTCACATTGTTCACTAGATCTTGCCAGCAGCGAGCCTTGCTGTTGTTAATCAATTTGCGAAGGCATTTCCTGGCCGACTTATATGCTGCTACCCGGTTGCTTCTCTCTTCACGGTTCCGTGCTCGTTGAGCCTCACGCCGAAGCTTGTGACACTCCCTTCGTTTTTCAGCGATTTCAGTTGACCACCAGTACACTGGGGAATTGCCGTGCCGGGGTTTTCGACGGGGCATAGAAGCTTTGCAAGCAGTCGTAATGATGCTCATAGATGAGTTCAACACGTCTTGAGCTGCCAGTTCTTATGTCCCCTCTGAATCTCCCTGCAGCGGTGCATCCGCTGTGAGTACCTCGACGAACCTGTCCACGTCCATCCTTCCGATGCTCCATCTAATTGTAGAAAGCCGAGAACACGGACGTCGGGAGACAACATCACTGATCTCAAGCAGAATGCATTGGTGATCACTGGCTGAGTAGTCCTTTAATACTCTCCAATAGTGATTCTTCCGTACTAAGGACTCCGAGGCAAATGTCACGTCCGGTATGGTACCTTTACAGCCAATACGGCGGAAAGTCGGCGAATTTCCGGTGTTTAGTTTTCCCCGTGGAACTGTTTGAGGCATGCCCCATTCGATAGCTTTAGCGTTGAAGTCTCCCCCGACGAGCACATTCCCATCTGCGTTCGAGACAGCGTCCTCCAAAGCATTAAGCTTGGCTTGGAAAGATGATATCGATTCGTTCGGTTAGTAATAAACTGAAGTGATTTTGGTGAAGCCCTGGTATTGAACCAAGATTTAATGTACAAGTGTTTGAACTGGATTATAGTGATGTATTCAAGTCCTTGGTAGTGAACCAGTACTAAAGTTAAACTGAAACGTTAACGTGTCATGGCAAAGTCCTGGTATTGAACCAGGACTCAGTTTAAAGACAAAGTGGTGTAAGTCCTAGTATTGGACAAGGACTTATCGAAATATCTCTTAGTTCGTACTAGAGCTGGGACGCGGCAACACCAATTGAATTCCACACCCGTTGGTCGAAGTTTCGAGAGGAGATGAAGGCACTGAGGTCAATTAAATTTCTTCGACACCTTTTTGCTGGACGTCTGCCAAAGGACCCACAGATCCACGTGTTCTGCGACGCCTCGGAGAAGGCATATGGAGCCGCTATCTACGTCAAAACGCAGCAAACAGGTGACTCAACTATCGTGCGGCTGCTTTGCGGAAGTCTAAAGTCGCACTTACTGAAAAATCAACGCTTTCGAGGTTAGAGCTGCAAGCGGCTACATTAGCAGCTAAATTTGCAGATCGACTCCGAACGGATCTAAATTAGCCCGACGTTCCTTGCTACTTTTGGTGCGGCTCCGAAAACGTCTTGGCATGGTTGAGGTCAGAATCATCTTCGTGGTGCATCTTCGTAGCCAATTGGGTAGCGACAATCCAAGACATAAGATCGACTGATCAATGGCGCTACGTCCCATCTTAGCTGAATACCGCAAACATAGTCTGCCGAGGATTGTCACCCGCGCAGCTACAACAAACTACCACCTGGTTCTACGGGCCCATCTTCCTCCACGGTCGCCAAGACGCCTGGCATAAGCAGCCTGCTAAGTTCGAAACCGAGCTTGAACGGAAAACCAGGCGAGCAGTACTCCTTGCCAAAGCTCTTTCAAGCACTTTCGAAGAGTACTAGCTTACGCCCCTTCGCTTTCAGTCAGCCAATATGCATTTACCTCACTGTAACGGAGCTTGATACTGCTCTCATCGCTATCCTAAAACATTGCCAGGCTGAATGATTCAAGGAGGATCTACGACAACTTCAGCGTCACGGTCAAGTTGGTCGTCAAGGTCAGTTATCTTCGTTGTGCCCGTTTCTGGACGACAAGGGCATAATACGAATCAGTGGACGCCTCGAGGAAGCTCACATCAGCTACGAAGCAAAGCACCCATACCATACTCGCACGACGTCACAAAGCTAATTATGACGCAAATCCATTATCGACATAACCACGTGGCTCCTTTAGCACGCTAGAACCCGTAAGAGATTCTGGCCAATTAAAGGTAAGACTATCGCCCGGAACCTTGTCCTCAATTGTATTAGCTGCCAGAAAGCTGAGCCAAGGCTGAGGTCACAAATCATGGGAAATTTACTTGCAAGCCGCATACAACCAGCCCGGTCATTCAACACCTCTGGCGTCGACTTCTGTGGGCCCTTCTGGACTCGTTTTAAAATTCGAGGCAAAAAACCACAAAAGACATATCTCGCTATATTTTACAACAGACGCTTTCATAGGAGCTTTATAGCGTTTCATTAGCCGGAGAGGTACTTGCAGAACCATCTACTACTGCGACAATGCTACGAACTTTTTAGCTTCGTGAAGTACACAATACGCTGTATTCCGGTAAAGGCATCGAATCCATCACTCGATTCTGCTCAACTAAGGGCATTGACTTCAACTTTATTCCTCCGAGATCCCCGTACTTCGGCGTATTGTGGGGGGCTGCCGTTAAATTTGCGAAGCAACTTCTGCCGAAGTCCTTACACAACATCCCTCTAACTAGCGACCAGCGTTCCACCGCAGCAGCTGGTGGAAGCAATATTGAATTCCCGGCCATTGACTTCACTATCTTCCGACACAAATAATTTGACGGCTCTAACTCCCGGACATTTCCTCTTAAGAGAGCCGCTAACCAACAGTGCTGACCCTATAGCACCACCAAAACATTCCAATCTGCATCAACAATTGAAGCGGTTGTTCCACATTAAAAATCATTTCTGGCAGCGCTGGACAACGGAATATCTATCGCAACTATCGCGGGTTGGGACTATGGTTGTGCTTAAGGAGTCTAATACACCAGTCTTGCAATGGCCACTCGGGCGCATCGTAAACGTCATCCATGGCAACGATGGCGCAGTTCGAGTCATTGACGTGACGTGACGTATTACACCGCTCTATAATCAAGATAGCCTCTCTGCCTATCGAAACAGTACAAGTCGAGAACCCATTTCTCAACAGCGACATCCAACCAGGCGCCCACCCAAGGAAAGGGCTTGCCGTCGAAGTATTCCGGACTATAATATAACTGATCAAGCAGCACTAAAGGCCTAAACACTAAAAGGCCTCGTAATAAGACAGTGGCGGCCACAATGTTCAGTCGTTTCAACAAAGGCTTCACCGTTTGTGCCACTCTCTCCGCTCGATGCAAACTCAGGTTTATATTTGGAGAAGATAAGTGAAGGTCATCTCAGCTCCAATGAACGGAACCTTGTCATTTATTTCAATTTTTCTGTCTATTGGAGAGAGCCTAGTATCATAAGGCACGGCATCAGCGAACTGAGTAATATCAGTGACACAATGAAGACCGCCCGAGTGTGCCTCTCTACGATATCACAATTGGAAGAGACCTTTAAAACCATCCAAGAACGTAATGAACTGCTTCGAGACAAGCAGTCTATACGCATCAAAAGGGGAGAAGTTGATTTGATTGGTAACATCGCTCATTCATTGGTCGGAATGCTTGACTCAACCTATGCTCAAAACATGGCCGACACTATTCGAGACATTGAGAACAATGAACATCTACTTTCGCTTATCCGCAGCCAAAAATCCATCCTGGATGCTACAATCGAAAGGTCTCATAAAGTGATTGCCAACCAAATAGACCAATTGAATATGAACCCCAACAGTACATTACAAGCCATAGCCCGTCTTACCTACAAGTATCAACAGACTCAAGCGATCGAGTTTTTCAATACCTTATCCATGCACATCCTGCTATTGATGAAAACGTATGAAGGCACACAAACTACTCTGTTAGATGTCTTAATCGACTCTCACCACGGGAAAATCAACCCCAAGTAATTGCCACCCCATCGTCTGCTGGATCAATTGATGACCATCAAGGAGAACTTGCCTGCAAACCTGCAGCTCCCGGCTAGCCAGCGAGATCTTCCGAAAATCTACAATCTGATGACAATCGAAGGTCGGATTTTTCGACTCAAACTCCCCCTATTAGCCCAGGACTCTTATGAAGTGCCTATCGATGCCAAAGGCGTATTCGGCGAAGACCAGCCTTCTACAAAAAACGACATTGAAAGGCTCCAAACGGCGTCTGTGGCGAAAAATTCATGGAGACCAACCAACTAGCTCCCATCCTATCAGACACATTGCTGAAAACAAGCAACAATCTTTGGATGGAAGTGAAAGCGGCAATTAAGACCGTGGCAGAACAGACGATCGGATATCAAGCCCATCGCAAAAGAAATGATTGGTTCGATGATGAATGCCCGGATGCACTAGATAAGAAGAATCAGGCATACAAACAATATTTAGTTAGTAAAATCAGGAGGAAGAGAGAACATTATGAAAATCTCATAAGAGTAGCGAATAAGATAATTAGAACTAAGGAAAAGAATGACTATGGCGACCAATTGAGAAGTATCGATGTAAATCTAGTGAGCAGCAACACAAGACAAGCATACAAAGTAGTGAAAAGCTTGAAACGATGTTATCAGCTCAAGAACACGATCTGCCGTGATGACATCGGCAACATCATCGCTGATAAAAACAGGATTAAGGAATCGCTGATAAAAACAGGATTAAGTGAATCGTATGGACGAACAAGGGATACCCAAAAAGGTGTTTTTTGGTAGAACAGAAGGGCGGAGACCCGTGGGGAAACAGAAGAAACGCTGGTCTTACTCGGTCGACAAAGACAGTTTATCGGTCGATGAACCTAGACAGTTGTAGCCGCTTTTTGTAGGAAGCTAACATCCGAAACAGGCTGTAGTGCTATGAAGAAGAAGAATCATGGTGAGTATTAAATGAAAGGTTTTGATGAGAACTTTTCAATACAAGTGTAAAATGACAGTATTTACATCGAGAGAGGCAGGGGGAGAGGGAATGTACGAAAAACGTAATTCAACCACGTGGCTTCGCGTACTTTCAATTCACTTATTTTGCTGCTTGAATTTTCGTTAAAAATAAGTTTTTGTACGGAACCAAGAGATCCGATGCATCTCAAGGTTTCCAAGCCCAATTTTTTCCTGCTATGGTGACCACCATAAGTTTAACTTAGCGTTGTTAGCGCTTAAACTATGACCAGTGAAAAGCTTACGTGCTACTTTCAGCCATTCTGATTGAATTTTTTGAGGAAGAGGAAACTTTCCAGTTGCTATTGGGTACAACTTAATAACCGGAGTTTTTTTTAGCGAAATTTGATGCTTTATGGTGGAAAAATCATACAATATATTTTATTCGAAGTATTGTCTATCGGAAGCTACAACATTTCCCCATCTTTCAGGCAATTTATGAATTCCATCCCAAAAAAATTGCGCCGGCTTGGCGGCCAAAAACGAATCTATCCAATTTCGGATGCCTTGCTCTGAAGTGGAGCGTATTCCGGTGAGGGCGTTTTGCATCGAGCGAAATAAATGAAAGTCAGACGGAGCAAGGTTCGGACTATAAGGCGGGTGGGCCAAAACTTCCCATCCACTATTTTCCAAATAGCCGAGCGTTGTCATGATGAAAAATTATAGCCTCGTGTCTGGTCGCATATTCCGGGAGTTTTTCGATGATGGCACGCTTCAAACGTATTAATTGTGTTCGGTACAGGTCACCTGTGATTGTCTGGCCCGATTTCAACAACTCATAATATAACGGACCCTTCTTATCCCACCAAATACACAGCATAACCCTGGCGCCATGGATATTTGGCTTCGCCATTGATTTGGCTGATTCGCCGCGCTTCACGTATGACTTTTTGCGCTTGAGATTGTCGTAATGGATCCATTTTTCATCCCCAGTCACGATCCGATGCAAAAATGATTTCTTTTTATGGCGCTCGAGCAGCATTTCAGACATACAGAAGCGCCGTTCAACGTCTCTCGGCTTCAACTCATAGGGGACCCAATTATCTTGCTTCTGAATGTATCCGGCGGCTTTCAAACGTTTCGAAATGGCTTGCTGAGTCACTCCCAACGATTTGGCAAGTTTGTCTTGCGTTTGACACGAATCCTCATCGAGTCGCGTCTTCAAACTTTTTTGGCTGTCCTGGGCGTTCTTTGTCTTTGATGTCAAAATCGCCACTTTCGAAGCGTTGAAACCATTCAAAACACTGTTTTCGCTAAAACATCGTCGCCATAAACTTCTACAAGTAAACGATGACTTTCCGCAGCAGTTTTCTTTGCAAAAAATGACCCAACAGAACCTCCCGCAAATGCTGTCTTTTTCTCCAATTTTCGAAGTTATTCATCGTGAAGAATTGTAGTAATCGAGGAGGATGCAGAAATTATACAAGTAAATAATATAACGGAGGTAGTTCCGCAAAATGATTTTTCTAGCAATCCAGCTGTTAATCTATGCCAGAATGAAAGCGGCGAAGACAGTGATTCTGATAGCAGTATTGACTCTTTGTTGGATTTTAACGCTTACAGCATTCTAGTCAATGCATCAAGACTTGAACCATCACCTGTGCCCAGTAAAACCTCGAGAGATTCACAATCGAATTTGACTGCATTAGAAACCATTTCAACTAATCTAAATAAAGATCAATCGGAAACGGAGGATGTTATCAGAAAACGAAAATCAAGACAACTAGCGAAGAAAACTGACGAAGAGACTATGAATAAGGCACAAAAATTACAGTATATTGATAAAAATCTAGAATCAAAGAACCTTAGAATAAAATTAAAGAGGATAAAGATTCTTTCACGTCGAGATAAGTCGAGAAACGTAAATGAATCTCTTGAATTGGCAAATAATGACGCCACACCTCGAAAAGCATCGAATGCCGCTAGAATTGTCGAAACGACTGTAAATCCTGTTGACCGTGTCAGCACTTCCATAGATACAACAAAAAGAACAACTAATGCCTCATCAAAAAGCGTTCGGATAAATCTCGAAGCAACAACAGTATCTTCACCGAATTCTATTCCAAACACCACTAAATCCAACCTACCAACACCTAATCAAACGACTATTACACCGTCGCAACGCTCCTTGGACGATTCAATTGATCGTGACGATTTTATAACGGCGATTACTCGAAATGCTACACAATTTATGAATAAATCAAGTGTTCGATTGATGTCTATGTCTGAAAATGTTACAAGTGCAACAAAATTGGACATTTCGCGAGAATGTGTAACGAAGAAGCTGACAGATGTTATCGTTGTAACGTTGTTGGACACATTGCTCGAACATGTAGTCAACCGGCTGATGAGCCCAGTTGCTACAATTGCAACCAAATTGGGCATTTGGCACGTAACTGTCCGGATCAGAACAACGATTCTGGTCGCAACTTAATCTGTTATAATTGCAACAAAACAGGACATATTTCGCGTAATTGTCCAGACAGCGCAAAATCATGTTACATCTGTGGCAAAATAGGCCATATAAAGCGTGAATGTGAGCAGAACGCTGTACGAAACTAGGAATGAGAGATATTCGAAATTTTTGATGATGGGGAATCTCTCGATATCGTGCTGGTATATATTTTGAAATGGACAACTCATTTATTTTGTTTTCTATAAAATGATATGAAAAAAGAGACAAAGGAAGAATTGATGATATGTTTTAATTGCTTTTGATTTATATATATAATATTATATATATTATAAATACATAAGAAGTTGAACGCAGAAAAAAACAAGTTGAGATAAAATGGAAGTGTAGTAGCTTAACAAAAGAGAAAGAGATAAAAAAAGAAAACAGAAAAAGGTAGCATGTACATGAATACCAATTCATCTAAATTAGTCGTTGATTGTATGACGATAACACTAGAATGCAGTCGCCTTACACTAAACCTGATAATGTTGGGAATGAGAATAACTTGATACGAACAGGAACCGGTTCCCGCAATACTAACAAATCAAGATTATGGATCAGGTTTAGAATCTGATATGTGCACGGAAGAGTGGAAGAAATGACCGTCGATGTGCACGATCATGAAGGGGAGTCGAGTGGCAACTGCGAACGCGCGTGGACGCGGGGAGTGCAGCAAAATTCAATCGATTGCATTTAATCTTCTCAGCTTGATTTTAATTTGTTCATGTGATAAGAATTAGCGTGAAAAGATTGTTTTAAAATAGTTAAATGAAATGGAAGTGTACAAAATAAATTGTAATCGAAATGGAATATTAAAAGTGTGAAGGATATATTGAAGTAAAATTTAAGTTAGGAAAATGATTTATCCGACAAATTATCAGGAAGTGCTTTAATTGATATGAAATTTTATTGCGGTCTGATTTGCGCTCAATTTTTGAATGTTTTTGAATAAAACAAGTGTTGACCGTTGACATCAAGATTTCTTGTGACCGTTTAATATAACAGTGTGCCACTGCGGTTGATCTCTATCTTGACCCAAAATTAAACGTTTCCCTTCCTCGCCTGTTCAATGTTTGCGGGATAAGGGATTGAGAGTTGAGTTACGCGTTTTGAAGTGGATTTTACGCGTGGGAAATTGCAATTTCGAATTGTTCAAACATCAACCAGCGACACAGTGCAATAATTTACACGGCCCTAAATTTTAACGGATTGAAAATTTGTGACTTTCCTAGCATTTCGGCTAATTAATTTTCCCGTGAACCTAAACTATTTAAACGAAATTTTGGTAACAATTTTTTTCCATTTATGCGTGCATTGTGCAGCACGTTTCCTATTTCACACGTGTTTGTGCATTTTGATCGGCGCCCGAAAGAGTTTCCGTCTTTCCCACACTCGAATTTCGAAGTGTTTATGTTTCGTGTGGGTGCAAAAATAGAGCCACGTGCACCTCCGAGAGAAAGGAGGTTAGAATGCTGTAACGACGGATGAAAGTGTTGACTTGAAAGAGAAGATAATTTTGGCGTTTATATTTTGGAATCTAAAAATCTAAAAATTATACAATTGAAACACTTTCGGAGAAGGATATAAAAATAAAATAGTGATCTAATTCGACGCTCTCTCTCAAAAAACCTCAAAACCTCAAAACATGAGGCAGCCACCGGGTACTTATTAATCCTTCTTCTGTTTCAGGTGACGTCGTGGGTTGAGTGGCCCAAGAAGAGTGCCTCTTTATGGCATAGAGTTATGCAATCAAATTGTATAATTCTATGGCATAAATTGGTCACCGGGGTACTCCCCTTCTGATGGGAAAGTTCATGCAATTCCAGTTGTATGAGTTTTCCACTCAGAAGAGGAATACCTGGCCACTTCAACAAGATATACATGGATTTATTCCGGTTGGGTGGGTGCGAAGGGGCTCCACCATCACCCGTTTGCCCCTCTTTCATTTGTGGGCCATGAACTTCGTCGGGTAATGACGAGGTCACCCCAAGTTCGCCTTTCTTTTCAGGTTTCCCTTGTTCTCATGACAAGCTCTAATTCCCTCTGTGTAGTTATCTACAATTTTTGCGACTTCGGTCGCCCCTTGATCAGCAGTCCAATTCGTGAATGCGAAATATTTTTGTAGTGGGTCCTCGTGCTGGGGAAATGAACCCGCCCCACGACACCACAATGCTAGTCTGCCAGCGCATTAACGCGTCTCCAGACGAGGGCATTCTCGGCAGATACCGACACCTTCTTCTGCCGAGGCAGCAGACCATCGCTGCAGTCCTTGACGGACATTTTTGAAAATCATTTTTCACTACAGAATAATAATGATGTACACAAGATAAAATTGTTTTGTTGACTGATTTTGATAGCTGTCAAATGTACCTTCAAAATGACATATATATATATATATATATATATATATATATATATATATATATATATATATATATATATATATATATATATATATAAAGTTCGAGCGTTCACGATATTTGTTAGTACGGACAGCGTCAAATTCCGGTTATTAAGTTGTACACCCAATACCTTCTCCAATCGTAACACTTAGAACAATCAAAAAAACTTACCAATTTATCCTTACTAAACGTAGCCGAAAGGGGTTGCAGTCTCGACACTCCCGTTGACCAACGATGCCTTAAATTCACATCTTGCTTGGATAATTCAACTTTCTCCTTATTTTTCGTCTTTTCACGACCTAATGTTGCACTCTTTTGTTTATCGGTGTTTTTACTTCGACTTAAAATACCCCAACGTTTCTTTCGCTTCTCTTTCGTCGCCGACGAAGCATTAGAATCATTTATTGAAAACGTTGTTGTATTTACAGTAGTATTAGGTGAAATAGGATGATTGTTCGTAGTCGTCGATGATGAATTTAAAAATGTCGTTGAAATGTGTGATGAGTTATGATGAATCGGCTCGGATTGAACTCTAACGGGTGGTTGATGATGTTGATGGTGTTGTTGTTGTTGCTGCTGCTGTGAGAGATGTTGTTGCTGCTGTTGGTGGTGGTGTTGCTGCTGATGTTGCTGGTGGATGGATGATGAGGATGGTGTGGATGAAGAACGTTCAGTGAGATAGGATGTACTACCCAAATTTTGGGGGATTGAAGGTGGCACTGTACTATGTCGTATTTCTCTTGGCGGCGCTGTTATCTTATGTTGATCCATGGCTGGTATTTCTATTCGATGTTTATGCTGTTGATCCTCTAAATGATTGGCTCCCAGATGAGCGTTGTCTTGCCTCATGCCACCTGGAGCGGATTGAATGCTTGATGTTCTATTTCGCATTTCGTTAGATGTTTCAGGCTGCCAAGGCAATGGCACATTTTCGTAGATTGGCTCGATTGAACCGTTTTTTGTTGTCTTATGGAGTACTCCATTTGAGTCTTGCAGTATATGTTGCCGGTATGGTTGATGATTTTTCAAAGGCTGTCGCAAAGGAAGTACCATCGATGGTTGTTCTAATATCATATTCAAGTTTTCAAACGTTCCATGCGGTAAATACGTTTGAGACTGCCCGATTGGATATGGATAGTGGCCGTACTGGGTATTTAAAAATTGACGCGTTGAAACCAAGTCCGGACTAGACCCTGATACGTATGCTCCTCGATATCCTAAAAGTGTTCTATGGCTTGCAATTGCTAAATCAGGTGTAGATGTAGAGCTCAGTCTATTCGCAGGATACGGAGGAGGTGGTTTGATTTTCATCATTTGAAGTCGTTGTGCCAAATCTAAATTTGTGTACATATTCATATTTAAGTGCCCTAGAAGTGAAGGATTGGCGGTTTGAGTGACGTCAGGGTATTTATGCTGCAGAATTTGACTACGTAGTGCATCTGTGCCACCATTGTTTAAATGATTCACATCGGGTTGGCTACCTGAGAATATGTGTGGATCATTGAGTATTCCAGTGGACGGAGCCCTTCGGGGAAGCTGCACTGAGTTCAGGTGAATATCATTCGAATTGGAAAGGTATTTCTGTTGAATGGCGGTTTCGTAATCGGGCGCAGGCCGATATTGTGGCAGCAATGCTTTAAGTCTTTCTCTTTCTTGACTATAATTATTATTGTTACTAAGATCTAAACAGGATAAACTCTGCAATCGACTGCCATCAGGATGTTCGATCATTTGTGGATAGTTGATGTTTTGGGAACCATATTCTTGTGGCACTGTCGTCCAGCTTTGTCCTGAGGTACGTATAAGCTGTTGGGTGGCTAACGACATGTTACTTGCGGCGGGACTTTGCACTCCAAAAACTGGCGTTTCCGGACAATAGACATTTCGCTCGTCAATCAAGTCCTCGCGACTATCATTCACTTCTTCTGGAACGTTCTGGAAGAGATTGGGTTGGCACGAGTTTGCTTGATTTTTCTCATATTTCATGTAGAATGTGTGCTGGAGGACACACAGTTTCCAGAAGTATCTGCCACTTTCTGCATCAGGGAATGTGAAACTTACAGTATTTGTACACTCGATGTTGAATGTCCTTTTTAAGTTAACTACATTGCTTATTTCATACCACGGGTAAAAACGAAGTTGATCAACATAACAAACTGCTATACCATTTATTGTAATCCCTAGCTGCACTTCGTTACCTTCACTATCTTTCACAACAAACTTCTCCTGCCCGTAGCCATCCAACTGTTGGCATGCAGCTATGTACAATTCTTCCGAGGAACTTTGTGTTAAATTTTGTAATCCTGGATTTTGTTGGATCACCTCCTCAATCAGTCCTTCGTGAACAACACCTTCATCGATCATTCGCCTCGGAAGTGGTAAAAGTGTCTTCAAATATTCTATTGTATGCTTATCTTTTTGATATCCATCATATTCGGCTTGACGACAGTACAGTGCCAGAATGATTGCTTGTTTTATATCACACAATATCTTTCCCTCCTCCACATCACTCTTGAGTTGCAGGTAGTAGTAGTATCGGGATACTTCGTCATCTAGCAGCGTTACACCAGACATTACATAGTACATTACACGCAGATAGAGCTTCGTTCCAACAGCATGCTTTTCCAGCTGTCGATGCAACGGTCGTTCCAAATCGATCCATCGCGTCTCGTCTTTTGTTCCTTTCACAATGTAACGGAGCCCGAAAAATTCAGGTTGATTTATCGATAGTCGTTGACAAACATTCTCCAAACATTCTTGACCAGTACTTTCTGAACTTAGAGTACAATCGACTGTGGTTGATGTATCTGAAATAGGAAAAATAGACAAATTAGTTTTATTGAATAATTTAATTTATTTTCGTTCAAATAATTCTAAGCTAAAAGCCCGAAATTCAGTTAGTATCTCCTCATTACGCAGGAAGTATCTCAAAATCATCACCTACCGTATAAAGTATGAACGGAAAGCGTTATCACATCAGTTCCTTCCTTTCCCAAAGACATTATGACGACTTAATAAATAATAGGCTACAAAAATCATTACAAATCCAATCGCACTGCCACTTCCTTCTAAAATTCGACTGATAAGTGATAATAATTCACCTGACACAAAACTATATCACGTTCTAATTTTCTTCCAATGTGAGGAAAGATAGTTCAGTTGAGTCGAGCCTAATTCACACAGCAGCTACAACAACAATTTAATCGAATTGTACCCACACTCGAAAGTGATTAAAATTTTTTTCTTATTTATTTTCGAGTACATTTTAGTGGATCGAAGTCTCCATGCTCTCTTTCTCCTTGCGCTTCACGATAAGACATTTCATCGTTATTGTTATAATGAATCATCTTTTTGTATGGATTAATAGAAAATACAATGCTGAAGAATATTTAATCAAAGATGTGTAATTTCCAGATAACATTTAAGGCTTCGCTTATGGCATTCATTATTGAAGCTCTTCGGGGACGCTAATTTGAGTCTTGAATTTTTTTCTGTAGCATGCAATACAAAAAAAAATTTTCGAATTTTTTCTTTCATGCTGTTTACGATGTATCTTCAGTTTTGCTATTACATAAAGTTTGTTAATTGATAAAACAAATTATTGAATGTGCAATTTTAAATAACGATGTGTACATTTGGAGGATGTTTTTTGTGTAAATTTTATTGGTTGCTAGCAGAGCGTGATGATAATGATGTTGATCGTAGATTTGATGCAATTACTTGAGCTCTTATCTGTTTAATTAAGATCGTGCGAAGATGAGATATGAAAGAGGAAGAAAAAGACAAATTACACATCAGTATATGTTCGTGTAGGCGCCATGGATAAAATTTTTCTCACGTATTAATTTTTTCTTGTTTGTCGTATCAAAGATGTCGAGAATGTGGATGTTTTACGGTTGTACTTAATAAACAATGTTCCTTTGAATATGCAATAAAATAAATCCTTAGCTCTTAGGGTATTATTATTTCGAACCTGGACTTGAAATTAGGGAGCAAGATAATAGCATTGTCTAAGTTGATAGTAATTATTATATACGCAGCAGATGCTGCGCTTAAGATATGAAAGTGGCCTAGATCTGCGGGATGTGATGCTGTCCGCGCCCGTCGAATAAACAAGGCCAGAGATAAAAACGACTGTTCAATCCAAATGTTTAGGTCGGATTTGTAATGAATCAGCCCTACGCCACTGACAACGATCCGCAGGTCGTTATTGACGTCGACGGTTCGAGGACGATCCTTTAACCACTCGCTGTCACTGAACCACGTTTTGATAGCTGGGAGGAAGTTGAAAGTTGTGGTGGAATGGGAAGGAGGAAGACTCCGGGGAAGATGGCCGCCAATCCGAGTGTCGTGTAAGACGTGTGTGGTTTCTTTGTTCGTTGGCAGAAGTTGAGTGTATTATCCGAGCCTAGTTGTCAATCGGACTTTATTTTACTTGTGAAGGAGAGCTAGATAGGGGAAAATTATTTGTTTTTAAACCAAAGTCAAGTGCTGCACACAGAAGTTCCACGTACAAAAAGCCAGTCGACACGATATCGGGAATCCGCAACGCCACTGCGACAAAATGGCGTTCTCGCGCTAGTAATGAATGGGCAAATTGCAAGGTAGGAGTGCTCAAGAAGGAACTTTTCTTTTCTTGTATATTTCCTTGTCACGGTAGATTTTTAGTGCAGGAACAAATTCGTGGCTTACAATTAGAAGGAAGGCAACATTGTATTTGTGCGGCCTGTGGAATTGACCTACAGTTCTTCCCGACGAGCATGGCAAACAAAAAAACAAGTAACCATCAATGTCCTTACGCCGGAGAGTGTTCGACAGCTGAATGTAATCGTCGAGATTTGTCCAGTTCGTGCATGAGTTGAAAAACCAATTTTAAGTGTTTTTTTATAATTTTCGCATGTCTAGTGTTCCGAGTTGGTTGGGTCGTACGATGAGGAGTTGTCACCTGGTACAAGTAGATATAACCTTATCTGTCCGTACTTTCGACAATCCGAACGCAAACGGCAGAACAAACTCAGTACTGATTATTCAGCAACGGTTTTCGTATTCGCAGCGTGATAGAGACGCCTTAATGAAAACATAATAACATACCACGTGAAAAATCATCCCCAGCCATCGAAAGGTATACTTGTATCGATTAACGACAGCATCTCAAATCACTCATCCTTCTATGTATAACCAATGCAAGACGAAATTGTAATTTAATTATAAACAACAGAATGTGCATAGTCTGAGTTTCGGAACTAAGCGCACGGAGAAACAAACACGTGTCGGAGTCCGTGCAGAAGTATCACATAAATTTTTTACCCGAAAGAAGGGCGCATCAAAGTCGTATTTTCGGCGTACATTTGACGCTGTGTGACACACAAACGAGGCTAGTTAAACATTTTCTGAGCATTCCCGTTCATAATCTCGGAAGACCGATGCGCAAGGACTGTATCCGTGGTTGAACTACTTTAGGGTATAAAGGAAACCAACATTACAACAGAATATGACACTCCATATTGTCTCAATATTTATCTCTGATCCGGAATATTGGAAGTAAGCAGATTCTAGATACACGATAGTTACAGAATCGTGAGCCACAATCAAAATTAAGAATGCTGAACCAAAGATCGGTGGAAAATCATAGAAACATGCGAGCTTTCAGTAAGTAAGTAAGTAAGAAGTACAGCTGTCAAATTTTTCTATTGCCATATCATTACCTCGTTTTTCATTCATTTATTATCATTATTATTATGCGATCAGTATTACCTATAGTTGGTCAGGGTCAATAGTAATCATAATTAGACGTAGAAGGAAAGCAGAAATAATGTCAGATGAACGAATGATAAAAGAAATGAAACTTCGACCGTTGTTTTTTTTTGCTTCTTTAGCTTGTCTACCGATAGATAATCGATAAAATTACAACATTTATTCAACCTAATTTTGATTGATCAAATGAAGGGATGCCCATCATGATTTGATATTGTACGCAAACCAGCTAATAGTGATTACAAAAAATGGACTATTGCCGAAGAAGAAGTAGAATTTTCAATAGTTTGTTATATTCATTTTGCGGTATTTCTCCGCCTGTACTCTTATCGTCCTTCATACTTGTACGAACGGTACACAGTGTGACCCCAAGCAATAAGTATGCTTGTTATAGTTGATCATTATATTGAAATATTTGGTAGCAGCGATTCTCAATCCTCGTCCGATCTCCTTTCATTATATTTAATCACACTAAGCTAAGGTACAATCTCCCCTGTCATTTTGCACCTTAACGTTGTTGCACAAATTATTTACCTACAGATTTGTATTTATTCTGAAAGGAAAGAAAAAATATTGAACTGGAAACATAAGACTTTGTATTGTAATGTAATGTGAAACTTTTGAGTAGAATTGTGAACCCAATTGAACCCTTCAACAGTATTGAAGAGTAACTAAAATTAAAAATTCAATAACATGCGACTAATGTCGCTAAAAGCTGCTTGAAAGCTCACATTTAAACAAAAATAAACAAACTGTACGCTCAATCTTGTCCTAAATGAAATTTGTAATGTATACTACTGTGCCCAAAAAATAAGGTGACATTTGAATTTAAACTGCACGCGTCGAAGGATTTGGAGAATTATTTTTTTTCAGGTTGGTAGTACTGTCAGTGACATCTATGTCAAATTTACATGTCAAAATATTCATTAGTGTTTGAGATACGCGTCGTTTTGTGAGCTGCTAAAAGTGAGTTTTTCGTTTTTGCGATGTCGAACTTTGTTGAATTTGCATTAAATTTTATTTGCGGAATCAATTTTCCGCTGCGGATACGTTGAGGATGGTGCAGAAAGCCTTTGGTGATGAGGCTATGTCAAAAAAAAAAATGTGTCGAAGACGAAGATCGTCCTGGGCGACCATCAACCTCTTCTCTTCTTCGATTATCGTGGTGTTGTGCATTATGACTTCCTTCCGCCGGGCCAAACAGTCAACAAGGAATATTATTTGAACGTTATGCGTCGTTTGCGTAACGCTATCCGCTTAAAAAGGCCGGAATTGTGGAAAGACAATTCTTGGTTTTACACCACGATAATGCAGCATCCCATACTGCACTCGTAATTCGTGATTATTTCGCCAAAAACTCAACCCATATCGTTCCGTAACCACCGTACTCACCTGATCTGGCAACGTGTGACTTCTGGCTGTTCGGCAAGCTCAAAAGACCGCTCCGAGGACACCGTTTTGATACGATAGAGGAGATTCAAGCCGCAGCGAAGACGGAACTGAAGGCCATCCCAGAAACGACGCGTATCCCAAACACTAATGAATATTTTGACATGTAAATTTGACATAGATGTCACTGACAGTATTACCAACCTAAATAAAAAATAATTCTCCAAATCCTTCGACGCGCACGACGCACCTTATTTTTTGGTCACAATAGTACATGTAACCAAAAGATAAATATTCATCGCCTACAAAAGTAAAAGCGAAAATAGAAATTTCGGATGTATGTGACTTAAATTAAATTAAAACTATTAGTTGAAACGTAATCGTTATACAATGATAATTTGAATAGTAGAGTATTCGTAGTATCGCATCCCGAATTTAAATGAATGTTAGTTATTTGAATTTACTTTTTCTGATTATAATATTTAGACGAAGAAATAATATTTCGTGTTTGTTATGCTAAAAATCACTTTTATTATTTTTAATAAATATGTTAGAATAAAATAATATGAATTGCTAAAAATAACAACGTCTTTCCTTTCCAGCAAACCCTTCTTTTCCAGCAGGAATGCGAGTGAACGGTGAGTATGCCGTTACGAGGGTAGGGTTCGAGTAATCCGCGGATGGGCAGTTTCGCGTCGCTTTCGGTACGCGGTACAAAAGTTTGTTTTGCGTTATTTTATTAGAGTAGATTATCTCGAACTTCGCGTTAGAGTAGGCTATTTGTCGGTACCGCGTCGGTGATATTCGGGAACGTGGAATTAGATCCAGTTTTTTGGTGTTGTCTGAAGGAATGGAAGAAAAACAGAATAAAGTAGATATAAGTTTCGTTTCCGTATGGTTGTATTTTTGACGCGTTCGTTAATCGGGTATGTGAACCGTTGGATTCTGCTCGATGTATTGAAGGGCGTTTTTTACATCTTGTGTGAAATCCGGGTGGGGGTTTGTCTTCGCCGTCCGAGTCCTCGTTCACAGTTTCCTGGCTAACAGCGGTAACAATCTGGTCATCATTGAGCTCTTCAAAAGTGTCACAGTCTTTGACACATTCATTGATCCACTCTTCAATTTCTTCCCAAGGAAATTCGGCTCCAGAGTTTATAGATCTTTAACGATTTCCAGTGCGTCGTAGTTTTGCTGATCTTCGGTATGCTCATTTTCAATCATAACTTGTGGCCAAAGCTTACGCCACGATTTCCGCAGTGTGTCAGGTTTCAGTTCATTCCATGCTGCAGCGGTTGTGTAGATAGCATCTTCGATGTTCAGGGATTTCATTCCCTCAAATAAGTTATGACCTTCGTCAGATTTTTCTAAGATTGAGCTGATGTACTTTCTGCGATATCGCCTTTTTAACCATTCGATGACACCCTGATCCATTGGTTGGATGAGTGAGGTCACATTAGGAGGCAGAAAGAGAGCTTTTATGTCCCCTTTCACTAAATCTTCTTCAGATGGATGTGATGGTGCGTTATCCAACAGCAGTAGAGCAGGAACAGGCAGATTTTTTTGCTTATAGTCTTTTTTGAGCGATGACGCAAACTCATAGAAAAACCAGGATTTAAAAAGGTTGCAGTGCATCTAAGCAGTTTTTTGATTGCGGCAAAAAACCGGCAAGATATGTTTAAGATAAGTTTATATTTTTGAATGCCCTTGGCTTCTTAGATTTGCCAATGATGAACAAGGGGAGCTTGTGGGTACCAACTGCGTTGCTACAAGGAGTGACTGTTATTCTATCTTTTATAAGTTTCGTTCCTACCACGGATTCATTTGAAGCTGCGAGCGTTTTTGTTGCCAACATTTTAAAGTTTAGCCCTGTCTCATCGATGTTATACACATGGCAGGGTTACAGTTCATTTTCTTCTACAATTTCTTGAGTCTTAACAGAAAACTCATTAGCAGCTGCGGCATCGGCAGACGGCTTTTCACCGGAAATAGAAACAAATCGGACACCATGACGGGTTTTCAAACGATCAATCCAGCCTTCACTAGCAACAAATTCACTTTCGACTTCCAGGTTTTTGTGCAAAACTATCGCTTTTTCTTTAAGAATTGGCCCGGGTATTAGAGTTCCACAATGGGTTATCCAGCCGTTCAAGTTTAGGCTTTTTTAATGTTTTGCGATCCTTCAGAGTGTTTTCACCATCCATCGTTGTAACTGTGTAGGATTCAATGTCTTTCCGATTCTTCCTCCAATCCTTAATTGTCGTAACACCTACATTCAGTTCATTTGCAATTTTTGGGAGCGATTCTCCTATGCCCAGTCTTTGTAGCACTGCTAATTTTTCGTTTAGGGCGCGTTTACGTTTGAATCCAGACATGTTGAAAACAGGCAACTGTACACACAATGAATCTAATACAACACGGAATAAAGCAAACAACGACGTTTTTTAATCTCAACAAAGGATAAAACTGCACAATAACAATATGCATAACGATAGACACCGCACGAGATATGATGCAGTATGGAAGCAGAAGCGGGCATGCGCTAACAAACCGAAAACAACGGCCCGACAGGCGTCCAGCTCGCGAGCCTGAGTATGGTCGGACTAACCGGAGTGAGGGACCATCCAAGGTCGGATTAAGGGTGTTCTACTGTAAATGGATTCAAATTTTCATGTGGTAACTAACAAGATCCTAAAATCTATCCACTACGGTGCCGGGGCACAGATTTAGGATCTCCAACCTAATATTCAAATACCACTTCCATTCTTTTCGTAAGCTAGATAAGATTTTGTCTAGTTTTAAATGTCGATATTCATTTTTGACCAGAAGATATCTTTTAAAATTTATTGTATTATGATAAGCATTGCATATAGTACGTCTTAATTTGACTGTTACAAAAGGTCTCAATGAATCCAAAAGTTTGCCGCACATATTGATTTGGAATAGTTTGATATTTGAATTAAATTTTGATGGATATTCAAGAAAAACCTAGAGTTTTGGATCCTTCTGCTGTACTTTAAATCAGTTTCCTTTAAATTGATTCCTTCTGCATCTAATTTAGGCAAGGTATCAGGAAATATTAAAAGATCTTTTAATAAACTTTAGTAAAGGGTTATCCATTGGGGACGTTATGTCGTATCTTTATATGAACGCGCCCTTAAACGTTTTCAATAAACTGTCAATGTCAAAACGTTAGTTCAAGTCAACATTTTCATCGCGGTAAAGTTCACGAATCAGCAACGTTTGGAAATTATTAAAAATTACTACCGAAATTCTGAGTCGGTGATCGCAACTTTAAGAGCGCTAACTTCAATTTTCGGCCGTAATAGTCGTCCCATCCGATAGGCTGTGCGTGCTATAGTGGAAAAGTTTGAGTCCAAATTTTCGCTTTTGGGCGTTCCAGTGCCAAAAAGAGTTCGTACTGCTGGAAGCAAAGGAAGTATCGCAGCCGTATAAGTGCATCGAGTCAAATAAGTCGATTCAACGTCGTTCTCAAGAATTGGGCTTCGCTCAAACGACACCGTGGCGTATTTTGTGAGATCTTGGCCTACATGGTTACAAGATCAAATTGACTCTAGAACTAAAGCCACTTGATCATTCAAAACGGTGAAACTTCTCTAATTGGGCTCTGGCAAAGCTTGAAGAAAATGAAGAATTTCATTGAAAAATTACCTTCAGCAATGAAGCTCATTTCTGGCTCAATGGCTTTGTTAATAAGGAGAATTTGCGTTATTGGTCAGCAACAAACCCACATATACTTCTTGAGACACCGTTGCATCTGCAAAAAAATACTGTTTGGTGCGGTTTTCATGCCGGCAGTGTGATTGGCCGTATTTTTTCGTGGATGAAAACGAATGGAGCGCTATGGTGATTTGTTGGAAGATTATTTGCGGCCAGAATTGGTTGAACTTGATATCAACGATATAGTTTTAACAAGACGCTGCCACTAGCCACAGAGCACGCCTCACAATCGATTTATTGAAAGGCAAATTTGGTGAACGTGTTATCTCGAGAAATGGTCCGGTCGAATGGCTGCCTCATTCATGCAATCTAACGCCTTTGGACTTTTTATGGGGCTATATTAAGTCACTGGTCTATGGTAATAAGCCAGCAATTTTAGACGAGCTCAAAGACAACATTCAACGCGAGATTGCCAACTTCCGGTCGAAATGTGTGCCAGAGTGGTGGAAAATTGGGTCCAAAGAATTGGCCGCTGTAAACGGGCTTGTAGTGGTCAAATGACTGAAATCGAATTTCGTTCATAAAATGTAATGCTTGCACTACACCCACAATAAATTTGAACTCAATATCTCAAGTATTTCTGTGTTTTATTAATAGATAAAATTGTTATGTCAATGGAATACCCTATAAATTGAGCGATATAGTCTATATACCTTTTATAACGAGGATTCTTTTCGAATTCGGATTTAAAAATACTAGTAAGTGATGTATGATCAGTTAGAATAATGAAATTTTGAACTTCCACAAAATATCTAAAGTGTTTAATAGCTAAATATACATATAGCCAATAATTCTCGATCAAATGTTGAGTATTTAGTTTGTGGTTGATAAAGTTTTTTACTGAAGAAAGCTGAAGATTGCCAAAAATCATTAGTAAACTAACTGTTGTAAAATGACGCCCACATTAGAATTCGATGTATTAGTAGCAATTGAAGTAGGTGCATTTTCGGAGGGGTATATTGAGGAAGTGGCACCAGCTAAGCAATTCTTTGCTTTGTCAAAAGCTTCTTGGCAAATGATAGGCCAATATAAATTTTTAATAGATTTCTTCCCTTTCTGTAAGAGAATAATGTAATCGTACTTGTATAAAGGAGAAAAAATACCAGATAAATTAGGAATGCTGGAAATTAAATTCTTCTCCTTCTTCGTAGCACTATAGCCCCTCTCGGGCCTTCGCTTCCTTCAAATAGCGCCTCCAACTGTCTCGGTCTATTGACCGCGTCCTCCAAGTTCGAAATCCCAGCAGCGATGAATTGTCTTCGTCGACCGAGTCAGACCAGCGTTTCCTCGGTTTTCCCACTGGTCTCCAGTCTGCAGTTCTCCCAACGAATACCGATTTGGGTATCCATTGTTCGTCCATACGATTCATCCGGCCAGCCCATTGCAGCTTCTGCAGTCTGACAATCGTTGAGACCTCCGGTTTGTCGAAAATTTCATACAGCTCATGGTTGTATCTAATTCGCCATTGGTCCTCGTCTTGCTTCGCTCTGATTATTCGCCTCAGGATCCGCCGCTCAAAGGCGTTCAATATAATATTTGCGGATGCTTGCGTTAGGGTCCATCATTCACACCCATAGCATAACACAGGTCTTATCACAGATTTGTATGCTTGGAGTTTTGTTTTCCTGTGTATGCAGCTGGTCTTCAAGATCGTCAAAACTGAATAAAATATTTTATTTGCGAGCTGTATTCTTCGGCGTATTTCGTCTCTTTTATTGCCCATTTTCGTTATTTTGGCGCCTAAATACATGGCTGCTAGAGACTAATTAAGGGCCTTGTACATAAATTTTTTTGTAAGGGCGAGTTCAAAGTTATCTGCACTGATGTTTCCAAGATACACGGTGTGTGAAATCGCATAAATAATTTTTTATTATCTGAAAAGCCGTCGGGCCTTGCTCATTTTGAGAAGCAGACGCGTTTAGGCTCATTTGGGATATCTTCAGTTTCTAAAAGATATGTGGAAGGAAATTACTTTATATAGATAAAATATATAGTGCTAAATAAAATTTATAGTGCTAGAATCAACTTGAATAAATAAAATAAATAGTCCATAGTGTCTTTGATAATTAGGGCAGTAAGAAAAAGTATCTGTGCTAATTGTGGTGGATATCAGTACGCGTGTATTATCGCTAATTGGATTATACTAGCTCTCGAGTCAAGGCTATTCTTCTACCGGATAGTTTTATCCTCTTGTAGTGCTACTAGGAAAGCAACGAAAAAATATGTTAATAGGCTTGCCCACCCCAAAAGCGAGCGCTCGTCGGAGGAGAGTTGGATAAGTACCCGTTTTTCTTTTATTATTCTAAATTATTTTGTTGCATTTTATTTAATATAAATGATTTTTCATGGTGGATTAAATTGCTGCACAAAAAAATTTCATACTCTTCAGCACTCCGAAATTTCGTTGTGATATCTGATGAACATCCACTACAATAATTTAGAGGACTTGTGAAGCGCGCTATTTGGTCTTAACATGAATTTCAAATTGGCTAGAAAATGTTATATTTAATACATTCTACTAAAGTAATTTTACCAGAGTTTAGCAGAATTGTGTAGCACGCTACGTGTTTTGATATGAATTTGAAATTTTTTACAAAGTATGGAGTAGACGTGAACATTCTCACCACTAGTTGATCAAATTTCTTTTCTTGTAAATTTTCCGATCATTGGTATATAATTTTAGTTTATACTCGGAAATAAAAATGGAAAGTTAGATTTCAATCGCGGCCTTTCAATTCAGTTTGAAACCTGACCGGATATGGGACCCGCCACGTTTGCTGGTCCCTCCACTCATGAGCTAGCAATCGGGTTAGCCTTATTCTGACGTTATAGGTGATCTTGCAGGGTAGAGTGACCTTCCGCTTGCGTGCTTATTTATGTTATGGTATTATGTGATTCCATGATATAAGACTATAACATAAATTTGCAACGTTGATGGTTTTCATTTGAGGGAAAAGCTCATGCGAATTATGTTTGCATGAGTTTTTCATTGAAATGAAAAACATCTGGCCACGTCTACAATGGATCTTCATTTGGATGGGGGGGGGGGGGGTTGGGGGGCACCGCTTCCACCTGGATGCCTCACTCTTATTTGGGGGCCATAAGTATCGTCAGTAAAGACGAACTATTCTCAATATGTTTTCGCCAGGCCCAGGCGAAATTTTTTTGTAGAGGGCCCTTGTGCTGGGGAAAAGGACCCGCCCCACGACACCGCAATGCTAGCCTTGCCAGCGCATTCACGCGTCCTCAGATAAAGCCAATCTCGACGAGCACCAACATCCTCGCTCGCCGAGGCAGCAGACTACCGCTGTAGTCCTTTACGGACATTTTTATTTACCACTAGTCACTACACAAGGAGCTCCACCGGAGTAACCTCTCTTTAGAGAGTAACAGTTCTGCCAGTACACCCAGATTTAAATAGCAGTAATGAGTACTTCTCTCTCATTTTGACGATCAACTATCATCTACGCTTTGCAACTATTCGGGCTGAGTCAGGTAGCAAATGAATCACTTTTTCTGGAAGAAAACTTAAAAATTTGTTGACACTAACTGATTCGATTCCAACCTCCCGTTACAATAGGAACGGGATCCGGGGAACACTGCAAATCTAACTGCCCGAATATGAAATTCAAAGGAGAAGCAATTCGAAGGGCACAAGAGAACGAGAACACCTCAATTCGAGATTCACGAAGGTGAGGCCGATTGATATCAACTCCTGCGGAGGAACGTCATTAAAGCCCTTCCACGAACAAAATAATCACGTTACGTACCTCTGTGTTAATTGAGGGTTAGGTGCTTCACTCTTTCCAATGCTTCTCTCGTCAAATCAAGCCCTGCTGGTTCCGACACTATTCACGCTGCTTTCACAGATTTCCAGCCCGTTGTAGACTCGCACAAGAACTGCCTCACCATTCAAGCTGTCCACAGGTATGACAGATAAACCGTCGATCGACAGGTTTTCCCATCCGACTATCAAAAGTCAAGATCTCGCGAAGATGCCTGTCATTTAGCGTTCGTTTGTTGAATGGCACCTCACCTCAAGGTGAGGTTACATATCCACGCATGCTATAGGGGCGGAGAACAGAATCAGTAGACAGGAATATTTCAAACGTAATAATGGTCCTCAGGGAACAGATATACAAAACGGGTAGGCTTCGTATCTAATTCAAATTCATCCAACCACCTACGGCATTATCAATCAACTTAATTGACTTGTTTTGTTTTCGTTTAAAACAAGTTTTTGTATGGGACCAGGTGCCTTCACGTATTTTAACGTCCCCCAGCGTGTTGAATTTTCTCGAATATTTCCTTCAGTATGTATAAATTCCGCGATCTGAGTTGTCTCAAAAGCACTTATGTGTTGCCAAGAGCGATTACTCCGACAGTTTTTTTACAATTTTTAAAAAATTCTTTACCGCTTATTCTTGCCAATGAAATATTTCAATAAATCTTATTGGACATGCATGCAACACAAAAACCCATTAAAATGCATTATTGCAACTGCTCAATGAAAATATTTCAACGTGACGCATAGCATCCTAAGCTTCGAGTGCCATATTAAGAACATAAATTCTCATTCATCGACTCAAAAGCCATTCGTAGACATCGAGGTACTAACTATCTTAGGCAGTTCAAGTGTGATTCACTTAACTGGAATTGAAATAAATACTTCCCAACCAGTCTAAACTAAACGATGTACAATCGTTCCGCTGGAGGAAACCATGTTCTCCTCGCTGCGTCTGGTAACTATTCTTGAATTATTGTTTTTTTCGCAGTTCCTCATTGTAAATTCGACCTTAAAAGTTATTTCGTGATGCTGAAAGAAAAAATTCGTCTCCAGATTCGCTTAGCGCTAAATCGGCGCCGCCATACAAGAACAAGAACATGAAGCAGAAACAATATTAATTATATATGTTAGATGTGTACGATGATTTCGCGTTTGCCTCAAGAGATGAAAACAATTCGTCGGTTCGTTACGTCTAAAAGTGAAGGTCACTCCACCGACTGACTTGACTTTAGGAGATTATTGGTGAAAACAGGCACATCATCAATTGGACAAAGATGAATGTGTGCCGCCAAGTGTGTTATCGTCAGGTTGTAGTGAGTTGATTAAGTGCCAACAAATTCCAAGAGCATAATTCAGCTTTCTTGGGAACGAGTAATGAATGGATCTCAATGAAATATATTTACGACTATGTTCTAGTATTCCTACGAAATGTGCCTCACGATTTTTCGAAGGAATTCCATGAAGAGCCAGCATAAAAATGCGTCTTTAATCTAGTGATACAGTTTGGCACCCTATTCAGGTGACTCAGTTTCGATATTGGTAAGCAAAACAGTTGTTAACGAGTTTATCTTGCGCACTTCGGCTTTGAATGATAACACAATTCAAATGCAGGCCACCGTGATATGTTTGTTTTGAGAATGAGAGCAGAAGCTCTTCAGATGGGAAGCGTGTTAGAGAGTCGCTTCGGAGGAAAGCCTGTTCTTAAGGTGGTCTTAATCGTTATCAGATGATGCTGCTTTAATGTCTATTCGAACAATTCCTCTAAGCTGAACGGCTTTGGCCTGATAAGAAGTTTTTATGCATGTCGCTCGACTGATAAAACTGCTATCAGCAACCTCAGCTGATTCATGCCTTGCCAGCACTATCAGGAAAGTGTAGAATGATCTCCACTTTCCAATATTACGGGTATTTCATGTATGCTTCGTTGACTTTGCCGCTCGAGATAAACATTATACAAGCACAAGTACTCGCGGCAAGGCAAACTCAAACGCTGATAGAGGTTGCGGCATACTTTGCCGAGTATATCTGTTGCCTATAATTAGCTGGGCGGGAGCGAAGCTATTAATCAGAATTCATATTTGCCTACCTGAGCTGATATCGTATTAAATGCACAATGATAAATTCCAACTTGCTTCTCTTCAGATCATTTTCGTTTCAAGTTTGTCATAAATGACGACCACGACGACTATCGCGGAGGAGAAGACATGAATACCAAATTATGATTAACTATTTTTATTTCAGTCATTCTGGTCTTTTTGATTTCGAATGCTTCTGAAGCGAGTTATTCTAGCTTCAACTCAGGCTCCGGCTATAGCTCCCTCTGGCTCGACTTTGACTTCGGGGGCGATATTCTTAATAATTATAGGTAGTAACGATATACTCGTATGCATGTTCATGTAATTGTGCGGGCGCTGTGACGGTCATATGAAGATATGTATTGTGACTCTTACAAATGTGGTACCGCACTGTCAACGTTCTTCTACCAGCTCCAGCCAACGAATTATTGAACATTCAATGGGGCGTTGTAGTGCAAAAATACAGTGGCCTTCGATCTAGTGTTCATGATACTTCATCTGATGGCAGTGTAAAGAATGATGTAAGATGTAAGTAGGCGTAGACAATGATATCCATCAATTAATCTCAGATTGTTGACAATAATGGGATTCTGAATTACACTTGTTGAAGTGTCTGAAGATTTTTGCTAGGGCCTTGGTAGTTAATTAAACTTACATTATACAAAGAACACATGTCTCCAAGTTTAATGATCAAATAGTAAATGAAATATAGTTCACGAAAATTATTTGAAAAATTGAAATAAGTTTTAGTTTTGTGCACTCATTCGTAAAGTATGCAAGCACGTGTTGAAATGGGGAGGAATTGACAACTGCTATCACTTTAACACTTTACTGACTTGATAATAATGCTTTTTTGTATAATCTTAAGAAAAGTTCCTATACCGAACCTTCTCAAATTTAAGATGACATAGAATTGCTCTTCACGAGTTTTATAACATATTTAAACCTCCTATTTTATCAATTCCTGCTTAGAGATTAGGATCAGAACTTATAAGGGTTGCCAAAACAAAATTAATTGTTGGGCTCTTATCAGCAGAATTTAAACCTTAAATAAATTCCCAAGCATAAATTCGCAGAGCCAAATCTCATTGACTCAATACAAACTTCAGTGAAATCATATACAGCAGGTAACCTTAAATTTCACCATGTAATCGATATAAGTACCTTCGGTTCTTTTCAATATGGTTAATTCACTCACTCCAGTTATTCTGTTTTTGTTTAAAACAATTTTTTGTATGGGATTTTGGTCGAAGTGCAATTAATCCATGTTGTAATCTAGGCTATTTGAAGCATATTGGCTTAGTTGAGATGATTTGTTCCAATTCTTTCTGTATTCATCTATTCTATGGCAAAACAATGCTGTCGTTAGACATTTATCGGAATTCAGAGGATTAAATCAGGACAAACAAGGTATTGATTCACTTCTTATACTAGGGGATCTTCAAAAAATTGAAGCAGACACAGGTAATGATAATTACCGGAATGAAAATGGTCAAACATATTTCAAAGCCCGAGAATCCTTTTTTTTTGTGGTTGGGAGATGAATACCACTTACGCACTAAGTGTGGGGCTCCAATGCTCGCGAGTGACTGGACTATCCACTAAAAATCTCCTCTGTCAACCTGAGAACCTAGCCTGGAACTGTTTGACACATTACTTCGGGCCAGGTCCTGTTTTTCTATGCCGTGAGGCGCCTTCAAGCTGGAAGATCCCTGCTCCAGCGGAAGGGGCGGGAGGAGGAGGAATTGTCAAACAAGCGATCTCCCACCCCTTACTGCTGTGAGTTCATTTTATCTTTTAGGACTCCCCAAACATAATGTGCCACCTGGTTCATTTGTAAACCGATTCGAGCATCACCGTGACTATACTATCCGGGGGAGCTCTCCCGTCTCTCTGTAGAGGTCCCGTCACAGCATGTCCCATTTTTTTCTCGCAAGAATGTGTGGCAAGCATTTTCTTCTTCTCCGGGGCAAAACCGCCAATCGGAGGACCGTGACTTATCAATCTTGTACAAGTGAGACTGAAAACACCCATGCCCGATCAAAAGCTGGTTCAGATAAAAGTCAGTCTCACCGTGCCTTCGATCTAGCCACGGTCTCAGATCTGGGATGAGCCGTACAGTCTACCTTCCCTTCGTGCAATTCACCCAAGACTGCTGCCAATCGTTGAGTGAGTGCTTTCTCTCCTCACGGGCAACCGCCTCCTTCGCGGCCTCGCTGCAACGCAAATGTTAGCGCGCCGCTCTCTACCAAGGAGGGCAACAGCTATCACAACTGCAATAACTCTCAGCACTGAATCAGAGGCTGTCGGATATTAAGATGCATTCATCAGTGCTCCTCTTCTCTGTACGGACTCCAAGCGTTTTCGGTACACCTTCTTACTGAGAGCGTCGCCCCATATTTCTGCTTCATACAGTAGCACTGACCCTATAACACTCATCAAGAGGCGTCTTCTTGCTGAGTTGGGTCAACTCGACTCAGAGCCGATACGCCCGAAGTAGCCTTCTCAGCCGTTGCCCAGATTTGCTCAGAGAAAACCATCTTCGAGTCGATCAGTAACCCCAGGTACTTCACCGCTGGCTTCGATTAGATTAGAATGTCTCTAATACTGATCATTCTTACTCTAGGGATTCTCTTTTTGTCAGTATAACCACTTCGGTTCTCCCCAGTGCTTGTCTGAACCTACGAACAGTCAGCCAGTCTCTCACTTGGCGCATTAGCATACCTAGCCTAAATTGCGCTTTTTCAACGGTGTATCCAGCGACTAGAGCTGCAACCGCATCCTTATCTGGCATCTCCAGTCTCAGTAGCCCGTCGTAAGACACGTTCCACAGGTCTGGGCCAAGAATAGACGCCTGACCCACACTCGATTTAACTTCCATCCTTTTTTTTTTAAATTACTTATGGAATTGCTTGCAGCTACATAAATGAGTTGCATATTTTTAATAATAATTTTTCTGAAAAATCAACTTAATGTAAATCTATACGACAAATTTGCTCTGCATTGGAGCTTTTCTAACGTCGCGCGGATATCGATCACTCTTTCGGATGGCTCCGATAGCTTTTTTTTAAATTACTTATGGAATTGTGTGAAAAGGGTGAAATGATCCAATTAAAGTTTAGCTAATACAAGTACTTACAAGAGAAATTTACCTTGAACATAACTTGCAGATACAAAAAAACATATTGAGTTCGCATAAGTAGAAAAATTAAAATTAACTCCTTCACCTCTAAGCATGGTGGTCGCCATCACCGGTGTGTATCTAAGAGTGATGGCCTGAGGAGAATTAGTGCACACGTCGAAACCACCTTCTTCTAACATTTTTCTTCTCTAATAATTTTTCAGAAAAATTATTATTTAAAATATGCAACTCATTTATGTAGCTGCAAGCAATTCCATAAGTAATTTAAAAAAAAAATAAAAAAAATAAAAAAAAAATTTAAAAAAAAAATAAAAAAAAGCTATCGGAGCCATCCGAAAGAGTGATGGATATCCGCGCGACGTTAGAAAAGCTTCAATGTAGAGCAAATTTGTCGTATAAATTTACATTAAGTTGATGTGAAAAGGGTGAAATGATCCAATTAAAGTTTAGCTAATTCCATCCTTTGTTAGCCCTGTGTCGTATCCAAAAAGCAGGCTTCGGTAGATCAGGTAGTCCCTCAAAAGCCGCACAAGATATTCTGGAACTTGAAAAGAGGTTTCTAGCGTATCCAGAACATCTATCCATCTAGCGGAGTCGAAGGCGTTCCTAACGTCGATTGTCACCAATAGAATGATCCGTTGCTTGGTGCGGCTATGTGCCTTCGCTTTTTGGACCGCGCTCACCACCTCTTGAATCAATGGTGGAACGTCCTGCTCGAAAACTGTACTGCCCAGGAGGTAGGTCCCCAGCATCAAGAATCGCGTCAGTGAATCTTCCCTTGATGAGTTTTTCTAGCACTTTCCCAGCCATGTCTAGCATGCATAACGAGCGGTACGCAGGCGGCGATCCGGGATTTTCCTTCCTTTGCTGATCAGGACGAGGCTCGCCACCTTCCATCGTACCGGGAAAACCCTATCTTGTCGGCAAGTGATGAACGTACTGAGCAGCAAGCCAAGATAATGGTGATAGACAAGTTGCAACACTTCAGCTGGAACCCCATCTAGGCCTGGAGTCTTCCTTGCTTTCAATGATAGGACTGCCTCTTCCATTTCCGGCTGTGTGAAGAGGGGGCACTAGATTGCTGTTTAATCGTGGGCAGCGTCTGCACGGACGGGATGGGCGGGTAAGTGTGCCCGGACTATCTCGTCCATCTTTTCCGCTTCATGTATGCAAGGCGTCCATAAGGCACCAAGCTTCCGCATAACTATCTTGCAGCCAAGGCCCCACGCATCCTTGTTCACATTTTTCTTTTAATACCTCCATTCCCTACCACTCTCTCCATCACTCTTTCATTGTCGCACAACGCTCGTGCGGTCGGTAATTTTTTTCTCATTTGTTGCTATATGATCCAGGCAGGTAGTTGACGTCGGACGAGTAATTTTGTTCTTATTGATAATCACCACTCCGTTTTTTCCAGGGTATCTGTAATCACGACTATGTTTGTGTCAGCAACTGTGATTAAATTTTTTTTCAGTAGAGTATATTGTATCTATTACTGTGCAGAAGCCATGCGCATTGGGATAATTGGGATTATAGTAAGCACCGATTTTTAGTTTTTTACCTCCATAGGTTATCTCAATTATTATTATATTGGATAGTCTAAAAAGTAGCCTTTTTGTCACTAGATGGTGTTCGTTGTCATATATCGAGCAATACTAACCAGATTAAGTCAAACTAATATGCGTTTGAAAGGTGACATTCTAGTCTACAATTTTCATATGGACAGTTTTGTATTTCGTCATTCGTATCAAAAGTTGTATTCATTTAAAAATGACTGAAATTCCTGAAAAAATTCGTTATATTTTACAATATCACTATGATCAAGGTGAGAATGCATCGCAGGCTCGTGAAAAAATTTGTGGTGTCTTCGATCAAGATACTTTATCAAAAACCACAGCCAAGAGATAGCTCGCTCGCTTTCTTTCTGGAAATTTTTATGTCAAAGATGCACGTCACTCAGGTCGACCAATCACTGAAAAAGTAGATGAAATCTTACAAAAAATTGAAGAAAACCGACACATTAGCAGCCATGACATTGATAAGGAACTGAATATCCATCACCAATCAGTTGTGAACCATTTACGTAAGGCTGGATACACAAAGAAGCTCGACGTTTGGGTGCATCGACCGAATTTCTATTTGCGAAATGATAATAAAACGCAACGAAATCGAGCTATTTTTGAAACAAATCATTACGGGCGATGAAAAATGGGTAAGAGACGAGAATGTCGTTCGAAAAACATCATGGTCAAAAAAAGGTGAATCATCACAAACGACTTCAAAGCCAGGATTGACACCACATAAGGTTATGCTGTTTGTATGGTGGGATTGGAAGGGAATTGTTTATCATGAAGTGCTAGAACCTGGCCAAACACTCACTCTGTACTGTCAGCAATTAACCAGATTGCAACAAGCATTTTAAAAAAACCAGCTAGAATTGATCTATAGAAAGGGCGTTGTCTTCCATCATGACAATGCCAGACCACATACATCTTTGATGACCCGGCAAAAATTGACAGAGATTGACTGGGAAATTTTGATGCATCCACCGTATAGTCCAGATCTTCCACCATTAGACTACCATTTGTTTCGATCTCTCCAAAACTTCCTTAATGAAAAAAAATTCACTTCAAAAAGGGACTGTGAAAATCACTTTGCCAAGTTTTTCGCCGATAAACCACAGATGTTCTACACAGACGGAATAATGGCTCTACCCAAAACATGGCAAAAGGTCATTGATAATAATACATTTTAAATAAAGAAATATTCAATCGAAAAATCTCAGATGTTACTCTCTTTGCCACGAAATTAACTGTATTTTTTATATGAACAGCTGTACTTCCATCTTTTCCGGGCCTGCAGGAGAACACAGCGCTATACCCCGGAATATTGTAATACTTTGCTTCTTCAAGGTAGATCCATATTCTTCTTCTTTGTAGCACTACAGCCCCTCTCGGGCCTTCGCTTAGTGATAGTTAGAGTATCTCATTTTCATGACCGTATTGATTTTTTCGGAAGTTGGTTTGGTCAGTACCATGCTCCCGTGTGCTTGCTCAGCTATAATATGATCTGATTAAATCAGTATACATCAGATCCATATTGCGTTTAGTAATATGAACGAGACAAACGCTGTAGATGACGCACATGTATGTTTTGAAGGTCGTGGCTTGACTATGTGATAGCTGGGATTACTTTAAAACAGTGTGGCATAGTTTTCGTCGGGAGTGCATGTTTTACGCGCATGCTACGACCATGAGTGAACGTCAAGTGCCGAACGCCGTTGCGTAACCCATTGTCATTCGTTTTTTAGTGTGGGAAGGCGTTAAAAATACAGATATTTTTCTGCGTTTGCGTAATCAGTTCGGTAGTGAGTGCCTGAATAGGGCTGCAGTGTTGAAATGGGCCAAAGCATTCAAGGATGGTCGCGGAACCGTCGAAAATGAGTCGCATGATCGTCGACCGCGAACCAGCATCACATTAGACAACATTTGCCGCGTAGAACAGCTCATTTTAGAGGACCGTAGGACCGCTTGCTGACGCGATACGAGGTAAAGGGGGACGGTTTTTTCATGTTAATCTTCACTAAATACGAGCCATGGGTACACTATTACACTCCTGAAAGCAAGGTGTCGTCTAAAGAGTGGAGGAAGATGGAGGAAGGGGCGCCAGTCATAGCGAAGAGAACCAGGTCCGTGGGTAAGGTTATGTGTACTGTGTTCTGGGACCGCGGGGCGTGCTTGACATCGATTTCTTGCGCACCCAATGTTCCATCAATGCTGCATACTACTCTAACTATCTGAAAACGCACGTGAAACCCGCTCATCGCTCGAAACGGAGGAGCATTCTAGCACGAGGTGCGATTCTTCTTCAGGATAACGCGCGCCCTCATGTCGCGCGTCTCACGCTCGACACAATATCGAAATTGGGGTGGAAGGTACTGGAACACCCCCCCTACAGTCCTGATTTATCATCCTGCGACTACCACATGTTTGGACCACTGAAAGAAGCCTTCGGAGGTCAAACATTCAACACCGACGACGAGGTAGAGGAATTTGCGCGCACATGGCTGTCCGAGTTGCCCAAGGAATTCTTCGAAACCGGAATCAAAAAGCTTCTCTCTCGTAAAGTAAAGTCTCCCCTTGCAAAATATGACCCATAATCAATGTTGACGTATCTGTTCGCTAATCTTTTACATATGCGTCCATTTACCTCAATAATTTATTTGTCTGTCTGGCATGAATAAGCTCCCAACATCAGGGTTTAGTACCTGTATTTCATTATCCACTAGATCGAGCCAGCAGCGAACCTTGCTGTTGTTAACCAGTTTGCGAAGGCATTTCCTGGCCGACTTATAAGTTGCTACCCGGTTGCATACCTCGTCACTGTTCCATACCTGTTGAGCCTCACGCCGAAGCTTGTGACGCTCAATTCGCTTTCCAGCGATTTCAGTCGACCAACACTACACTGTGGGCTTGCCTTGCCGAGGTTTTCGGCGGGGCATAGAAGCGATGCAAGCAGTCGTGATGATGCTCATAATTGAGTTCACCACGTCTTGAGCTGCCAGTTCTTCTGTCCCCTGTAAATCACTCTGCAGCGGAGCACCTGCCATGAGCAACTCGACGCCCATCCTTCCGATGTTCCACCCAATTGTAGAAGGTCGAGAGCATGGAAGCCGGGAGGCAACATCACGGATCTCAAGCAGAATCCACTGATGATCACTGGCTGAGTATTTCTCTAATACTCTCCAATTGTGTATCCACTGTACTAAGGACTTCGAGGCGAATTTCACGTTCGGTATGGTTCCTTCACTGCCAATACTGCGGAAAATCGACGTATTTCCGGTGTTTAATACGCAAGCGCCGTCCTGGTCACCATTTTTAGGATTTGTTTTTCCCGCGGAAAGGTTAAAGGCATGCCCCATTCGATTGCTTTAGCGTTGAAGTCTCCCCCAACGAGTACGTTGCCATCTGCGTTCAAGACAGCGCCCTCCAAAGCGTTAAGCTTGACTTGGAAAGATGATATCGATTCGTTCGGCGTTAGGTACACACTAAAGAAGGTGGTACCTAAATACTGAACCCTAACGAAACCATCCCTCGTCCACAGCCCTCCGCCTGGAAATCACTGTTCTGAAGCCAGACGGCGGCAGAACTAGTTTTGTCTGGTTACAATGATGCAGAACTTGTATCATGGTGTTGCTCATTCAGCGGCAAAAATTCGGCGTTCTTGTCCCTTGCAAACTGCTCACGCAGGTTTTGGGCGGTTGAACTGCGGTGTAAGTTTACCTGCAGAATACGGGTCATCGAAGCTCTGATTTTGCCTTGGCTAGGGCTTCCTTAAAAACCCGATATTGTCCTGATCCCAATACGTGCCCAAGATCTGATCTTGGATCAGCATCCTTGCAAAGTATATATTGTGCATCCTTTGTACACTCTTTTCTTTTATATCCTATTTCACAAGTTTCCATTGCAAACTTGTGGGGTGTGACTAAAGTCAAGGAGTTTTAAACATTGAAGAGGCGCTAATCTTCGCCGTATCCTGCAGATAACCCACCCTATTCTTATTTTGCCCTTATTCCGAAATCGTTCGGTGGCCTTTTCGGTCAAGTCAATGATGGCCATGCGTTGTCCCCTATGGTTTTCTGGTGTCAGCTTCGCTTTGATCCTGCCCAGGCTAGGGGGCTCCCTTTTGATGGCCTCTTTTACATCGGCCAGGTGTAAGACGCAGTCAATGTTTCTTATTTCGATCAATATCATCGGCTCGAGCAAAGTACCAGTTGCGCTTTTGCCGAGGACTTTCTTTCTTTCGTCGCATAATGCTTCTTTATTGTCAGCCTCTGCACCGAATTCGACCAGTAAGTCGCCCGACCTGGTTGGTCGTGCTACTTTAATAGCAGTATTAGTATCTTTGAGCCTTACATTTTCTCTGATACGCCGCAATAAATCTGCATAGGACCGACCATCTTGGGGCTTTACGAGCAGTGCCTGCTGACGGGGCTTTTGTGGTGGCTTTTTCTCTCCTCTTTCGCGTTGAGGCTTTTTTCTCGTTGGACGTCCGTTTGAACTTTATTTTCTGGCAATTTTTGAAGATAGTTCATTACTGCTCGAACTCCAAAATTGAGGACGCGGTCAATGGACCGGGACAGTTTGAGAAGCTTGCTGCAGGAAGTGAAGGCCTGAGAGGGACTGTAGTGCTACGAAGAAGAAGAAATTAATAGTGGACGAAATTGAAAATGGATTTCGTTAAGCTATTCTAAAAAGTGTAGGTGTACAGTGGATAGTGCAAAGTCAATTTCATGCATGCAAGGAATGTGTTTTTTTAGGAGAGCGTTGCATTCCAAGGGGTTTTCCGAGAGTAGGCTGAAAGCTCCCTGAAGCATGCCATATGTAGGCTGGCTACTACAAATCCAAAGGCTTGTACTATCGAAATAATTGCGTGCAGCTGTAGTTAGGCTTTGACTCTGACACTAAAGATATATTGGAATTTTGATGAACATTTTAGAAATGATTTGATTTCGAGTTACTAATTGATTTACAACACCTTTCTGACAGGAGCACTATCCTGCTACTGCGATTTATTAAAGTTTAACCAGAAATCAATAAAGTATAGACCCTTAAACTTAAACAACATAAAATAAAATTTCAGAAGATCCCATAAGAAATTGTTATAAGCAAATTTCCATGAACATTCAGATTAAATTTCCAATCGGAAATCGGCATTCCAAGTAGAATTTAGCTCCCATGATACAATTTTAAATTGAACATAAATTCAATGTAGAAGTAAATAAATTTAAAGAGGGAAAGAAATTATGGCTACAGTGGTTCAAAGGCTTTATAAAAGGTTACCTAGCACCGACTTGTAAGCTAAAGATTTATGCATTCATCCAGTGCGAACCAATACAGCGTAACCTATCATTCTCGCTTTACCACCGTTGTTGCTGCCGCCTTAGCCTTAGCCACTCTTGATTACGAGACATAGAGTCACATATTTTTTATGTTCATGGACCAAATATGGATATCACCTGGTGGCCATGGTGGCCAGCAGATATGACGAGGTTGCTTGATATGTACTCGTATATCTCGACAAGTACACCTTAATTCGAATGGAATTCCACCGCAAGAGCCCACCGGCTAGTGCGCGATTAAGCGTTTAATGCGTAAACTTGCAATTGATTGCTGATATCGAACTGATAGTGAATATAATTTCAATGGCACTTACCCAACAAGTGATGAATCGAGATGACGAAGAGGCGTTTTGACGTTACATTGTAGTGTCGGGACTTTTTCAGGAAATTAAAAGGCATTCTTTCTCGGCGGCTCTCACGCCTTCGTTACGTAGATGCGTTTCGTCTTCGTTGTTATTGTTGTTCTTGTGTTCGTTGCGTATTTACAGGTTTCACTAGGGGGTTCAATCGCGAGGTAGCCAACGCTGCATAGTCATGCACTTCCTGTTGGTAGGATTTTCAGATTTGATTTTTTTGGGGAAACTAAAAACTGCAGCAGCAAAGCCACACGAACCTCGTTCCCGCCACACGTAATCACTTTCTGCACGATCTCAGTGGTTTGGTTAAGGCACTCACTCACTTTCAAGGCACACAAAACACTTTTCAATGGCTAAACCACTAATCCGAAAGCAAATCCGCAAGCAAATCCGCTCCACCGACTATCTACGCTTCAAGCCTTAATAAATATATTGAGTCACACAACCTAGCAACTCGCGCTGCTGCTCCTTCGCGACAGGAGCACAAAAGCACTGATCTTGTTGACGTGACGTAATGATGGCCAAATAAAACAGGCTCCTTCTGCAACTTCACTTGAAAACCAGCATTTTTCATTGCCAAACACCCCGACTTGAAATAATAAATTTAACAGGCTCGGTCGGGCCCCGTCGTTCGTGATCCGCGCGAACTATCCACTCTTTTTGACACTCGCACTCGATATGAATTCACCTAAATTAGAACTCACGATTGCCACACAATTTCGCGAATTTCTTGCGGAATCTCAAAACGTCCATGAAACTAGTACGAGAGGCATTCAATTCACATCAATGCTATACGGTATTTACGCGTGAATAGTGGAGAGTAGAAATTGCGGGCGGGAAATTAGTGAAAATGATGGGAAAACTGAAAAAGTTACGCCGAGACAAAACCCCTTTTGCTTGACTGACTGACACACACGGGAAAGTTGAAACGCGACAAATAGACAAATACCTTTTTTTACAAAAATATGACAGACGGCTGTGGTAATGTGTGTGAGTGTGCATGACGTAGGTGACGTATATTTACAAATGCAACGCAAGGAAAATGCAGGTGCATCGCATAGCGATGTTGGTTCAGCTGGTGGTGAGTAGATGGCGGGTGAGTATATTTTTCGTATGGGCGGGAAAATAGATTTAAATAAGAACGTTCGAAATTACGTTAGATATTAGAACGCGAAACATGCATGTATATTTAATGAAAAAAAAAAACAAAATTTCAAAAGAGAATATAAAGGTTGAGAAAATAATTTTATTCTTTACTTACATTATGATCATACCACTCTGAATATAGATATTTAATTATTGAACAACTCTGGGTTATTGTTTAAAAGTTACTTGGAGAAAATTTCGCAGAGAACATTAATCAACAATGTGTAGTAACAGAGCAGTTACCCTATCAAACTGCTCTAAAACTTTCCTATCTCCTTCATCCCTACCGCATGGTAATCAATTAGACATTAATGATTATGCAGTTTAGATTTTTTTTTAAATATCCAATGTCTTCTTTAAAATAATCAATAACTAACAAACACCTTGCACAATTTTGTTTCAAATCAACGTGATATTCCAAAAAAAGACAAAAAAGAAATTTGATATATTACTACGCATTATTCATTATTGTATCTTCACGTTGAAAATTAATTCAAATTTATCAACAAATCGCCCAAACACCTTTTCCCTCTTCTCACCTATCACTTTCCAAACAAAAACTTTGCGCAAATCCAAAATAAGTAAACGAGCCTTTGAAAATCAAATCTACATTGCTACAAATTACATACAAAGTGAGAGAAAGCATTACTAGTGTGCAAATCTAGTTTGTTTGGGATAGAATTGCACGGCGACGTCTCCACTCAAATCCACAACAGCAACAACAAACCCAACATTAGCAGCAATTCGAAGTAAACCGCATAGGCGAGACAAGAACGAGTTCTGTTGCTGATCAAGACAAAGGGGAATTCGATTTGTTCATTGCGTGAAGAAGAGACTCTCGTGCGATGAACGAGAATGTAAATGGGCAGGATGGGAGAATGATGTTTGGTTTCCTCGCGCGACCGGAGGGAATTTGCGCGCGGGATGAGATCTGACTGGGAGTTGGGATCGGACAACAGAAGAAGACGGAACAGAACACAGATTCCCATACTTCGTGAAAATCAGGTTGCGGATAAACGCGAGTCTTCCGATTGCTCGACTTAATCGATCGTGTGACAAAACTTGGAAAACAAAAAAATTAAAAGTGAAAGAAAACATCAACAAAGTTTTACCCTTTAAATGTTGGTTGTAAAGAAACTAAGATCTACAACAAAATACAAAATCGACAAAACGCGAAATGCACCGAATGTGAAGATACTCGGAGGAGAAATAGTTTTTAATTAATATTATACTTTTCGGTGTTGTTGTTTTTTTTTCAATAGCCGAACGGAAATAATAAGCCGGTTAAAGTAATTCATATCCTTCCAGTTGTTAGGATACCTACACCGTTCTCGAGCGCTCGTGGGGATGTGGGTAAGTACCTTTTTGTATATTTTCTTTCCAAATCATTTTTTATTTAAATTTTATTTTAGTTTCTTTGCAAATCATTTCATATGGAAATTTTTTTTATAGTTTCTTTGTGTATGAATTTTTTTGGTATATTCTCATTTATGTTACCGTTTCATCATATTTTTTTTAAAATATCCATATTTATCTCCCTTAAATGATATCAATAGAGCATTAAAATTTGATTATGTCTGTTCTGACTGAGAAAAAAAAACAAAAAAAAAATCCCTCGAATACATTACTTATAGCGAAAAATGTTCCAATTTGAAATTAAACGATACCACTCGGCATGTTAGAAGTAAATGAGAATGAAGGAGTGTTGAATTGAACTTATATTCCGGTCTTTCCATTCCTTCTGCTCTGACCGGGTATAGGACCCGGTACGATGGTAGCCTCTCCACGTCAGAAATGAGCCAGCCATCGGGTACCGATTAACCTCCTTTTGTTTCAGGTGACTTCGCGGGTTGAGTGGCCCGAGCAAGGTGCCTCTTTACGGCATAGGGTTATGTAATCGAATTGCATAATTCTATGGCATAAATTGGTCACCGAGGTACTTCTCCTCTGATGGGAAGGCTCATGCAAGTTTATTTATTTATTTATTTAAATTCCATTTAGCAGATAAACATAATCCAATTACAAAATGGAACAAAACAAACAGAAAAGAAAATTAATGAAAAATTAGAATTAAGTGTTAAAGTTAATATAAAAAAGAAATTCAATGGTACTAACAAGAATAAATATGCGTTTAAAATTAAATTAAAGCACACAAAAAAAGAAAATAAAGTCTAATATTTACTCCAGTTGAGTTTTAAGAATCAGGCTTCTTAACCTCAATTTAAAAACTAGGTATGAGTCGGAAAAAGGACCAAGCTCAAGCTTATCATGATTCCTTACCATTCGTATAATAGGAGAGTGAAAATATAAATTTGTACGGTAACGAGTAAATTTACGCTGGACATTCTCTAACGAGTCAATGAGGTAGGAGTGTCGGGGAGACCAAACTACAGAGCAATATTCGAGGATAGGACGGGCAAGACAGATAAACAAGCGGACAGGGGTAGATATATTGTTAAATTTATGAGCATGCCTGAAAATAAGTTCCAATATTTTCGAGGCCCTAGTAGTCACGATTAGAACGTGTGCATCAAAATTGAGCTTAGGATCAAAAGTAACGCCAAGGTCCTTAGCAGAGCTCACAGCAGCGAGTGGGACTTCATTCAACATATAGGTAAAAGTCAGTGGAGAACGGTTTAGATTAAAAGTCATTTTATAGCGTTTGGCAACATTAAGACAGAGGTAATTAGACGAACACCAGTTACTTAGTGCAATCAGGTCCATCTGAAGATATTGACAATCTTGTACAGACCTAATAGCTCGAAAGACTTTAAAATCATCGGCATACAGTAGGCAATTGGAAGCGATAACCGAAGGAAGATCATTTATAAACAATAGGCATAGGAGGGGACCTAAAATGGAACCTTGAGGAACACCAGAGGACGGATAGAATGGAATAGAGGTAGTTCCACAGTAACTAACACAACATATACGAGAAGACAAGTAGGAGTCCATCCATGATAAGAGAGGGCCGACAACCCCAAAAGTTTTCAGTTTATAACAGAGAAGTTGATGGTTGACCGTGTCAAATGCCTTCGAGAAGTCAGTGAAGATTACATCAACCTGCAATCGATTGTCTAGGGCCTTAGCAATGAAATCGGTGAATTCAATTAAATTTGAAGTCGTAGAGCGACCTTTGAGAAACCCATGTTGTTCTTTCGACAAGATAGGGGTCAATGAAACTGAAAGCCAGTTGTGTACCAGACGCTCAAGTAATTTTGGGAAACAGGAAATTAAGGAAATAGGGCGATAATCGGACACAGAAGAAGGATCACCACTTTTAAGAATAGGAACAACGTTTGCTCTTTTCCAATAAGTAGGGAAAATACCAGTCTTTAGACTGAGGTTGAAGAGAAATGCCAGAGGGATACAAAGTGAAGACGCTAATGACTTGACAAAAATATTCGGCAAGCCGTCAGGACCAGGTGATATATTAGGATTAAGTGAATTAATAAGGGATTCAACTTCGATATGGTCAGTGAAAAGTGAAGAAATGTCAATGGAGTGAAGTACGGGTGTGTTAACTGGATTAGAGACATGAGAAGAAGGAATAAAAGTTGACGAGAAGAACTGAGAGAACAAGTTGGAAATATCCTGTGGAGAAGAGCTAACTATATTATTCCAGCGGACTGACCACGTTTGCTGGCCCCTCCACTATAATGAGCGAGCTCTCCCCCTTTTAGGCGTTTCAGGTGCTCTTGCCCGGTAAGGTGGCCTTCCGCTTCCGTGCCTACTTATGGCATAGTCGTATGTCATTCCCTCGCAAAATACTATGACAAGTTTATATTTTTCATTTAAAGGAAAAATTCATTCAAATTATGTTTGTATGAGTTTTTCACTTGAATGGAAAATATGGCCACGCTTTTATTTGGATCTTGATCTTGTTGGGAGTGCGAGGGGGCACTGCTTCTGCCTGGGTGCCCCACTCTTATTTGGGGGCCATAAGTGTCGTCGGTAACGATTAAGTCCTTTTAAGTCCGTCTGTTTTGTCCAGGCCCGGTTTGTCCTTTGAGTCAGCAATTTTTTTGACCCTTAGTAGGTTACCCCATTCTTGACTTCGGCCGATATTTATTTGAACCATGAAATTCGTGGATGCGAAATTTCTTTTGTAGTGGGTCTTGGGCTGGGGAAAAAACCCTCCCACGACACCGCAATGCTAGCCCGCCAGCGCATTTACGCGTCATCAAACAAGGCCAATCTGTGCGGATCCCACCATCCCCTTTCGCCGAGGCAGCAGACCATCGCTGCAATCCTTTACGAAGCAAAGTAAAATCATTACAAGAGCTAAGCTGGAAAAACTACTAGGTACATTTAGACCACATCATCGTAATTTTTGTTTTTGTTTAGCACTATAGCCCCTTTCGAGCTTTCGCTTACAGATAGAGTATTTCATAATCTTGATCGGATATATCGGCACTCTAGATAGTGATATGGTCAGTACCACGAATTGGCCGTTGATCCGTCCACCTAGCCCCAATGTGTTCTAATTTTAAACTAGTACGTGTCATAATAGGCCTATAGTCCATTCGAAGAATCACTCGAAACAAATCTCGTTATCACCAACGGGATTCGAACCAAGGACCTTTGGCTTATGCAGTGAGCACTCTAACCACTATGCCACGTGGACTACTACATCATTGTAATGGGGAGAATATTTCAAGAGCATATGCGGAACTTGGAAAAGTGTTCTCAACGTTGCGACTTGTGAAGCTAAAAATTAATCCTGCTAAACGCACCCTTTTCTCGCAGCTGAAGTAAAATATCGCGAGTCGAATCGGGCAATGAAATCCAGTTGCCTGCTTTGGCGGGGTGAGGCTTTGTCCGAGCGTTGCATCAGAGCAAATATAAGTGGCTGGTGGACGGTATAGATGATAAAATGCCTTCCTTCCAAGACGCGCTAGAACAACTTGATGATCGCGGTCGTAGGTTGATTAGCGTTGTTCGGTTTCAGAGAGCTTCCTCGAGAAGAAACCCAATCGTACCCAAGTGCCATCGCCAGTTGTTGGTCCAAGGCCACGCCAATGGCAGTGCTGGATGCGTCAGTGTGGAGTGCCAATTGGTGCAAAGGCGAAAGAAAAGCTGACGTGGCTGCCTTGGCGACGCCTTGCTTGCAGCGTTCAAAAGCCGCTTTAGCATCGGGTGTCCAGGTAAGTAGTGCTTTCTTTTTTGTACAACCTTTTAGCAGTTCCGATAGCGGCACTTGGGACTCAGCAGGGTGTGGCACGCAGCGGCGATAAAAATTCAGCATCCCGAGAAAATGCCTCCACTGGGATGAGTCGGCCGGCTTGAGAAAAGATACGATGGTGTTCGTTTTGGGGGCTGGTGGTCGAAATCCAGTTTCACAGACGTGGTATTCAGCAAAGATAACCTCAGGCTGACCGACTTGGCATTTATCCCAGTTAGGGTGGAGATTCGTCGCCTGCAGCATGGAGAGAAGTTACTCGAGGTGGGGCTGGTGTTTGTCGTGGCTGGCACAGAACACTAGGATATCGTAGTGATATAACGGCAGATGGTTTAGAGTCCGCTGCATCGTTTGGGCTGCGTTGCGTAGACCCAAAGGCATTTCCAGTAATTCATACGGTCCAAAGGGCGTGGTGACTGCCGTTTTACATACGTCTTCAGGAGTAACCGGAATTTGGTAGAAGGCACGCTGGAAGTCGATTAATCAAAAAACTGTGCCACTGGCCTCCTGAATCAAATCCTCGATGATAGGCAGTGGGTAACGGTCCGGTCGTGGTTGGGTGTTGCGTTGACGGTAATCCCCAGTAGCTCACCAATGGCCACCGTCCTTGGGCACCATGTGCAAAGGACTGGACCACTGAGACTCAAATTATACCTCGTTCCAGCAAGAAAGTGAACTCAGCTTTGGTCGCGGTACGGTGTTCTCCCGCGAGGCGACGTGGTCTCGTGAAAACCGGTGGGCCATTGGTGACTATCTGGTGGTGGACGGGTAGGTCAGTGACCGAGGCTAGTTTCCCGGGTTGTGCGAGTGCATCTGCATATTTGACGATTATCCCTTTGTACCGGTCTCCAATGGTGTTCTTCGCTTTAGTGACGGCGCTAACACTGTGTATAGCTGGAGCTGGACCGGGGACGCAGGCTGTAGAGAAGCTAGTGAGTTCGTCCAGGAGGCACTGGTTGCGCAGTTCGATGAATAGACCATGATGCTTTAGCGCGTCAGCTCTTAGAATGGCCGTCTGGACATCTGCTGTTACGAACAACCAGTGGCGTGGCCGGTGTAGACCGAAATCTAGGGTGAGCTGCTGAGACCCAAAGGTTGTGATGGGCGTGCCATTGGCTCCCTGTAGCACGGGGCTCTGCTTACGAAAAGGCCTGGCGATGGAATGCCTCGAGAAGATGGAGAGGGCAGAGCCGGAGTCTACCAAGAACCTGGTTTTTTGTGGTGCGGTCGGAGACATAAAGGCGTATCTCCAATGTGTTGCCGGCGGTGTTCGCTGAGTACAACGCCGGCAAACCTAGTTTCCTGAGCGCCCAATAGTGTGGTCTAAAGTTGGGAAACAACCAGGCTGCTTGCATCGCATCGCTAGGGCCCCGTGCTTGGCGTGATACCAGCAGTGTCCTGTGCGACTGTCTGGTCCAGGAGTGGCGGAGCGGCCTCGTCGTTGGCTTGCGTTTCTTTACGAGGACCGCTCCCGCAGTGTGTTGGTGCAAGCGTGTGGTTGCTGAAGCGCCTCTCCAGTCAAGTTTGTAAGCTGCGTAATCGCCAGATGCAAGGCACCTAACTCGACAGCGACTTGGTCCGAAGAACGTGGTAAGGAAAGAGCAGATGAGGGTGTTATTGGGCGCGTGGATGGTTGCACTGACGCGGCCATAACTCCCGGACCCATGTCTTGTGCCTTGTCTGCGACAGCGGAAAGCTCGTCTAGCGTTTGGTTTTTTATGAGCAGAAGCATGCGGCGCGTTTGCTGAGGCAGGAGGTCAAGCCATCTGACACGGAGGACATCGTTGCTAACCCATGTGCCTGCGAAGGAACGCATATGCCGTATGAGTTGCGAAAGTCTTCTGTCTCTGAGCTCGACGCCTGTGAGCAATTCATGTCATCAGATGAGCCTGTGAGGCGGGCGACGATAGCTGCTTTGAGCGCTCCGTATCGGTCGTGCTCCAGTGGTGCACGGATGATGTCCACTACATCCGTGATGGTTGCATGGTCCAGTGATGATACTGTGAGATGGTACTTGGCTGCGTCCCTTGTCACCATGTGCACCTCGAATTGTGATTCCACCTGAAAGAACCGCAACTCAGGACTAGCCAGCCAGAAGAATGACAGCCTGCACTAGCTGATGACGTTTACCTACTGAGCCGGTGGTAAACTCCTAGCTGATGGCGCCTCCTGAGGGAGACGGTGCTCGCTATCCTCGTCGTTTCGTCCGACTACCATTATTGTTGCAAGCTGGGGTCACCACTTTGGAAGTACGAATCCTTATCTTTAGCTTTTACTCTATATCTATATTTTACTCTTCGGAAAATGACAGAATTTATTACTCCCTTTTGTTTACGACGAAGTAGGCGGCTACAACGATGAAGATGATGAATGATTAATTTATTATCCACGTCTACCGCAACTCACTATTGTCTTCTTTACTATTCACACACACACTCTCTCTCTCTCTCCCTTCAAATTACCACCGACATTCACAATGAAATTGTTTGAAATTTTACCACTACAGCCCCTTTTGAGCCTTTGCTTAGAGATAGTTAGAGTATCTCATTATCATGATAGAATGTATCGGCACTCCACAAGAGGATATGATCAGTATCACACTTTGGCCGTGTGTCCGTTCACCCAGCTGCAATTCGTTCTGATTTTAAACCAGCACGTATCAAAACTGAATGGGCTTATAGTCTGCTCGAAGAATCACTCGAACTAAATCTCGTTGCCGCCAACGAGAGTCAAACCAGGGACCTTTGGCTCATGGGACGGATGCTCTAACCACTACATCACACGGACTACCGACACTCATAATACACTGTGAAAAATAACATATTCGCATTTACTTTATCGACGTCTCAATTTTCATATTTTGCCAGAGGATAAATTTTTTAATAACGATTTTAAATCTATTGTTTTCGCGATGAAACAACACAACAGCGATTATTTTCATTTAAACTCGCATATGACATTAAATTAACAAAAGTACGCAATACAATTTCTTCTTGGCGATACTAAATTGAGAACGAACAATCCCAGAAAATTTTTTTATTGAACAACTAGAGACGTTGTCGTTGTATGACGGAACTCAAGAAAAATGTGCACGTATAGTACGTAAGTTGTGGAGATCGGCGCTACCGTCTCCACCACAAAAGGAATTGCTAATTTCGAACGAATATCACTTTTTTCAATGGGCTTGTAATTCATTCTCCTTCATCTTTGCATCAATTGCACAACAGATACAAACATTACTCATCAAAAAAGCAAATACTTTTTTTCAGCGACTTTCAATGCGTATTATTCGGAACCCAGCAGAAAGTTCTCCACCTTGTAGCCGCGAACATTCCAATTTTCTTTCTCGTTTTGCTTGAAATTCCCGCATGCGCAGCGGCCGACGGACAAATCCCAACTCTAATATTCATATTTCTAACTGTATATTATTAAACTAATTATGGACCAAAATCACAGGGCGATGAGCCAAAAAGCACCAACAATCAATTTTTAGTTTCCCCTAATCCCATCGGCCGTGGCCAACGAACAAAACCAATCTCTCTAAACCACCCAGTTTGCCATTTGATCCATGAAAGCAGTTAATTTCTCAAGGGATAGGGTTGTATAGAGTTTCAAATAGGACGTAATAGTCGAAAGTTCCTTTTGTTGGTTTACTTCATCCATGAATACTTGCAATTGGTGTTCCATTGCATCTTGAAAGTAATCTTCGCATGGATCTTCAGCAGCCGGTGGGCATGGGCTGACGAATTTTGGGCATGCGAATATAAAGAAATTTTTGAAAGTATCCCAATCTCCATATTGTATCTTGTACATATTACCATGGTAGTTCTTGTCGCGAAGGACTCACTGGATGGATTCATCAATGCATTGTGGATGTAGAACCAAGGAAATAGCAAGCAAATGATACATTTGATCAGTTTGCTTGTTGAATTGATCATTTTGATAATAGCGGGCGCTGTACAGTTGTTTAGTTCGCTGGATGTGTAGCGAAGTCGATGAGAATGTATGGATGGCAGCGGCGTAACGTCGCATCATTATGTAGGCGAATCCACTGGAATATGAGGATACTGCGTTTTCTTATGTATTTAAATTGGTTCCAAAAACTTGATAGCTTGGTGATAATCGCCGACACTCGGAGCAAGCTGACAAGCGAGAAATACCTCAACATCTTGTAGTGATTGACTTCTAAATTCTCCTGCGATGGTCGATGGATCACCGCCATTGGTTTCTACCTCAACTTGTTACTTAATCTTCGAAATATCAACCAACGAATGCAGAACATTCAAAATACACAAAATATTCCAAATGTTGTTATTAGTTAACAATTTTTCCATGCCTTTCTGTATTTTATCCGTTAAATGTGCGCGATATGGAACAAATTCATCCACCAATTCCCAAAAACAAATATCTGGCAATTCAAGTAGAACTGGCTTCGATGGTGATAGAATTAAATTGAAGAAGTCGCAATAGCAAAAGAAGGAGTTGATACACTGCTCTAATTTTGGTCCTCTTGCAGTACGCGCATGTACTATATGTGCCGGTAGTACAATTCCTTGCATAAAGTCATGAGCACTTCATCGTTTTCGACAAGAGGCTTAACCTCGGACTCATCAGGCCAAGCTGATTTATCGAAATGATGACCACTCAATTGCGGGCATGTGTTTTTTCGTCCATATTTTGAATGTCGAACATAACTCCTTCGTTGATTGCTGCACGGAAATTCAAGATTAAGGTTTTCACATTGTCTCTTGCAGTTCGCATATACGGAGTGCTCGATTACTACAGTCTATAAGCCCGTCCAGTTCAGAATATATCGCAGCTGGGTGGACGGATCAACGGCCAAAGCGTGGTACTGACTATATCACCTTCTCGAGTGCCGATACATTCGTTCAAGATGATAAGATACTCTAACCATCTCTAAGCGAATGCCCAAAAGGAGCTGAAGTGCTAAATCATCATGTCTGAATGCGATGGCCTTTAAATCATATCCGGTATTCATGCGGTTAGTAGCCAACTCGAATTTTTATATTCGTGGAAAATCTAAATACGAGGCCACGCACTTAATACGCGCAACAATATTTATTCAAGTAAGATAAATATTTTTGATGAGCTTTTGCTGGGCTTGACTCCCAATTTTCATTTCACTCAAGCGTATCCAATGGATCCGTAATATTTTCAGCAAGATCCAACGTTTTCAGTGGAAATTTTACGCATGCATGCAGAGCTAGAGGCACATCGTGAAACACACTTGTATAAGTCCGATTCACTCCACTTTAGTTATTAACAAAACAGCGAACCTATTTTCCACTCATAATAGGGTTAGTATATGTTGAAAAATTAGTGAAATTCTGATTCGTTCACTATTTTTGTAAATAATTTAACATAATCGTATTCCTGTGTCTAAGTTAAGACTTCTCTGAAAAAAATGGACTAATACCTATGACTTTATCCTCCTCATTTGTAATACTGCCAATGTTAAAGGCTGTAACTAACAAATCTCAATCCACCATTACCATTTTTTTAGCGCACGTAACAAAAAAGAAATACAAAGAACATCATTCATATGTATAAATACACGTATTTAAAAGCAATTATTATTATCATCCGCTAACTACTATATCATAGCTAGAATTTGGTAATTTTGTATAAAATTTTAAGCATTATGCGTTTATTTCATATTTTTATATCTATTCATATCTAAAAAAAATGATGGAAAACATTTCAAAAACAAAATAACGATGTAAATACTCTCACTTGTGTAAACTGGCACGCGAAAAAAATTGGGAAAATCTTTAGGCAATTTCTATTGCATTTTTATGAAGGTATATACTCGTATGTAAATACTCGTGTGTGTATGAAAATATTTGGTTTACAGATTCACAACATCAACATCCAAGGTTTTACAGCAGAATGTTAAGATATCGGTAGCTTCCTCTATCTGAAAGATGAAATATTTTAATGAGAATTGAATGGTGTTTTGAAATGAGTGTCATTGTACCTTTTTGGTAGTTGGTTTTCCAGCACCATGACCAGCTTTACTATATACTCTTAGTAGAATTGGATTCTTTTGAAACTCGGAAGGACGAATGGCATCGTGGATGGCGGCTGCGAATTTCAATGAATGCAACGGACTCACACGGTCATCGTGATCAGCAGTAAGAATTAATGTAGCTGGATACTCTTCGTCCTCTGTAAAAACGTGTTGACTATGAAAACAACCTTCCCAAAAAAAAAGTTTTAAATTTATTTATGCTTACTCGATTTTGGAGTGTGGACATTATGAAGTGGTGAATATTTGTATAAGTTCTTAAAATGTTTTTCCTCACTTGGATTACCATAATCCGAGCACCATGCATGTCCGATTGTGAATTTATGGAATCTGAGCATGTCCATTACACTGAATCAATTTTAATTTTATTAGAAACCATTCATTCTACACAGTAAAACCACAATAGACTTACCCAACTTGAGCAACGGCGGCTCCAAACAAATCCGGACGTTGGTTAATACATGCAGCAACCAGCAATCCGCCATTTGAACCGCCTTGAATAACTAATTTATTTTTTGATGTATAAGAATTATCAATGAGGAATTTCGCGGCCGATTGAAAGTCTTCAAAAACGTTTTGTTTATTCAATAGACGACCAGCATTGTGCCACTTCTCTCCATACTCTCCACCACCACGAATATTTGGAAAGGCTAAAGCACCATCGAATGTATCAATAAACATCAATCCAGTTAGACTAAAACACGGTTGCAAGCTTATATTAAAACCGCCATATCCGTACAACAAACATGGTCTTGGTTTAAGCGATCCGTCTAATTTCTTACGAATTATAAACATCGGCACTTTAGTCTTGTCTGTACTTTCGTAGAAAACTTGCTCGACTAAATATTTCTCCTTATCAAAACCATCCAAATTCAATTTTACTTCGCGTAGAACTTTCGGTTCTGAATTAATATCAGTCAAATCGAATTTATATATTGTACCCGGATTTAAGAATGATACAAAATTGTAAAATATTTCTGAATATTTTCGATCGGCTGCAATACGACCAACAGCTCCAATATCTAATGGAAGATTTCGTATAAATTCACCGGTGTCAAGTGAATGTATTTGCATAACGCTCTGTGAAATTTTGATAATAATCCTATATAAATAATACCCAGAACAGTCGTAAAAGTTTAATAAGGACATACCTTAACATCGTGAATATAACCCAATATCAATTTATCCTGATGAGCGCAGACAGTCCAATCTAGAACATCCGTTTCATGCTCCTGTAATTAATTACCATATTTAGACTAAAAATTTAAAACAAATACAACAATAACTGGAAATTTCTTACCTTTACTAGTGTTGTCCATTTGTCTTCAGCAGGATCACTCAAATCAATGACCACCAGTCTATAATTTGGAGCATCTTTATTAGTACGGAATACTGCTTTGGTTCCATTATTAGCTACAAACTGAGTACAGGGATAATTGCAAATTTTCCCGGATAAAATTTAATTTTTACTCACTTCATAATCCGCTTCAAACTTCTCTATGACTTTATGGAAGTTGAGTTTTGTGGTAATTTCAGCACCACTTTCTTGAAGATCAGCATAAAACACGATGTTGTCGCGGCAATCTTTGACAACACAGAGTATAATGTATCTGCCACAATCTGATACTTCTGCCATACTACTCGTAAGAGCATAGGGAGGCATTTTTATAATCGAATAATTTGAAGTAAGTTTTTTTGTATTGAAATAACTTACATTCGCCAATTTGGCTCTTCTGGAAATTCAGCGACTAGAACATCTTTTTCCTGAGGATTACCTACTTTATGGTAGTAGAGTTTTTGATTTTCATTTGATTTCGTTTCGGATCCATCGGTTTTGCCAGTTTGTTGGGGATACATCTGAAAAGCGGTAAGAAAAATATTGGAAAACATGATGTTATGATTGTTGAAATTAAAGCGAATGGAAAATAATTATAAGAAAACTAAATACGAATCTGCGAAAGATAGAAAGCATCAGGATGTGACCAGGCTGGCAAGGTCTCATATAGGGAAGAGGAATCTACTTCAGATTTTTTGAAACAACTGTCTTATTTTCTTAGCGTAATGCCGACATCAAACAAGGTGGTAGGGAGGGCCAGGTCTCGTTTCATTACGTCGTGAGGCGCCTTCAAGCTGGGGGGATCCCTTTCCTAGCGAGAGGGGAGACGGGAAAAGGAAGTGCCAGAAAAGCGATCCCCCAGCCCCAACGCCCCCGGCTGCTGTGAGTCCCTTTTATATTTTAGGACTGCCGAGCATAACGTGCCATTTGTCAACCGATTTGAGCATCACCGCAACTATATTATCCGGGATGAGCTCTCCCGTCTCTCTGTAGAGTTCCCTTCGCAGCCTGACCCATTTTGTAGACACAAAAAATGTGTGGCACACATTGTCCTCCTCTCTTGGGCAAAACCGACAATCAGGGAACCGTGACTTACCAATCTTGTGCAGGTAAGACTGAAAACACCCATGCCCGCTCAAAAGCTGGGTCAGATAGAAGTCAGTCTCACCATGCCTTCGATTTAGCCACGGTCTAACATCCGGGATGAGGTGCGCAGTATACCTTCCCTTCGTGCAACTCACCCAAGACTGCTGCCAATCGTTGAGCGAGCGGTGTCTCTCCTCGCGGACAACCATCTTCCTCGCATCTTCGTTTCGGCACAGGTAAATAGCGCAGCGCTCTCTAGCATGGAGGGCGACAGGTATCACGCCTGCAATACCTCTCACCGCCGAATCAGAGACTGTCGGATACGAAGATGCAATCCTCCGTGCTCATCTTCTCTGTACCTGCGCCAAACGTTTTCGGTATACCTCCTTACTGAGAGCGTCGGCCCATACTTCTGGTCCGTACAGTAGCACTGACCCTACAGCACTCATCAAGAGGCGTTTTCTTGATGGGCTGGGTCCCCCTACGTTGGCCATAAGTCGACTCAGAGCCGATACTCCCAAGCAGCCTTCTCAGCCGTTGCCCTGATTTGCTGAGAGAAAATTATCTTCGAGTCGATCAGTAGCCCCAGCTACTTCACCGATGGCTTCGATTCGTATGTCTCCAATACTGATCATCCTTACTCTAGGGAATTGTTAGACATCAACAATCCGCGCCTTGCAGTTATTTTCATTTTATCAACACAAATGGCACACTTAACTCACACAAATACACTCACATCTTATTCACACACAATCTAAGGAAAGACTTTCTCGAGTCAGTAACAAAAGGTCCTTCGTCAGTAGAGATCAATCACAGATGAATTCGATTGAAAATAAAAGCTCGTTCGTTTCTTTTCTTATTCTAAATTATCATTATTCATCATCCTAAAGTCGCGTACTCTTGATGGCGCCTCACGGCGTAACAAAACGAGACCTGGCCCGAAGTAATGTGTCAAACGGTTCCAGGCTGGGTTCTCAGGTTGACAGGGGAGGTGTTTAGTGGGTAGTCCAGTCGCCTTCTTGCGAGCATGAGAGTCCCACACTCTGTGCATAAATGGCACCACAAAAAAAAGTCGCGTACTATAACAGGTTATGGGCCCAGGATGGGCAGCTGAAGAAGAATTCTAATTTACGAAAAACGGCAGGTTCGAAACGGACGCAATAGCATCTCTTTCCGTCGCCTTTTTTTCTCTCGCGTACTCGCGTTTGACTGTTGTACTCAAGTGAAATTGACGCGAACTCTGTTTAATCATAGTCATTCGTTCCTTCATTGAATTTATTTCCTCAAGGAAAGCGCGAAGGACGTCATCTTTTCATTGAGTGTTTCAGTCGAAAAACTGTTTGCGTGCGTTGTTTTTTTTTTGTTCGAGGAAATATCGACAAAATTGCTTAATCTCAAGTAAGCTTCCATGGTTCGATGCGAATTGAACTCATGTCAAAGGATAACTATGAAACTTGGAAAATCAAAGTAGAGGCTCTGTTAACATAGAACGGAGCATAGTCTTACGTCTCTGGGGAACCTTTCAAATCCGAAGCCGAGGGAGATAAGCTAAATAAATGGAAAGCAGGGGATAATATGGCCAAATCATAACTCATCGTAGATAAAACACATCAGGATCTGTGAGACTTCCAGAGAAGTTTAGACAAAACTAGTGTCCATTTACGCATCTCAAGGTCCTACCAGAAAAGCTACACTTTTGGAACAACTTTTATTATAAAAAATGTGACGGGGGCTAATTATCTTTTCAGGTTCATAAACATTGTCGATAATCTGCGTCAGATGGATAACAACGTCAATGGCGAACTGTTGCTGCACAGACTGCCTAGCCGCTGTGATAACTTTTTTTGCGCTTGTGAGATCACACGATATACTATATTACCAGATATCGAAAAGTTGATCGGTAAAATAATTCAGGAAAGTTACGCTAGGGGTCACTAAGCAGACGACAACGGCGTTTTGTTCGCAAAACGACGACAATAAAATCCGAACAGATACAGATGCTCAAACGAAAGGAGTCAACCTAATCAAGGGAAGATATTCATGTGTAATTACTGTTGTAAAGGTGGCCCACAAAGCCTCCAAGTGCTTTCAAAAAAAAAATTGAGAAAAGGACAAAGCCAGTTCGATTGAGGACATATTTTTCGTGACAGTTCTTTGTGCGATGATTCGTCATACAATGCTGCCGGTGGAGAGTGGTGCATCGATAGTGGGTGCACTACACATGTGGAAGGAAAAATCCTTCCTAGATGGGTAGCAAAATCGTTGGAGTTCGAAACACAACACGAGAAGTGGATCGGAAAATCGCCCAGAGCTAAGGCACTCAAAAAAATTAGGACTCAAGGTATATTGTCTCAACAAACATCCAAACAAGGACAAATTAGAACCACGAGGGGTTGAATGCATTTTTTTTGGATATGCTGCCGATGCCAAAGCGTATAGAGTCTGGATTCCTTCGGAGAGAAAAATGCGCATAATACGCGATGTTCGATTTGAATATTGGAAATCTAATCAAACGAATCTTAACGCTCCATGTGATGTTGGATTCACTCTTAATCTCGGAATGGATCAAAGCTTTCGCGATAACGTGCGTATTATGGCTGATCTATACGAAGGAGCAGAAAATCCAGTCGAAGAAGTGGAAGTTCCAGTTCAAGAAATGCAAGTTCCAAGCCAAACACTGCAAGGTTTAGGCGGAGATAACGAAAGCTTACGGAAAGGGCCTGGTAAACCAAAAAAGATCAGGGCGGATAAGCGAGAGAGCGGCCTCCAAGCAAACAGTTCAATATGATTAGCTTGGATTCTGCTGTACCTGTTCATCAAATTTTCACATTAGAATTGGATGAAAATTCCAGCGCGGATTTTAACGAAGATTTCAACGGAAATTCCAATGAAGAATCCAACGAACATTCTAACAAAGATTCCAATAGGGAAGAATTTTACGAATGGGACGATGAGGATAATGTTGTCATGAATGTCCGCGAGATCTCCTTGAAGGAGGCCTTTCCAGGACTTGAAAGCAATGAGAGGAAAAATGCTAGTTATGAAGAAATCAGAAATTTAATCTCAATGGAGACTTTTGACTTAAGTTGGTAAATCTATCGGCGAAAAACTGATCAAATTTCGGACGGGGCTTTGAAATACATAAATATGGAGCACGCAAAATCTGCAGTGAAAGGTCTGGTTTGTGGCGAAACGTTACACAGAGGAACTGGCGTACATTTCTCAGAAACCTTCGCACCCGTTGCTCGGTTAGGCTTGCTTCGGCTCCTGATTGCACTTGCAGTAAAATTTGATCTCAGAATCACGCAACTCGATCTTGTAATAGCGTACTTAAATGCCGAAATGGACACTCTCGTTCATATGGAACAACTCGATCTTTTGGAGAAATTGTTCAAGAAGATGACTCGTAAAGAGGACTCCATACGTCTGGAGGATTGTATTCTTTGCAAGGATGCTGATCCAAGTCCTGATTTTGGACACGTCTTGGGATCAGGAAAATGTCGGGTTTCCCAGGAAGCCCTAGCCAAAGCAAAGTCAGAACTTAAATGACTCGCATCCTGCAGCTAAACCAACAACGCAATTCAACCGCCCAAAATTTGTTTGAGCAGTTTGCGAGGGACACGAAAGCCGACTTCTTGCTGCTGAGTGAGCAACACTATGATAAAAATTCTGCATTATGGTATCCTAAAGAAACGGGTACTGCCGCCATTTGGGTTCGGCACAGTGATTTCCAAGCGGAGAGTTGTGGACTGGGGGATGGTTCCGTGTGGGTTCGGTGCTCAGGGACCACCTTCTTTAGTGTGCACCTAACACCGAACGAATCGATATCATCTTTCCAAGCCAAGCTTAATGCTCTGGAGAGCGCTGTCTCGAACGCAGAAGGCAACATGCTCGTTGGGGGAGACATCAACGCTAAAGCAATCGAATGGGACATGCCTCAAACAGATCCGCGGGGAAAACGAATCCTGGAAATGGCGGCCAAGACGGCGCTCGTCGTACTAAATACCGGAAATACGCCGACTTCCCGTCGTACTGGCTGTGAGGGAACCATACCGGATGTGACATTCACCTCGGAGTCCTTACTACGGGGGATACACAATTGGAAAGTATTAGAGGACTACTCAGCCAGTGATCATCAGTGCATTTTGCTTGAGATCAATGACGTTATTTCCCGACGTCCGTTCTCTCGGCTTTCTACAACTGGATGGATCATCGGAAGGATGGACGTCGAGGTGCTCACAACAGGTGAGCCGCTGTTGGGAGCTTCGGAGGGGACGAAAGAATTGGCAGCTCAAGACGTGGTGAACTCAACTATGAGCATCATTACGACTGCTTTCTGCGCTTCTATGCCCCGTCGAAAACTCCGCCACGGCAAACCTACAGTGTACTGGTGTACAACTGAAATCGCCGAAAAGCAAAGGGAGTGTCACAAGCTTCGACGTTAGGCTCAACGGGCGCGGAACCGTGACGAGGCATGCAACCAGGTGGCAGCATATAAGCTGGCCAGGAAATGCCTTCGCAAATTGATTGACAATAGCAAGGCTCGCTGCTGGCAAGACCTAGTGGACAATGTGAACAAGGATCCGTGGGGCCTTGGCTACAAGCTAGTTATGCGGAAGCTTGGCGCCCCACGGAAGCCTTGCATACATGATGCGGAAAAGATGGATGAGATAGTGCGGGCACTCTTCCCCATCCATCCTGTCCGTGTTGACGCTGTCCATGGTGAAACAAGCAGTCGAGTGTCCACTCTTCAACAGCCGGAACTGGAGGAGGCAGTCCTTTCATTGAAAGCGAGGAAGGCTCCAGGTCCAGATGGTGTTCCGGCTGAGGTGTTACGGCTTGCCTATCACCATTGTCCTGACTTGCTGCTCAGCACATTGAACGCTTGCCTACTTCCCGGTACGATGGAAAGAGGTGAGGCTCGTGCTGATCAGCAAGGGGAAGGGAAATCCCCAATCGCTGTCATTCGGCGGTGAGAGTTATTGCAGGCGTGATACCTGTCGGCCTCCTTGCAAGAGAGCGCCGCGCTATTTACCTGCGTCGAAACGAGGATGAGAGGGAGGTGGTTGTCCGCGAAGAGACAACGCTCACTCAACGATTGGCAGCAGTCTTGGGTGAATTGCACGAAAGGAAGGGGGGCTGCGCGCCTCATCCCAGATGTGAGACCGTGGCTAAAACGAAGGCATGGTGAGACTGACTTCTATCTGACCCAGCTTTTGAGCGGGCATGTGTCAAACGGTTCCTGGCTGGGTTCTCAGGTTGACAGGGGAGGTGTTTAGTGGGTAGTCCAGTCGCCTTCTTGTGAGAATGGGAGTCCCACACTCTGTGCGTAAATGCGCATTCACCTTCCTATCACAAAAAAAAGGTGGACTCCAACCCATCGAGGAAAGCTCAAGACATGCTGCAGAAATTTGACGGAGTCCTTAAAGTCGGTAAATTGAGCAGGGCAATATACGTTTTACGCCAGGCGCCCTACGGAAGCCTTGCATACATGATGCCGAAAAGATGGATGAGATAGTGCGGGCACTCTTCCCCATCCATCCTGTCCGTGTTGACGCTGTCCATGTTGAAACAGCAGTCGAGTGTCCACACTTCAACAGCCGGAACTGGAGGAGGCAGTCCTTTCATTGAAAGCGAGGAAAGCTCCAGGTCCAGATGGTGTTCCGGCTGAGGTGTTACGGCTTGCCTATCACCATTGTCCTGACTTGCTGCTCAGCACATTCAACGCTTGCCTACTTCCCGGTACGATGGAAAGAGGTGAGGCTTGTGCTGATCAGCAAGGGGAAGGAAAATCCCCAATCGCTGTTATTCGGCGGTGAGAGTTATTGCAGGCGTGATACCTGTCGGCCTCCTTGCTAGAGAGCGCCGCGCTATTTACCTGCGTCGAAACGAGGATGAGAGGGAGGTGGTTGTCCGCGAAGAGACAACGCTCACTCAACGATTGGCAGCAGTCTTGGGTGAATTGCACGAAAGGAAGGTATACTGCGCGCCTCATCCCAGATGTGAGACCGTGGCTAAAACGACTTCTATCTGACCCAGCTTTTGAGCGGGCATGTGTCAAACGGTTCCTGGCTGGGTTCTCAGGTTGACAGGGGAGGTGTTTAGTGGGTAGTCCAGTCGCCTTCTTGCGAGAATGGGAGTCCCACACTCTGTGCGTAAATGTGCATTCACCTTCCTATCACAAAAAAAAGGAGGACTCCAACCCATCGAGGAAAGCTCAAGACATGCTGCAGAAATTTGACGGAGTCCCTAAAGTCGGTAAATTGAGGAGGGCAATATACATTTTACGCCAGGCTAGAAGGCAATGTCGCACGAAACTGGACTTCGTGCTTCGTAGCATGAAACCGATATACTCTAATCCCTGCGTTTATGTGGATGACGCAACAGCGGCGATAGTTCTGACCTACGTGGGTAACTTCCTGATTGTATGAAACAATCGAGCAAAGGAGAGCTTTATCAAGAAAGGGTTATCCGATCAAGGATTTCGGAGAAGTGAAATTCATCCTTTGACTAGAGGTCGCTTAGCTTTATTTCAAATCACTTACATACATGATGTTGTTACGCGGATAGTTTACAAAGGGAATAAGTTGGTGCCCTTACTTACTTATTGCCGGAGTCACCTAGTCACCTGAAGCGCGAACTGTCGACCAGGGCCGCCACACCTATCCTCACCAAGAATAAATAGAATACGCAATCAGAGGGTCACCTTACTAACAATTGGCTGGCTACTATCAAGCCCTTGAAATTAGCTTGCCACCAACAGCTAAATTATTTTCAACAATTTAAATAAAACGCGCAGGCTCCAATCTTTTGCACATACGTATTATTTACTCACATAATAATTCTTTCGGTGTACATTAATCCAACCCTAGATCATAAGAAAATTTCTAATTTTAAGGGGATTTCGCTCACCAAGCTATCTCCTACTCTAAACAATGGGGGCCCATTCGCTGCTGTCCTCCAAACTCCACAAGAGAAAATTATGCCGACAAGAGAAATCTCGAACCAGGAATATCTTCAATACGAAGATTCTGGATGGAAGACTGCAAGTCTGTAGGAACTCCGTTTCCTGCTGATCAGAAACTAACAACTAACTACCGAGGCATTTCCATACAGGGAATTAGTCGGAGCATTGACTTACGCCGCTCTTGGAACGCCCACGCAGTCAGCATGTTGTCAGTTCGGCAATTATCCCCAACAAGAACATTGGACGGCTGCAAAGTGTGTCTTCGATATCTCAAGGGAACCTCAAGGATTAGGGTCAAATTCAGGAAGGATGACAATTTTTTAAAGTGCTTCGTCGATACTGATTGGGTCAATTGATAGGCGTTCATATCTGGCTCAATTTTTGTGTTAAGTGAAGCTGCTATATAGTGGGAATCGCGGAAGCAACGCACGGTTGCACCCTCGTCCACCGAAACCAAGTACGTGGCGATCGTTGATGCCTCGAAAGAAGCTTTACAACTCATTCACTCGCTCCAGGGCTCAGATTCTCGACTCTTGCGAAAGTGGCAATTTTTGACGATAACCAAGGAGCCGAAAAATTCGCATCATTTTCAAACCAAGCGCATGGATGTGAAGCATCATTTTTTGAGTGAGCAGACGCATTTCGACTCCTTTGAATCATCTTCAGTATCTAAAGGAAGTCTGGAAGGGATATGTTAGACACTGAAGATGACTCAAAGGAGTCAAAAAAAGCAAGGCCCAAAGGCTTTTAAAGCAAAAAAGAGAATTGGCCTTGCGGATACCAAATAAACAAAATAAGTCCCTGGATTTGTTTTATATTTTCATTGTGTTCTAATGAATACCGAAAAAACAAAAACATAATGAATGATCTTTTTCTTTAAATCAAATATTTTTATTTTGCTTGTTTGATAGAAATAAAAATATTTGATTTAAAGAAAAAGATAATTCATCATGTTATTGTTTTTTTTTTTGATATTGATCAGAAACCTGAGACGAATCGAGAAATTCGTTTTCGTTAATTCAGATCAAAGATTATTAGGAGCAATATTTTCTGTACTCCTTCGATGAAATTTTTAACTTAAACTAAACTACCTACCGCATAAAAGAATCCTGTATTATCTTTCATCCATGCTATCGATGAGAATTTCACTTTAGTCAATGTCTCTGGATAATCTTCTTTTGTCTCAACATTACGCACTTTAATCTTAATCCAATCTGAGCCACTTTCACTCAGCCCATAGGCAAAATACTTGCCATCATCCGAAAATGCTGCTTGAGTTAAGGCAATCGTTCCGTCTGCCGACAATGCGTTGGGATCAATAAAAATTGTTGGCTCCGCATCTAGAGTTGCTTGTTCGTAGAGTACACTAGAAATTCATAAATTTAATTAATTTCAATTGAAGGGAATAAATGAGAATAAGAATAAGAGATAGTGCAAGATTTGTTATTCGGGGAAGTTCTGGAGCGTTTTAGAGAACCGTGATTATAGGAGGATACGCTTTAACTTACTTTTGATTCTGCAATCCACTATTCATATAGAAGAAATATTTATCTCCATGTCGCGCCGGGCAACTATACTTGGGATAATTCCATAATTTCGTCAATTTATCATTGATCTTTTGCCATTCGCTGCATCCATCGAGAAACGGGCGACTGATTTTATTTTGCGCCTCAACATATTCTTGCGTCTCAGGTGCATCGGGATCTTCGAGCCATCTGTAAACATCTGGTACCTAATCACCCAACAAAGATGAAAATAATGCACAATCATGACATTGATTTATGATGCTGTGGAAATTCAACTATTTACCTTAGTCCCATGATAATCATCGAGAATTGTTTCATCTTTACGAGCCACTGGATAATCGAATTTCCCTTCCAATACCATCGTATGTAGGTTACTAATGCTATTACTGACAGAATTTGTTACTGCTGACCTACTAACTGACTTAGAAAACAAGTGGAATATCAATTAAGATGAATATTTTTGTGGTTAGCTCAAGATGAAATTGGGATAACTTACAAAAGAACGACGAATTTGAATGTGAGGGTCGGTGAATTGCACGTACTTCGGAGTGATTTTTAAATGAGCTGGGTGTCAAATAAGGAATTAAGTTAATCAATCCCAACGAAGAGCTTGGCAGTAGCCGACGAATACCGCACAGATTGACAATTGAAATCATCTTCTAATTGGAGTAGGGGAAAAATTGACGGATGGTGATTGATGGTGAACTGGTGCATGCAATACAGGGAAATTTTGAATTTTTCTCTAATTTGGTAAAATTACTTCAATAATCAAAAACTTTCAAAGAAAATATATGAATCAAAACGAAATTCATGAAAAAGAATACTTTTGCCAATCAACAGCTTGAAAATATAAAATCATCGAACATTCTCGATTGGCATTTGAAGATAATGGGCAACCCTGAAAACGGATGCACTTTCTGTGCTTGACACAAGCACTGTCAAAAACAAAAACGTAAACATCAGAAAGTGCAGCCATGGCGAGCGGTGGCGAATCTTTAGTTGCTGATAGGAAATTAAGTGATATATTTACTGAAGGATATGACCTGTACAAAAGTCTTGAGACTACTTCGAAACCATTTAATAGTGGAGAGTTCCAGGTAGGTGGTCTCAACGAAAATGTTTTAATCAATAGAATGCGATTCGGTTGCCGGCTCTTGTATCAACTCAAGGACAATGGCCGAGAAATTTCTTTTTCTTTTTGAAATTAAGAAAATATACTAAATAAACAATTATTGAGTGTAATCCCAAAACTTGTGTTTTCCACAAAAAGTTATATCAAATTTGCTCGCTTAAATCTCTTCTATTTGTTTTTTTTTGTCCTATAAGGCCGATGTGAAGAAATGCATTCAAATCTTCGAAGATTCCACACGTCTTGTGAGCCTTATTGGAATGTTCAGCCCAAATGAGCACATCGGTGAAACTCCAACCGAGAATTTAAAATACATGTTGCTGCCGTTTTTCCTAGGGCAACTGGTATCGAAAATCCAAAGGCGTGATCGATTAGAATGTTTGCAGGTGTCCGAAGTTTACTACAAGTATATATGAATCTGTATCAAAACATTAAATAGGATTTCTAATTAAACTCTTCATAGGGATTTCATCAAACGTTGTGAAGATTACGAGCTTGTACCCCGTGATTCTGAAGTTGCCCGGGTCAATTCAGCACCACGTGACGAGAAGGAAGAACTTGTCGAAATGGCTTTGAAACGAAACTCGAAAATTGAGAAATTCCGTCAAAAGAAGGAATTAGAGGAACAATTGAAAATGTTGAAAATTTCTATGGACAATGATACCGTCGATGATGAGACTAAGCGTGAGTTCTACTTAAAGCTGCTCCAGAGCAGCATCATTGAAGCCAAGGACGAACTGGAAAGTATGAAAATGGAAATGCAAATACTCGAAATGCGTAAATCAGCCGGTGCAGATGACACGGCAAGTTTGGCTCCAGAGAATGGAAGTGATTCGCATAAACATCACAGCCATCATGGCCACCAGACATATCGGCCGGAACCACTTAAACCAATAATCATTACGCGGGATGATATGCAGAAGGCTGTTTATGGTTTGGGCTATCCCAGTTTGCCTGTTATGACTGTGAACGAGTTTTATGATCAACGTGTTCGCGAAGGGATTTTCCCAGATCCTGAGAAGGTGAAGAATATGAAGCCTGTAACCGGTGCAAAGACTGAAGAGGAGGAAGAGGAAGAAAAGGCAAGAAATGAGGCGTTAGAGGAGGCCGATGACGAGGAGTATTTGGCACGTAGACGTGGTTTCGACGAGTATAAGGATAATGTCCGCCGCGGCGATGGCAATCGTCATAATAGGAGTTAGATACTTCATTGGATGATATTAGGATTTATATACAATAATATTTACAGTTCAAAACTGTTTTTTTAACTAACCTTATGATTATTTAGAGGACTAAAATAAAGTTTGCATATTAGCATACAATGACGTACGCTTTTTAATTTTTAGTTTCATAATTATTTACACCTGCTATTGTACGGAGCTTAAATATAAGATGAAATATCACCAAGGGGCCATACCGTCCCCCGCAGTCACATGGAGCACTGAGGAATGCATATGAATATCGGATAGTCTCTGAGTTGGCGGTCCAGGTCATCGCAGGGGTGAGGCCCATCTCTCTCTTTGGCTAATTCTAAGCTTCCACCTGACCCAGCTCTTAAGTAAGACTATGTTTCAGTCTTACCCGCAGAAGATTGAAAAGTCACGATTCCCTGTGTGCATATTTTGCGCAGAAAAAGAAGATAATGCCTGTCACACATTTTTTGCATGCAGGAGATGGGATAGGCAGCGTGACGACCTCATCCAGGAAATAACGAGCTCTCTTTGAACAGTCTCATCAAACATATGTTAAGATCAGTTGACAAATGGAACTAAATAACAGATTTTGTTCGAGCAGTATTGATAGTTATAGCTCGAGCGTCCAGAGGCGTCGGGTGTAGGGTTGGTAGAACTTGGTCTTTTCAGACTTATTGCGCCCCCCATTATCATTGAAATACCTAGATCAGACCCTCTTCTCATAGAAAGAGAATAATCTTCGCTAGCTCTAGGTATCCAAGATGTTCCTAAGCTAGACAGCAAGTACCCAGACAGTCTTTTCCGGAACCGAGTCCCGAAGTACGTCGCGTTTCATTTAAAAACGTGCAGAGTATGCACTCGCCATTCTTCTTGAGACATATTTTATGAAGAAATCCTCCAAGCTCATAATACTCCTGGCGAAGTCCTGTAAGGACTTAGTTGATTCTTTCCTAGTTTGATGCACGATTTAAATCGGTTTTCATCATATGTATTAAGAAATACCTTCAATTGTTTTGAAACCTGGATAAATTCTCCAGAGTTTTTCGTACTTCCTGCTTTTAATTATTTCAGGTGTCCCCGAACAAACGGCTTTCCGACCGCACTGAAGGATTCCGGATCGACGAATGCTGCTCTTCATCCTTCCCTCGCTAAGAGGTAATGATTTCAACTCATTATCATCTAGGATTTTCATAGGAAATCTGAATCAAGCTCTCAACGATTCAAAGATGTTAAGTCCTGAGCCGTGCCAACGAATCGTACCCTTCAGGTCAACGGGTCCGTGCTGGCAGCTAGTCGGCCAGCTAGTTCAAAGAGGAGTTCGGTCATAGGTCGTACCATCAGTAGAACTGCCGCTCGATTATAATTTTCAACCACCGTCATATTTGCCCGATTTAAAACGTGTTCTAAATCTACATAACACTCTAAGTTACTTTATCGATTCTATTATTGCATTCAAAAATCAAGGAATACTCCCGACAACACGACAATGAAAAAAACGACGTCAGCGCGTTGCCGGTCTCGATATACCGCCGCGGTGCCAATGCTTAATCTACTTTAACTCAACCCACAATAAACTACTTCAATAGAAAGAGGCAAATCCACATCAAGGATACCGCGAAGCCGACCCGGACGAGGAAGTTCATCGGCAACTCCTTCTAAGAGAACATTGCTGTTCTAGAGTGATACTTGCCCATCGCTTGGATATCTCCTGGAAATGCTCTACCTACTGGAAGGAAAGACCGAGGTTAGTTAAGAAATTCATGATATATTAAACTCTGCCTAATTTGTCACAATGAATTTGTAGTGAAATGTGGGTATAAAAAATACCCGTAAAGGACTGCAGCGATGGTCTGCTGCCTCGGCGGAAGAGGATGTTAAGATCCGCCGAGATTGGCCCCGTCTGGGGACGCGTGAATGCGCTGGCAGGCTAGCGTTGCGGTGTCGTGGAGCGGGTTCTTTCCCCCTAGCACAAGGACCCACTACAAACAAATTTCGCATTCACAAATTAAAAGTGGAAAAATGCCGATCGACAGGTGTCGAGGCCGAAGTAACCTACTAAGGGTTGAAATTGCTTGTTGAGAGAACAAGTTGGGACGAGCAAAAACGGACGGACTGGCGGAGAATTCGTCATAAACGACGATTCGTATGGCCCATAAATAAGAGTAGGGCATCCAAATGGAGGTGGTGCCCCCTCGTACCCTCCCAACCGGATCAAGATCCAAACGTAGACGTGGCCATATATTTCACTTTTGAGTGGAAAACTCATACAAACATAATTTGCATGAACTTTCCCATGAAGAGAGAAATATAGACGTGACCGATTTATGCTATAGAAATATGTGATAGAATCACATAACCCTGCACCATAGAAGGACATGCGAGCGGAAGGCCACTCTACCCGGCAAGAGCCCCTGGGCACAACAAAACGGTGGAGCGCGCCCGATGGCTAGCCCATATAATCCGGAAAGCCTTCCATCGTTGTGGGTCCTATACCCGGTCTGGTACACCGAAATGGAAAGACCGATTTTCTTTTTATCTAGCAATTCATTTTGAAATTTATTATTTTTCTCTTAGTAAATATATCTTGCACAAAGACTCTATTTTGTTTTATAATAAATCAGTAACATCAATGACCGTTATACTTCCTCGATTGTTCATTTCATGTATTCTACTTTACATTTAAAGGGGTTAAATTAAATTAAGTTTTCAATATTCTTATGTTAAACGTTAGTGAGAAGAGAAGTTCTTTTACATAATGTTTAATAATGTGATTGAAAAAAAATGTTAGTAGCTGTTTTGTAGACATTTATCTTACTTTCTGCAGCATAAACACCAATTGCGCAAAATTACAATGGATAAATAACACATGAGGCTCTTTTGGAAAATTTCAGAACCAGGCACTATTTCAAAATTAAAATTGAAATACATAGGATCATGGTAAGACTTTCTTTTATTCACAAGCTTCTAGTAATGATTCGTTAGTGGTTGCTCTATTTAATATCATTCAACAGTCGGAAAAGCTAGTCCTATATTACTATTTTGGGTATCTTTAAATAATTCAACCCTGTTATATGAAACAAATCCTTACAGTAATCGTATACTTCAACATTTAAATATTGACCTACTCTTGGGACACTTTTGATATATGTCATTATTCTACCACAAAAAGTTCACACTATGTAAAAGAGCTACGAGTACTATATATATATATATCAAAGCTTTGTTCAGAGCATATCTACTAAATAGCAGCTGCAATTCGAACAAATTTTTCATTTTGACAGCTCCTCGATTGCAGGTGCTAGTTAGTATATATGCTCTGCTTTGGTTAAAATGTTCGTTAATTACTAAAAATGGTCACCATTTTTGTTTCTTTGTTTTTTTCAAATTGATTTGATTACTAAATGTGTACATAAAATCTTTACATTTATTTGTTGTTACTCTTCTTGTTATTTCAGTCTCCCTACGCTTAAACGTGGAAATTTTAATTCATTTTATTTTAGGATTCAATTTTCCGGAAATGGCAAAGAAACTTTCAAAATAGTTGATGTACATTCGTAAACTTTCCTTCAAGTTCCTATGATAAAAATAGGACGCCGTTCAAATCCCCTTCCGTACTATGTTACGTAAAATTACAAGTGTTTAAGCTTATTTTTCCCTCTTGTATACAAATTGTTTTTGTTGTTTTTATTACCCCATGGTACCGTTTTGACGATTTATAAAAAAAAATTCTATCATCAATTTCGCTACCGTTCATATTAAAATTTGTCATCCTTGTCAGAGTTTTGATCTGCTATCATTTTGCAGCAATAACATAGTTGCTAAGTATATATATGAACTCGTGTTTGATATATATATATATATATATATATATATATATATATATATATATATATATATATATATATATATATATATATATATATATATCTATATTCACACACTGCTTGTCTTTTTCCATCAATTCTTTCTTTTTACAAAATCTAGTACTTACGACCAACCCCCGTATTAAGGAGCAGACAGAAATGTGTTGAAGGTAATCAACTTGAATATTTTTTGTCGTGGTTGACACTGGGGTCATTAAAGAGTTGCCGCCGAATTTATGAATTTCTCGTGTTTACGAACAACATCAGCAACAGTGGGCTCGTCGATTTCTAGCAAATGGTGCAAGCATTTTGGCACAAGTGGTAGCGATATAATAGGTGCTCCTTGTCCTGATATAGTACACTCGTCCAAATGTGCACTTGACACATTCCCCGTTTACGTCAAGACTCACCGAATTTGAAGAGCTATTTATAAAGGAACGTAATAGGGTTCCATCCAAAGTTTCCAATGAGTTGTCCCGCAGTGCTGTATACTCAGACATTGCAATTTCGCGGCAACCAACACGGCACTCCGTTCATTATAAGGGAAAATTTACTTTTCAAGTTCACTAAGGAATTAACTTCGATTCGCCTTGGTATATCACTGCCCGTGTTCACAGAAGAAATTCAGCAATTCCAATGAATAATGACGGCACGATAGTTAACTTTTACTACACTCGTGTCGAAGGCGGTCGAGAAACGTTTCGTCATTGGTTGTGCCTCGAAACCGTACGATTGCGAATGTAATTTTTCTTGGAAGCACAATTCCGCATGGGGATGGTAATGTATCGAAGTTAAAAGGGTGTTTCTTTGGAAATTGTTTTTAATTAAAACTTTTGAATTTACTACCCGATTTAAAACGATTTTGTCGGCACTTTTACCAAAAATTTTCGTACCGAATGTATTTTTTCAAGGCGGCTGTTATCGTGCATGCTTTCCGGGTTGCGGTCGTAAGTTAACTCCACGATCCGTCCCCAAAACTTGCCTCTCTTCTTTTTCCTCCATTCCTTGCATACGGTGAATCGCCTCAGCTGATTCCATCAGCTCTGTTCCCTTCTCTTCCGTGATGTAATATACCGTTGAGTAGTATTACATCAGCGTTCCTCAAACCCGGAATTTTACATGCAGATTTGAAATTTTTAAAATAAAATTTAATTAAAGTAGAGAAAATTGAAATGAAGTAAGGAAATTTGCAATGTAGGAAAGAAATTTAAATGAGGTAAAGAAATTTTAACTAGAGTAAAGAAATGAAAATTTTAAATAGCTATAAAAGTTAAACTCATGACGAATAAAATTAAAGGGACACATTTAAATTTTCATATAAAGGAAAATTGATAAAAAATAACATTTGATAAGATTAATAAAACGAAAAAGTATTCTACAAAAATATGTTTGCAAATAGAATCTATTACATATTTTTTCAAATCTGCCACGAAATTCCGAGTAGGAGATAGGAAGGTTTTCGAGCAGTTTGATTGTGTGACCGCTCGATTAATACAAATTCTTAATCAATTTAATTGTTGTTTGCAACTGACGTTAATTTGTTCCTACGTATTTATTTTTTTTCTTCGCCGTTATCAATTTACGAGATTTTATCCAAACAAGCGACTGAGACGATTAATAAGTTTAATCTACATTAAACTTCAAAATTTGCCTCAGAACTAGGCGCAAACTCGAAAGATATTCTACGAACTACAAAAATTTTGCTTTAAAGTAACATAAACTTACTTAACTACAAAAATTTTGCTTTAAAGTAACATAAACTTTGTTATAGATAAGCAACATTCAAGCATTTTCTTAATTGAAAACCTGTATATGTATATATTTGATTATTTTAATATTGAAACGTAAATTTCTTATATAAGATTAGATAAATTAAACTATGCGCATAAAAATTAAATTTAAAAGCAATAAAGAATATAAGCCAGTAGGTTGTGTGATAGCAAAGGATTAAAATTCTTTTATGGAAAACTTCAAGAGTTTTTAACAATTCCTATGGTACAATGGTTAAATCTAAAATATAATTATAGTGAAGCGTGCGGGCATATTCTACCTAAAGTGTGTCATTGTGTAAAGTACGAACGTTTTCGATCTAGTCTATAGTGAAGAACTGTCTCGTTCAGTCGGTTGAGTGGTGAGTGCCGAGCCGCGTGTGTTTTGGCCATGCCTCTTTATTGTCACAATAAAGAGTATAAAGAGTATTATGTGTAGCTTGTATCAAATGTAGCATATTATTCGGCCCCTTGTCACCACAAGTTGCCGACGAGGATGAAAAAAAAACTGCAAAACATTGTAAAAAGTGAATGACATTAACATTTATTCAGTCACCATCACACCCAGTTTGTCAGTTTTTTTAGGTTCCGTCACGGTGTCAAGTCACATCTGTTTCAACTGTTCCAGTAGCTGCTCCAACTTTCTGCTCCAATTTTCCTGTTTTCGCCAACTAAACGCTACTTTGAGCCAAGGCTCGAGGCATGGTAGCTGATACTTGCACCCGTGTCAATCAGTGCGACGGTGATTTCACCCAACATTTTGATTGGTGTGTAGGGTCTAGTCATGTTTTGGAAACCTCCGAGATGTTGCATAACTTTTGGGCCAACAACGAGTGGACCATTTTACTTTGCGTGCGCAAGAGGTGACTTCTTCGGAGGCAAATATTCACTCTCGGGCCGCACGGTATTCCCGCAGTCAAACATGATATGACTTTAGTATGCGAATTCGTGGCTGGCGGGGTTCTTCAAGCAAGAACTGCGGTGGTCACTTCAAAAGCGTCATTGGAGAGGCTTTCGGAAGAGAGGGAACCCCCGCAGTCATAATTGTCAAGGCTGGTGTATTCTTGTCAATATTGGGGTTTGCAGCAGGCTGGCAACCTACTGTTGAACTTTGGAGTACCGATGAGGTGGTCTCTCGTCCGTTTTAGAAGTGGCGCAATCTGGGCAATCCGGGAAGTAGGTCTCAAGCAACCGTACGCTCTGCTCAACATGCAATAGGCCGATATCCAGTTTGCTTGCAGTTCCAGCATCTCGTGAGATTCCCCACCGTGGCTACCGTAAGCTTGTCTGACTCCCCGCTGGTGTCCTCCGAATCTGGAGTGTTGGTCTCTTGTACCATTTCCGCAATTCCGCGCCACGGACCTGGTCTAGTCCACAGGTATGGCCATTCTCGGAGGTCTTCTTCGATTCCTTCCTGTCGACTGATGGCTCTTAAAGGCGATGCCATGTGCTGAGGCGACGTGACGGCGAAGTTCCGGCCTCAAATTGCGTTTTAGCAGCAGCTGTGTTTGAGTCATCGGCTCCGTTAACTGGTCATTTAGTTGTTAAATGTCGGCTCGGTACTTATAGAAGGGCTCGTCTGGACATTGCCATTTGGCGTGGATCTTGTCCAAAATGTCTATGTTAACTGTGGGATACTCCATATGGAGTACCTCTTTCAGCCGTGACCAGCGGTGAGATGGTAGAGTAGCATGTATCCGCCAGTACGTTTCCAGTGCTGCTCCCCTAAGCAGCATCGGCAAGTAGCCGGCCAGCGCCGTGTAGTCCCCCGCCAACATCTGGTCTATCAGGGACTCCACCCGATCAATGAAGATCTCCACGTTGATGGAATTTGGCTCCCCGCTAAAATGGAGATTTCAGCCCTGAATGATGTTGAGAATATGCGTCGGCGGAGAGGCCATTGAACCCAGAGTCGACGGTTGTACTTGGCTAAGTCGTGGCGGAAGATCCCAGGAGTCCCAAGGCGTGTATCGAGATGGTGGATCTGGAGCCCCAGAAGAAAGGTAATCTGCTCTCCGAGTCGGGGTCGGCTGGCTCATAACTAGATCCTGAGGTCATCCTGCTGATTTGAGTCGTTTTAGCGCTGACTCGGTTTTTCACAGCGATGGATAAGGAAGTAGATCGTTCCACTTCAGTGTAACAATCACAGCATATTTGGTTTGGTGAACCATCTTCAAAACTTATATCAGTCCTGATGTGCTCCTTCAGAAAGCGAACGACATTATTACCTTTTACTTCATCGAGCAAACAATCATAGAGTGGACACATTCCTTCGCCTATATGTAGGCAAAGTCGGCATGCATTATGAACGTCCATTGTGTTATCCTAAAGGTTGACTCTAATTCGATAGAATAGTGTTAACTAAATGCTAAAAATGACGCTTTAAACAAAAATTAACTACTAACAAGACAAAATCTCAAAAAGTGGCCGAAAGTGGCAAACTACAAAATAACTCTATAAAGAAAATGTATTCTGTATTATGAGAATTCGCTCTTTCCATTCATCTGTCTCCTTTGCAGGCAATGACACCAATGGTGAGGTCTTCCTTTGCGTTACAGGCACTACTCTCTTGAGGCACCACAAACATCAGGGTTTGGAAGCGCTCTCTCGTTCGCAAGTTTCAACCAGGTACGGCTTCTTATGTCAGGGTTGATTCTGACCCACAACCAGCGCATATCTTATCATGGATAGTCACAGACTAGCTAAGCAGCCAATCACGTGAAATCAAGATCCATGTACAGTAAGACACTAAAGCATCGCTTGGTTTGGGGCGCAGATTAGAATCCGCTGTAAAAGAATGTTGAGTAACAACTTCCGAATACACGAAAGGGCTCTAATATCATTTGGCCTTGCTAGTCATACAATGGTGGTAGACCACTCATGTATGAATCAAAAGCTGGTCCAAACGATATTGATGTCCCAGGACAATACAGGTCCGGAAGTTGTTAAGTTGCTGGGGCACAATTTGTGCAATATCCCTTAGTAGTTACCTACCCCTCAAAAATCTGGGCACATAGTAGGGTAACCTAGAGACGATGGTCTGCCTCATGCTCATGACAGTTGATACAGCTGGGCTTTTCGGGCCCCACGTTGGGCACCATTGAGCTACAGTTTCGTCATGCACGGGGGGTTTTGACAACTATTGTGATCTTAAAAACGTTAGTGATAATAAAAAAAAGGCTCAACCCTTGCATTAATCGATTGGAAAATATCACTATAACAATCTAGCTGCACTTCTAGGACCAGACAATACTGTCAAGGAAATCGAATTCAAAACCTTGAAGCGTCATTTCGAAAAAAATGTTGGCTCCATCAGTCTCAACCGTCGTTCCTCAGTACTACTTTCTCAGCATCGCCCAGCAGCCAAATCAGTTAATGTCGAATTTCGTCGCATCTCTGAAAGGGAAGTTGAAAGACTGCGAATTCTAGACTATCTATCCCAATGCCCCCTGCTAAAAAGAGGCTCTCCATAGCTGATATATTCCTCCGTGCTCAGTACATCAGAGGCCTGAAAGATGGCTGGTAACACGAACAAATCCTGCAAGACACAAACCTCAAGGATTTTGATGGATTTCGAACGAAAGCCACAGCACTGGAAGCATCTCGGTTGGAGTCGAGTCATCTGAGTAAGCCACTAGAGAAGCTACTAGATAAAGTTGCAGATGCAAACAAAATCGATCGTCGTCAAGAAGCAAATTCTCGCAGCCACTAGCATTCCAAGTTTCAACACAATTGTCGTCAGTCCAGCTCTCATCCACGTTATCGTTCTCAGCTCCGCAGTTCTAGATGTCGTGTGGATTATCGATCATTAGGTCTCGATGGTCTTTGTCTCAACTGTGGCCACGCAAACCATAAATCGCGTGACTGCAGAACAGATCGCAAATCCATGAAGTTAACCTCTTGTGGAAAAATCATGGTCGTCATGTCACCAAAGTCTGCATATGCTGTCAACTCATCATTCTCAAGAAGAAGAAGAAGATCGATCGACATCGAGGATTTGTACGAGGTTGGACCAGACACTGATAAATACATAGTTACGGTCACATTCAACAACAAGCCACAAGTATTGGAAGTAGACTCAGGCACACGTTTCTCTTTGCACTCAGAAATTGCTTTCTACAAATTGGGACTCAAAATACCACTGTAATTGATTTCAGTCTCCTTCTGTTCTTACTCAGATCACATCATCAAGCCTAAAGGTAAAATCACTGTCTCACTTACCTTAAAAAGGAAATTCTATGGAAAACGATCTATTCATAGTGCCAGCAAAGTAGAACGGTTTGCTTGGACCATGTGGATTTGTAGTCTTGGAATCAGTATCAACGAGATAGATAGCCACAAAAACTCAGCTCTCCGTCCACTCGACATGAACGTAGTCACTTCGCTTGAACACATCTTCAGGAAATATCTATCCATCTTCAAAGCAAGGATTAGGTGTGTTCCGAATGTAGAAGTTAAGCTTCAATTCAGAGAAGGCGTGAAACCAGTTTTCCTCCGTGAACGCGATGTTCCCTTTGCATTACGAAAACGAGCTGAGAGAGAGTTAGCCACACTGGAGTCTCAAGGAAGCATCAGTCCGATTGCATTAAGTGATTGGGAACCGCCACTCGTTGTTATAGCTAAGTTTGACGGTGGGGTAAGGCTATACTTGGATTACAAGTGTAGGGTGAATCCCAAACTCGTCCGCAAAATAGATTAGGTTCCAAGTGCTTCTGTAAATTGAACTTGCACAAGGCATATTTGCATTTACGGGTTGATGAAGAAGGGAGCAAGATTCAAACGATTTCAATGCATAAAGTTACGTTCAAAATGAACTGTCCTAGCTTCGGTATTAAGACTGCTCCAGCGGAATTCAACCGGGTCCTAGGTCGATTGCTGAACGTCCTTCCAAAGGTCGAGATATATTTTGATGACATCATCTGTCATAGCTCAGATCTCGAGCAGTGCACCAGAAATCTCGGCACATGCCTGGGATGTCTCAAAGAAAATGATCTCCACCTCAATCGTGCAAAATGCTCATCCTTCAACATTCCTCAAGGAAAGCATAAACTACCTCGGTCATGTAGTATCACACAATCAGATTCAGAAGTGCCCAGCTAAGATTCAAGCAGTTTGTCGGGTGCCGTGACCAAAGAATTTGGATGAATTGAAGAGATTTCTTGGCCTGACACATATCATGCCAAATTTATTCCAGACTTCTCTTCAAAGACCTACCCACTACGCCACTTACTACGGACGGGTGAACGCTTCTTTTGATCTGCAGCTGCTGAGGCCTCCTTCATGAATCTCAAGACAGAACTATTCTTAGACAGAGTGCTCATTCCATTTGATCCTTCAAAATAAGTGATACCCACAACTGATGTCTCGCCAACCGGAATAGCCGCAGTACTTAGCGACGAAATTGATGATAATGAGCATCCAATCGGCTACGCCTCGTGAGCTCTGACGCAGGCTGAGTCAACTCACAGTCAGCTTAACAGTGAAACCCTGGCTATCGTATATGCAGCGACGCACTTCTTCAACTACTTATTCGGTAAACGTTTCGTTCTCGTCACAGACAATGTGCCACCTGCAAGGATTTTTCACCCAGATCATGCACTGCCAAAGATGACCTCTTTGCGTTTGCTGAGGTATACTTCTTTCCTCAGTGGGCTCCACTACACAGTTCAATGCACGAAGGAAAAAGAAAACGAAAATGTCAATTGTCTGTTCCGTGCACTAGTCTCTACAACCAGTGAGTCACCAGAGATTTTAATTGATCAAGACGTAAACGTGCTGTATGCTGAAACACTGTTCCAGATCTCCAGTTTGTCTATCACCGCAGAGACAGTCGCCGAAGAAACTGCAAAAGACGTGAAGCTGCAAGTATTAATACAGGAGCTCAAGACCAGCTGCAAGGATAGCTTGTACACTGTCCCTTGCAACATGTTATTCCATTTCAAGTGAGCAGTGATCATAAAGTCTCTCCAAATACCAATTCTGCAAGAGCTTCATGCAATGCATGTGGAAATCACGAATATAAAGCAACTCACCAGGAGATAAGTTTATTAGAAAGCCTCGGACAAAGACAAAGAGCATCTTGTGAAGAGCTGTGAGTTCTGTGCCAAAGTTTGCCACAGTCCACAAAAAGCGCCAATTCATCCCTGGGATCAGCCTCATGAAAATTGAGGGAGAGATAGTGCACATCGACTATACGGGCCCTTTAGATGGACATTTCCTTTTGATGTACATGTATGCAAAGTCGAAGTGGGCAGAAGTTCGCATAATCTGAGATGTTCCGTCTTCTGCTTCAACAATCTGTCTGCTTGAAGCCATCTTTCGGTGCATGGCTACCCCTTCGTGATGGTTTCGGACAACGCTACTATTTTTAATGGCGAACAATACCAGAGAAATTGTATAGAGCCCGGCGTATTCCCAAAGTTCAGCGCGCTAAATCATCCAGCCACGAATGGTCTCGCAGAAAGCAGTATCCAGACGCTCCCCTGTCTTTCAAGCTATAGCACATAATGTTCCGCTATAGAACAACACCTTCAGCACCAGGTTTGTCTCCTTCGCAGCTGTACCTAAAGAGAAGGATCAACACTCATCTCGACGCCATGTTCCCCAACAGCAAAGCTCTTGTTCCACTAGCACCTACCGCCTTGTGTTTTCGTAGTCTCCAAGAAGGAGGGAGAGCGACGTTTGGCGATTTGGCACTATCAGGAGGAAACTTGGCCAGTACCATTATGTGGTCAAATTGAATACCGGCCGCACTATGAAACGCCACATTAATCAATCTCCTTCGCTTCTTTGATTTCGCAGTACAGAATGGGTATGCCATCCTCAACAGAAACTGCAGGGGTGCCAATCGACTGTCAACCACCACCAGCGCACAACTTTGACACAAGAAAACTGTCCAGATACACAATTCGGCACACATGGAGTCATAGGCACACTTCATAGTGTGCCTATGACTCCATCGCCCACGTCTACCAGAAACCAACGGAAGCCTGCGTATTCAGGGACTATGTCTTCAACATGTGTCTAGTTTCTTAAAATAGGTGGGGGAGGCTATAGTGAAGCGCGTGAGCATATTCGACCTAGAGTGTATTATTGTGTAGAGTACGAACGTGTTCGATCGAGCGTATAGTTGAAGAATTGTCTCGTGCAGTCAATTGAGTAGAGAGTACCGAGCCACGTGTGTTTTGGCCATGTCTCTATGTAAATTCTATATCATAATTTTCATAATAAAGAGTATTATGTGTAGCTTATATCAAATGGGCATATTGTTCGGTCCCCTGTCACAAAACTCACTCAAGCATTCAGTTTTCTCAATTCAATGTAACATCCCTTCGCCCTTTTGTACTTTAGCCAATTTGCATTTTCGCACTCCTGGAGGATAAATGCGGAAAATATTCTTGTGCTCTATATGCATTCTCTTTGAAGCAAGACCTACCTTAGCTTCGCTTCTCGATAAGATAATTTTTGCAATGATGTAAAAGTCTTTGTCGTCTTTCGCGAGATTTCCCGAAGTAGGTGGCTGTTTGTCAGCCAGCTGGTTTGGAGAGGAATTTTGGTGGTGGGTCTTAACGCGAGTAGACTACATTTGAATACATTATTTCAGCTACCGATCCAAATTGCCCGTTTAAAACGCGTCAAACATCCTCTTAAACTCGATATCTACTTTAATCTGCCATTTTCTTTCAAACCTTTGATCATTTCGAAATCGCAATATCCCAAAAACAAATCCACGTGTCAACGCAATACCAGAAATACCCTACTCTAATTTGAAATGACACATCCAAGGCTAACTGAACACCACAAACTCAAATTAGAGTGCCGCGTACCGACCCGAAAACCGAAGTAGATCTTTCGGTTTAATTCATCCTTCATTCTTAATATAATTAAAGTATTGAAAAAACATTACTTACGGTTTTTAGCTTACATAATTAATAATAGCATTACATTTTTTTTTGTATAAGGAAGCCTACGATATTTTATTTAGTTTTTAAAGTAGTTTTATTTACAACTTTTTCTCTTTATTTTTTTTAAGACAAAATCAATAAATTGACTAATTAATTTTCTTTCCGTTTATCAAATTTGGATATCTAAATTTAAATTTACTCATTGCATTGCGAGCTTTTTGGACGTGGAACCGTGAACTTGCAAGATGTGTAGCCATTTCAAAGGCGACGGCATTGCTCGTCCTTTTTCAACGAATCAATTCCATTTTATCGTCTAGATTTTTTGGGAATATTAATCATCCATTAAAATGCATGAATTCAAAATATATTAATATTGAAAAAAAAAATCGTAAATTTCCGCTCATTAATGTTACGTAAATTTAATTACATCAGTGCTTAATAAATTATTAACTTCCAACCGTTATTTAACAGATTACTACCAGCAATATCCTACACTTGGAAATTAGTATTGCCCTACTAAATTACCTTCCATTTGTTGATAAATAACGTCAAATTCCATAAACATAACCTCTGGAAAAACTCGTATTTAGGTGTCGGTGTTCTGTACGTCTAATTTTTATTTGTAAAATATTATCAATTAACCTATGTAATTTATCATTTGCATAGTTGAATTTATCCAACAGTGTAGTGAAAATGCGGGAAAAGTCGTTTGTGTATTTTTTCCTCGCTGGAATGTTACGATATATTCTAATGGTTTCCAAGTGCTCGGAAATCATTCGAAATCGAGTTGAGATATCAACGCCCTTAAATTCATTCAAAAGAGGTATATCATTTATAGAGCCTGTAAATGATAATTGGCATCTATTCGTTTTAGTTCAAGAGGGAGCATATCTTTACCTAAACGGGATTAATCCATATAGTGGTGATCTTGTTCATGAGTCCCCAACAGTACTGCTGGCTCTTTCATGGGTCCTTTACTATTGTCCTTTCCTTTTGCCATTGCTATTTGTGACGTTAGATCTACTCACAGCGCATTTTTTGCAAGAAATGGCAGAAAAGGTTTTGCGGGATAAAGTAATATAAATGAATCAATTATGTCGGATAAGATAAAAATATTTTGTTTTTCCAGGTGCAGTCATCCAAATCAGCAAAATATGCACCTGACACCGAGGATATTCAGCTCAAGGAAGAGGACGTCAAACCGCAAGCCCACTATGTTCTCTTGGCCTACCTATTCAATCCATTCAGCATAATGTCATGCGTTGCTCAGACTACAACAGTATTTAGTAATTTCTTCTTGGCTCTGTACTTTTATTTCCTCGCACACAAAAGTATTTTTCCAAGTATGTTCTTTCTGGCGCTCGAATCATTGCGGAATATGTATCCTGCAGTATTATTAGCTCCAGCTATTTTGCTGGTATACGAAAAATCCTTAGCAAAAGCTATTAATATAGTGAATGTGTTTATGGCGTATTTAGGAATAGTATTTTTCACGAATTTCCTTCTATTGGAGAATTGGAGTTGGGTGGATAGTACATTAGGATTTATGTAAGCATAACTACATATTACAACCAGCAGACATGGCTTAACTGCTTCCGATTATTACAGCTTCAACTATCGCGACTTGCAACCAAATATTGGCGTGTTCTGGTACTTCTTCACAGAAATGTTTGAACATTTCCGAACAATGTTTCTCGTTACATTCCAAATGAACGCAACTGTTCTATACTTAGTTCCATTGTCAATAAAATTACGCAAGGATCCAATGATGTTGGCTACAATCCTACTAGCATTGACTGCCATATTCCGGTCATATCCTTGTGTTGGTGATATTGCATTTTATTTAGCATTTTTGCCGCTATGGAAAAAGTGCTGGAAGTGTAAGTCTTACTGTATCTAATATCATTAGAAACTAACGTTTATCTCTTATAGTTATGGCTCAAAATTTCATAGTGTTTTGCTTCTTCCTTGTAACGGTTCTAGTCATGCCAGCTTTATGGCATTTATGGATTTACGCTGGCTCAGCTAATGCAAATTTTTATTTTGGCATTACTTTAGGATTTTGTACAGGACAAGTAAGTTTCAATTTTGTTGTATCTTCTACAAAAACTGCATCAAATAAGTAATACATGAAAATTTAATCTTATTTTGTAGATATTCCTCGTTACTGACCTACTTTTTGCCTATGTCAAACGTGAGTTTTGTTTGGCCAACGGACAAAAACTCTTAATTGATGGCAAACAGGCAAAAATCATTTTAGAATGAATTTATATCGTATTAATTTATATTGAAAAAATTATAGATTCATGATTTTTTAATTAGCTTTAATTGTACACAATTTTGACATGAAAATGTGATTTATGATATGATTGGTAATACATGAATATTTGTTTTTGTAGATAGAAAGCTTTTATTTCGTAGCTTTTAACAGAAACTTAATTGTAGATTGTAAATGAGGACATCTGATGGGTCTGAGTATTGTAGAATTGTAAAAATCTTGGCCTTGGATTCGAGAGGTTGCTTTAAATTTTCGGTCACTTTTCTATTAGATAAATTTGTTTGCTGGATATATACGAGTAAATTGCCCAAGAAAAATTTAAATACTTTGGACTAGGGAGCTATCTGAAAAGAATAAATACTACCAAAGGCCGAAAATATCTTTTGCGCCTTATTGCGGGTCGTTAAGAAACACATTTGAAGCGGCCTATGCTATACATTAGGAGGAATCACCAATATATTTTACGTATAATTTTTTCAATCATTGCACTTTATTTTGATTATTGCTGCTAATGCTGTTATTGTCAACCACCTCGTGGTGAGGAATGAAATAAATGGTAAAAAATAGAGGAGTCATTATACTGTCGCTGAACAGGGCGCATATCTCTTGAAAAGCTTATTTTTCTAGAAATAAAGTTGTAGATTACAACATCAGGTTGTTACAGGTGTTTTTCTGCTACGGTGAATAAGAGCATAGGGAACAGTTCTCAATACTTTCCAAACCAGGGTCGATGGTGTCTTAACCGCGAAAAAAATTACCGATTCATATTTTCGCGAGCTGACTTATCAAAGCGTAGTTCATTATATTCAATCTATATTCTCTAAGTTAAGTTGCTTCTTAATACAAATACTGGTATTTGGAATTAAAATTAGGAGAAAATAGGGTTAGCATCAAGACAAATTGTAGCAAAGATTAAATAAGTTTACAATAGAATTAATCGCCAGTCACGACATCCGAGGAATTTAATGCGCTCAGCATGATCAGACGCTTTCATTACACCAATTGATTTCATTCCGACGGAAACTCCTCCTAACCTACATTAACACAATTGAACTATATTCGGCAACGGAGGGATTTAATACATTTAGCAAAAGCAAAGACATTCATTCATCTCACTCCGTAAAAGCTGACTTTGACCTACATTTATAGATGCCGTGCCGCAAGTCATCTTGCTACTACCATGTAATGTTATGTGCTTTATAAAAAGGGAAGCAACTAGCAAATCAAAGAAGCACTCAGGGAAACAACTAGCGACTCAATTAAGCACGGCTAAGTTAAGGATGCACTATTAATAATGGAATTAAGTTATGATCACCAAAATACACACCAGCGTATAGTAACGGCTCGCACGGTACGACAAGATCTGCACCAACAACAAGATGTAGCACGAAAGGAACTTGCCTATATTTCAGCGAATTTCTCCATAGGGCACTAGATTACTATACATTCACTTGCGCACATAATGTATATGGGAAATTCTACGCGCACGTAATCCACTTTTAAAACTACCCCGAGCAAAGATTTGCACTGAAAGCCAAAATCGAAACATAGACAAACCATATCATCTGTCATTGGCCGTGTCCAGAGAAGTTGGGTTCGCACCTCGGAAATGAATTCCAAAAAGAAAGCGCCAACATGTGTGCGGAACATGAAAACGCCCGGGAATGGTACGAAACATGAATTCCGCAGTATATGGTTGTCGCATGTTTAACATATTAACTAATGACTAACGGTTTACTGTTGGACACCAAAAGTTAATTAAGGCCCCAGAACAAAGGAAAACTCCTTTTTTCTGGGGATTAGCAACGAATCAGGGCGGATCGTGTAGAGGACGAATTTGTATCAAGTGTGGAATTAATTGAAAGTAGGGAAGATGAAGCTTTATAGTACATTATAATCAGCGTGGGATTTGAATTAAGATTCAGGTCAATTGACGTTTTGGGAACAAAATTGGGCTCCGACAACGAATGTTGAAGCAAGAACGAAACTGTTGGAGTGGCATCGAGTCAAATCGATCAGGGGCCCCTTCATCGAGGTATTAGGTAGTTAGGTGAACAATAATATTCTTTAATTGATCTCAATTTCCATTAGAATAAAATATTATAAAAGATTTAAATTGTTTTCGTGTAGAAAAATAAACGATTTGCTCAAAACGTAAATTTGAGCTTGAGATTTGTGAATTGAAGCAAGAAGTGTTTTTTTTTTGGTAGGGAGGTGAAGGCATTTACGCCCGCCGAGTCTGGCAGTGTGGGACTCCCATGGAGGATACCCTTGGACTACCCACTAAACACCTCCCCTGTCAATCTGAGAGCCTAGCCTGGAACCGTTTCACACATTACTTCGGGCCAGGTCTCGTTTTGTTACGCCGTGGGGCGCCTTCAAGCTGGGGAGTCCCTTTCCTAGCGGGAGGGGAGAGGGGAAGAGGAAATGCCAGAAGAGCGATCCCCCAGCCCCAGCGCCTCCGGCTGCTGTGAGTCCCTTTTATATTTTAGGACTGCCCGAGCATAATGTGCCACCTGGTTCCATTTGTCAACCGATTCGAGCATCAGCGCAACTATATTATCCGGGGAGAGTTCTCCCGTCTCCCTGTAGAGTTCCCCTCGCAGCCTGACCCATTTTGTACACGCAAAAAATGTGTGACAGGCATTGTCCTCCTCTCCTGGGCAAAACCGACAATCGGGAGACCGTGACTTACCGATCTTGCGCAGGTAAGACTGAAAACACCCGTGCCCGCTCAAAAGCTGGGTCAGATAGAAGTCAGTCTCACCATGCCTTCGATTTAGCCACGGTCTCACATCCGGGATGAGGCGCGCAGTCCACCTTCCCTTCGTGCAATTCCCCCAAGACTGCTGCCAAACGTTGAGCGAGCGTTGTCTCTCCTCGCGGACAACCATCTCCCTCGCATCCTCGTTTCGGCGCAGGTTAATAGCGCGGCGCTCTCTAGCAAGGAGGGCGACAGGTATCACGCCTGCAATCACTCTCACCGCCGAGTCGGAAAGCAAGAAGTGTTAAAAAGAACCTAAAGGCTTAAAGTTTAAAGGTCTGCTCGGGCAAAACGCCGAAGGTCGGTTGTGCACGTGCCGCGAAGGATTTGGAAGGTGGTTGGATAGTGTAGGTTCGACTTTGGTACTGGTTTTGTATAGGCAAGCCAGTTGATTAGATGCGGAGAGGTGTGGTACTGTTCCTTTTCCTCCTGGTTAGGTTTTGTTCATTCAACTGGACCACAAGAGTGAATGTGGCTGTTCTTCCCAGGTTTTAGCGAGGGAAAAAGTGCACTCTGGACGTAGCCTTGTTGCTTGGCGACGCATTTGGGGTCCATTGAACAAAAGCGACTAGCGTCCACAATCGCCTTCGGACGAGCTACCGGGTCCACTGACCTAAGCCGGAGTAACCTCAGTTTAGAGGGTAGCAAGGTGTCGGGTGCTCTGAAAAAACGGAATCGAATCGAGTGGTTGTACTGGTGCTATCAAACAAAGCGACAAATCGTATGAACCGTTCCTAGTTGTTACCGCGTTGGATTAAATGGGTATCTTTTTTCTCGCAAAATACGACTGCTGCAAATCTTCGCGCATTATACCAGAGGGAAGTAGCCGAGTAACGGCCCGGCAAAACTGTTCGAGATAACGGACCCGTGATGGAGACCGTGCCGACCGTAATGATGTGCACTGTGATCGGGTGACGAGCACCATAGCATGGCTCAAAAAGATGAACACCGAGGAGGTCCATCCAAAGTATTTAAATAACTATCTTAGGTAATTTACATATCCCGCACTTAAGTTGATCTAAAAAAAAAAGTAAAATGTCTATTAAGGCGGTAATAGAAAAGTGGTCAAAAATTTAAAGCGAGATTTTTGCAATTCTACAATACTGAACTTATCAAACATTTATTTATTCGATATCCCATATTCCAACCCCGTTGCTCCTAGGACACGAATTTTTGCAAAATTTTTGGAATCGGACTTCATTTTAAGATGAAAATCTCTCATAATCTGAGAGCCTTAATGTTATTGAATCAGATCAAATACGTTTTAAGTGCAGTTCACTCATTCAAATGTTATCAAATAACACTAATCCTCTTCATCCGGTCAGGAATATTTTTTGATGTGTTGATTACTGTGAGATAAAAATATTAGTCGTTTGTTATAACTACCCTTTACCCCTTCAGAAGGTGCCGTTAGTAATCTTCTACAAGGGGTGAAAAATAGTTATCACCAACGGTTAATTTTGTTATGTCACGGTAATTGTTAGAGTTTTTAATAAAATGTCACTTCTGTCATAGTCACCAAACCGACTCCACGTATTTTCCTTCTTCTCTGCTAATAGGTTATGGGCCCCTCGCGGATAAATTGAAATTCTGAAAACGTTTCGCTTTTTTTGTTGAATTTTCATAAAAGTTAAAAAATGTTTAAGTCTGAAAGCAGTGCTAGCAGCATTTCAATTGATAGACTGCTCGGCAGGGAAAACTACCCGACATGGAAGATTACTGCGCAGGCGTTTTTAAATTTGGATAATCTTCGGACAACGGCAATTGATTAGGAACTCAATGAAGAAGGAAATCCCAAAACCGCTGTCGATCCTGAGAAAGATCGACGTGCAAACAGTAAGTTGACTTTAATGATTGATCTTACGTGCTAGGTCCATATACAGGGTGCAAAATCAGCCAAGGAGTTGTGGCAGCAGCTAGCAAATGCGAACGAAGATAGTGGGTTTACACGTCGAGTAGAACTTTTGCGTAAGCTCATTACAACGTCACTTGCAAATTGCGGTTCCATGGACATATATATATATATATATATATATATATATATATATATATATATATATATATATATATATAAAGGAAATCATTACTTCTGCTCAATCTCTAAACGGAATTGGATTCCCTATAAATGAGGAATGAGTTGGTTCTTTGCTGCTCGCTGGACTTCCAGATGATTACCGCCTTTGGAGAAACCAGGCACAAGAATTAATGGTGATGTCATCAAAACAAAGTTATTGCAAAACGGACGTCCCGGCAGTGAAAGTTCAGCTTTCCACACAGACACGCCAAACATCATTCAAAAAATCACGAAAGGAACCAGCCGCAGAATATGTAACAATTTTGGCCATATTGCGAAAAACTGCCGCTCAAGAAGTTACAGCAACACAAATAAAAGCAAAAATTTTGATGCGCCCAGTTGTGTTTTGTCTACGATAGATAATCCGAGAAACAGAGATGCATGGTACTTTGATTCAGGGGCCACATCACACATGAGCTTTAACGAAAATATTCTGGATTGTTTATCTGAAGATGTTGGCAAAGTGATTGCTGCAAACAAAAACAAGATGCAGGTAAAAGCGCGTGGAACGGCAACAATAAGACCAGCATGCAATACGTATGCACTTAAAGTCAATGATGTGAAGTTAATTCCTGATTTATCCGTCAATCTTTTACCTGTTGGTTGAATCGTAAAACAAGGTCACACCATAGAGTTCAACAACAAATATGTCAAAGTTATTAACTCAGAAAAACAAGTAATAGCAACCACAAATGTTAATGACTTGTTTAAATTTAACACGAAATCATCAAAGAATGTTGCATTTGCGTGTTGTTCAAAATGCACTAAAGACCTTTGGCATCGTCGAATGGGCCACCTGAACAACAAAAGTTTAGACAAACTATGCAGTGGAATGGCAACTGGAAAATATTTCACCAAAAAAATTGACAAAAATTACAAGGTGTGCGCCATTGGTAAACAACAAAGGTTGCCATTCACTATTGCGGCAGCAGAGCTAATGAGCTGCTTGAATTAGTGTACACTGACATATGTGGACCCATGGAACACAGTTCGCTTGGTGGAAGTCGTTATTTTATAACATTTGTTAATGAAAAATCGAGGAAAATTTTTGTATACTTCCTTAAAAACAAAAATGGATTGGGAAATACTGTCATGTTTTGAAGACTTCATGACGTTCGCCAAAAAGCAAAGTGATCACAAGCTCAAAACTCTACGTTATGATAACGGCAAGGATTTTATGAACGGCAAATTTCAAGCCACACTTCGAAAAAATGGGATCCATCACCAAACTACCAATGTGCACACGCCAGAGCAGAATGGCTTGGCCGAACGGAACAATCGCTCAACCGTGGAAAAGACGAGATGTATGCTTGCCGACTCGAAAATATCGAAAACACTTTGGGCAGAAGCAGTTGCATACTCTGTATATCTTTTAAACCGTTCGCCATCGAAAGGAACCGGTACAACACCAGTTCAAGCGTGGAGTCAAAAAGTACCTGACCTTGCGCATATCAGAGTGTTTTGGTACAACGGCCATGGCACATATCCCGAAAGCCAACCGAAAAAATGGGATCCAAAATCCAACGAATGTACATATTATGGTCGGCCTTTACAACCCAGTTAAAAATTGTATTGTTACAAGTCGAGATGTATACTTTTGTAATGAAGACTCTTATGTTTCTGCCTCCGTAACATTTAAGAAGTCAACAATAAGTAATAAAGTTGAAATCATCTACCAAGTCGAAATGCAACCACCCGAGATCAGCAACCAAAGTGAAGCTGGAAACAGTCACAACGATGTGGTCAAAGATGTCGTTATTAGCAACGAACACGAAGATGCAATACCCGAAGACAGTTTTCGAGATGCAGTCACATCAATTGATTCAGATTCTTCAGCGCTCCCTCAGCAATCCAACTCTAACCCACTGCAACAGCAGGTGCTGAGGTGCATTGAAAGGGAGCGCAAAATTCCAGGGAAGTTTACTGCTGTTTTACTAGAAAAAGATGGTTATTCTTCTTTTTCCTTTCCTAAAGATGCAATGGAACCGTTTGAAGGTTTTTCAGCACCTGGATCGTACCCGAATTACTTCCAAGATGATCCGGCGATGCCAGAAGAAGCATTATCCAGACCTGATGCGAACCAATGGAACTGGCTATGGAAGAAGAGATGCAGTCACTACTCGCAAATGTTACATGGACACTTCAAGCCTTACAAAACAATCGAAAGACGATAAAATTTAAATGAGTCTTCCGTACAAAACTTAATCTCACCGGACAAATTGTTCACTACAAGGCCAGGTTGGCCATTAAAGGATACTTGCAGCGAAAGGAGCTGCACTATGAGGACACATACTCACCTGTTATCCGACACAGTTCTCTGTGATATCTTTTAACAATTGCAGCTCAATTAAACCTCAAGGTGGAACAGATGGATGCAACTTTCGCTTCTCTTCAAGGAAACCTTTCGGAAGAAATTTATATGGAATAGCCTGCGTACTACCATTGCCGAGAAAACTCATCGATGGTATGTTATTTGGAAAAGGCCTTATATGGACTAAAGCAGTGCAGTAGGGTCTGGAATACAGAGCTAGAAAAAACACTAAAATCAATTGGGTTAGAAAGATCTAAGCATGAACCGTTCATTCATGTCAAAGCAAAAAAAAAATATACTTATCATAGCGGTATACGTTAATGCTTTTTTTGCTCTTCTCAAATAAAGCCAACAACAACAATTCAAAATGAAAGAACTTGAAATAGCGAAACGAATCCTTGCAATGCGTATAACAATATCTGATTGTTCAATTACAATTGATCAAGAGCAATATATTGAGAAGCTCTACAAAAGATTGGGATGGAAAAGGACAAACGCACGATAACGCCAATGTATTCTAGTGAAAAGATATCAACTAAAGATGGTGAAGCTGAAATAAAAGATGTTGAATGCATGAAGAATGTTCCGTACCAAGAGGCAATTGGTTGTCTAATGTATTCGGCACAATGTGCACGACCTGACATATACTATGCGGTAAACCTATTTATTCGATTCAGTTCCAGTCCTGGACCACGATATTGGAATGCTGTGAAGCATTTACTTCGCTATCTGCGTGGTTCATCTTCAATGAAACTAAAATTTAGTAAAAATGGTAACAAAACACATATTTGGTTACACCGATGCTGATTGGGTAGCTAGCAGAGATGATCGTGTCAACCACTGGATTCGTCTTCATTGCTCAAGGAGGAGCGATATCTTGAAGTTCCAAAAGACAACATACAGTGGCGCTTTCGTCGTGTGAACCTGAATAATGGTGCTCTCAGCTACTTTACAAGAGGCACTGTGGTGGGACGGACTTGCCACTCAACTTGGTCAAAAGAAGCGGCCGCTTCAAATCCTGTGTGACAACCAAAGCACAATTGCGATCGCCTCAAATGCAGGGTTCTACTCGTATCCCAGAACCAAGCATATTGACATACATCATCACTTCATACAGGATGTACTCAAACAAAATCAAATAAAAGTCGATTACATAAGCACCGCTGAGCAAGTTGCAGATGTTCTTACAAAATCCCTGGAGAAGACCAAACATGCACAATTCAGAGAAGCAATGGGAGTGAAACAAGAACCATCATGCAAAGGAGGAGCGTTACAGTCACCCTATTATCCGAATGTTCATTGTTATACTGTTATTTATCTTCTATGTACTTCATAACCTATTTTTAATAAAATGTCACTTCTGTCATAGTCACCAAGCCAACTACACGTATTTTTCCTTCTTTTCTGATAATAGTAATCAACATATATTCGTTTTTCATTGGATATCTTACGTACCATACTATAGATGATGCGTAGGGGGCTACTAGACCGGATTATTTTTTCATCAATTCATGAATTTTTTTTAAACTTTCTCTCGTTCTGCATAGGATAAGTGACGAAGAGGGTAGAAAACCCGTATATCGGCAATTACTTGATGAGAAAATATGTTTCTCCTTTTTTGATTTGAAAAACGTATCTCACCAAGAAGAAATGGATCTGGAATCCATCCTGTATACCGCTTTTGTCATCTCTCCGGGCAATTCTAATATTCTCGTATGACATCTGGACTCAAAAATGGCTCCGCCTTATTCCAGGAATTCATTTCATTAATTTTTTGCGGATATGATCCGTGCTGGACAGTCATTGTTTACAAGGAAATTCTGATTGCAACTGATTTCCGCATATTTATTCCCAACTTTTCTCGTATTGCTATCTTTTCATTGAACCAAGTAATGAAATATAAGAAATTTTCATTTTGCCAGGAGTGTTTTGAGCCATTTCATAAACTACCAGATTGTATTGTGTCCGCCCCCGGGCTTGCCATCTACAATTCCTCCTGTGAGACCGAATTGCATACTGCTGCAAATTCATAAGGTTTCAGGGTCGATTTTTTGCTGAAGCAGCTGGATGACATATTTCATCCTGTTACTTTTTTCCCCGCCATGTTATACCCACAGAATCGAGATACTATAGTTTTGAACTTGAGGCACTAGACGTTGTTTATACTCTACGTCGTCTCCATACACATTTTGAAGGTATCCAATTCAAAATCATCACCGATTGTAATGTACTAACTTTGACATTGTCTAAGTGTGTCCTAAATCCGCGCATTGGCCAATGGGCTATGGAATTTTTTATCGTTCAAGTGACAAAATGGCGCATGTTGATGCGTTGAGATTGTATTCGTTGGGAGAACTGAAGGCCGATGGCCAGTGAGGAAACCGAGGAAACGCTCGTCTAACTCGGTCGACGAAGACAGTTCATCGCTGCTCAGATTTCGGAATTGGAAGACGCGGTCAACGGACCGAGACAGTGCGAGGCGCTGTTTGCAGGAAACGAAGGCCCGAAAGGGGCTGTAGTGCTAAGAAGAAGAAGATGAGATTGTAACCTATATTATTACATGTTCACGTGAGCTTGCAGATTACTTTTGCCATACCTTGTTAACATTATAATAAGTTGTATCAACAGTAAATAAAAAATTACCTGGAAAACAATGAATTATCATTGAGAGGATGCAGAACATGCTTGAACGATCAGCAATTAAAAAGACCGATAATGTCATCAGCGTTTACGTCATTACGCTTGGTTGGAAATGCTTCGAATGTTCAAGATATATCGGTTAAGCTTTACAAAGTGCCATGACACACATATGTTGACTAGTAGACACGTGAAGTAAGTGGCGTAAGTACATGCGAAGCGATAGTGAAAGTCCTGAAAGTTGTTACGCAGTTATAGTGAAAAATAATTAAGATAAAAATCATTTTCGTTGACAGTAAAAGTAAGCAATGACAAATAAACATTTTATTCAAAACAGAAGACAGTTTCCACTATCAACAAAATTTGAAATGAAAGCCGGAATCTATTTCCACTACTATCTAAAACTCAATCAAACCTATGAGCTAAAATAGGGCAACCCAAGAAGTTGCAATTAGTGGCTTTAAGATTAGTCTTGAAAACATATCCGGTAGCATATTAGGAGTACAAGCGGCTTGCCTCTGACGGGATACGTATGTTAAAATATAAACCGCAGGAAACTAAATACGAATACTAATCCATGTATGAATTTGTATATTTAGGTGCCAGAATAACGACAACGGGCAATGAAAGAGACAAAATACGCCGAAGAATACAGCTCGCAAATAAAATATTTTATTCAGTATTGACGATCTTGAAGACCAGCTGCATATATACAAAGTATAGAAATCTGTGATAAGGCCTGTGTTATGCTATGGGTGTGAAATATGGACCATAACCCAAGCATCCGCAAATATATTGATCACCTTTGAGCGACAGGTCCTGAGGCGAATAATCGGAGCGAAGCTAGACGGGGACCAATGGTGAATTCGATACAACCATGAGCTGTATGAAATTTTTGACTAGCTGGAAGTTTCAACGATTATAAGACTGTGGAAGCTACAATGGGCTGGGCACATGAATCGTATGGACGAACAACGGATACCCAAAAAGGTATTCGTTGGGAGAACTGAAGCCCGGAGACCAGTGGAAAAACCGAGGAAACGCTGGTCTGACTCGGGCGACGAAGACACTTGGAGGCGCTTTTTGCAGGAAACGAAGGCCCGAAAGGGGCTGTAGTGCTAAGAAGAAGAATCCATGCTACATCCGACCGACGAGCCAGAGAATAATAATAATAAAGATGTGTTTCCTCTCTTTCTTACTATCGAACGTAATTAATTTTTTGATTATTTTAGCACTGCAGTCCCTTTCGGGCCTTTCCTTAGAGATAGTTAGAGTATCTCATTATCTTAATCTAAAGTATCGGCACTCGAGACGGTGATATGGTCAGCACCATGTCTTGACTGTTGATCCGTCCACCTAGCTGTGATATGTTGTGATTTTAAACCAGTATGTATCATAACACAATGAGTCCGAAGAAACACTCGAAACAAATCTCATTGTCACTTATGGGACTAATACGTAATCTATAACATTTAACGATTCCCATGATCTTCAACCGTTAGTTGTTATTTCATAAACATAATAAATATTTCAATAAAGCTAACGCTATGGAAAGACCAAATTAAAAAGATATTCAGTTAACGAAATCTTATTTTACGCTTTGTATTTATTATAGTTGATTAATTCATGGCTTTTATGGAGGTCTTTTAATTATATTTGTTCTTCTTAAATAGCGTTCATGATGGATAATTTTGCATTCATTCCATCCACAAACAGAATTGAACTTGGCCGAACAAATGATGAGGAACGTATGCAATAAGTTAGCTTATGGATGCAATTGAATAATGTTTAATATGCTTCAATCTAATTCAGTGCACAATGAAATAAGATTGAGCTAGATTGACAAGATTGGAATGCATTTAATGAATGTATACTCATGAATACGTCAAGTCTAAATCACCTTAGGAAAGAGATTTTATCTGCATATCTAGAGCGTATGTTAAAATTATTAACATTGAATTGAATAAAATTATTAACATGAATTGAATGAAATTATTAACATTGAATTAAAAGCCTAAACAAATCTTTCATATTGCTGTGGATTGCTTGAATACCTACCTGAAACGGCGACACATTCAGTTGTTGCTCTCTAGGCCAACGCCACAAAGTCAAAGTCAAAAGCGCTTTATTCAATACTAATCGTTATAAATTTTAAAAGAATATAAAGCCAATTCAAAACAATAACAATACAAAAACTTAATGGCCCAATGGCTCTCAAAATTTATACAAAATCAGTTAATTACATTTTATCAAAAAAAAAACCACAGCAAATTCAAATTAATTAAGATTATTACATATTTTATGATTCGATTGGAAAGAGGAGAAAAAACCAACCAGCACTATTCAAAAATTACAATTTTAACACAACAGTGAACTTTAATCCTTCACCTAATATGTTATAACCTAATTCTAATGAAGTTCAATCAAAAACTTTATCTATCTATTGTGGAAAAATCTTACAATATATTTTATTCGAAGTATTGTCCATCGGAAGCTACAACATTTCCCCATCTTTCAGGCAATTTATGAATTCCATCCCAATAAAATTGCGCCGGCTTGGCGGCCAAAAACGAATTTATCTAATTTCGGATGCCTTGCTCTGAAGTGAAGCGTATTCCGGTGAGGGGGTTTTGCCTCGAGCGAAATAAATGAAAATCAGACGGAGCAAGGTCCGGTGGGTCAAAACTTCCCATCCACTATTTTCCAAATAGTTTTCCACGGATCTTGCAACATGCGGCCGAGCGTTGTCATCATGAAAAATTATAGCCTCGTGTCTGGTCGCATATTACGGGCGTTTTTCGATGATGGCACGCTTCAAACGTATTAATTGTGTTCGGTACAGGTCACTTGTGATTGTCTGGCTCAATTTCAACAACTCATAATATAATGGCCCCTTCCGATCCCACCAAATACACAGCAAAACCTTGGCACCGTGGATATTTGGGTTCGCCGTTGATTTGGCTGGTTAGCCGGGCTTCACGTATGACTTTTTGCGCTTTGGATTGTCATAATGGATCCATTTTTCATTCCCAATCACGATCCGATGCAAAAATGATTTCTTTTTATGGCGCTCAAGCAGCATTTCAGACATACAGAAGCGCCGTTCAACGTCTCTCGGCTTCAAAACATAATGGACCCAATAACCTTGCTTTTGAATGTATCCGGCGGCTTCCAAACGTTTCGAAATGGCTTGCTGAGTCACTACCAACGATTTGGTAAGTTTGTCTTGCGTTTGACACGAATCCTCATCGAGTAGCGTCTCCAATTTTTCGTCTTCAAACTTTTTTGGCAGTCCTGGGCTTTTTTTGTTTTTGATGTCGAAATCGCCACATTTGAAGCGTTGAAACCATTCAAAACACTGTGTTTTCACTAACGCATCGTCGCCATAAACTTCTACAAGCAAACGATGACTTTCCGCAGCAGTTTTCTTTGCAAAAAAAAACTACCCAACATAACTTCCCGCAAATGCTGTCTTTTTCTCCAATTTTCGAAGCTATTCATCGTGACTTTTTGCGCTTTGGATTGTCATAATGGATCCATTTTTTATCCCCAGTCACGATCCGATGCAAAAATGATTTCTTTTTATGGCGCTCAAGCAGCATTTCAGACATACAGAAGCGCCGTTCAACGTCTCTCGGCTTCAACTCATAGGGGACCCAATCACCTTGCTTTTGAATGTATCCGGCGGCTTCCAAACGTTTTGAAGTGGCTTGCTGAGTCACTACCAACGATTTGGTAAGTTTGTCTTGCGTTTGACACGAATCCTCATCGAGTAGCGTCTCCAATTATTCGTCTTCAAACTTTTTTGGCTGTCCTGGGCGTTCTTTGTTTTTGATGTCGAAATCACCACATTTGAAGCGTTGAAACCATTCAAAACACTGTGTTTTCGCTAAAGCATCGTCGCCATAAACTTCTTCAAGCAAACGATGACTTTCCGCAGCAGTTTTCTTTGCAAAAAAAATTACCCAACATAACTTCCCGCAAATGCTGTCTTTTTCTCCAATTTTCGAAGTTATTCATCGAGAAAAAAAATAATGATGCACACAAGATAAAATTGTTTTGTTGACTGATTTTGATAACTGTCAAATGTACCTTCAAAATGACATATGTATACAGTTCGACCTTTCACGATATTTGTTAGTACGGACATCTAGCGTCAAATTCCGGGTATTAAGTTGTACACCCAATAGCTAATATCTCAATAATTCATAATATACTATCTAATAATAAAAGATCATTCCTATTTTTTGAAAATTGTTAATAAACTAGAAAATGAAGTTTAATACGTTGAACCGAAATTACATAGCAAGGAACGCAAAAATTTCTCTTTTAATCATTCACCCTGAACGTAAATTGTCCCAAATCGGACAAATTGATAGAGCAATAAACATAAGGTGATAATTTCTTTGGGCTATTTAATACACATGACCAAGTTCTTTATAGACAAAGTAAAAATAAAAAACATTTTCTGTTCAGATTAGATACTAATCGACACCTCATTGCTAACAAGATAAGCAAACAGTAACGAATTCAAGTATTATTTACAATAGCAATTTCTTCTGTTTGACGAAAAAACATAACAAGCTTCCAGTATGATTGTCTTTAATTTTTCTAATGATAATAATTGCGAGCTTATCAATTTTATATGTTTTTTTCTCGAAATACTTGAGCTTGTTCGCAGTTACAATATTTAGAGGAATACGAGTATCAGTAAAGGAATTAATTCATTTTCACATACAAAGTCGTATCTACAAATGATTGTTAATGCTCAGTACACTATCAAACTAATTCTTTTAGATTATCGGCGAAAGTGTTGGATTAGTTGCTAATTTGATGTCTCGAAAAGATAAAAGTATCTGCTAATGGAAGGCATTAAATTAAATTCACCTCTAAGTCCGTTAATGACTTTATTTTGATCTGAATTAAATTCAGTTTCGAAATTTATCTGAAGAATGTGAGAGAAAGGTCGAAAATGTTGAGAAATGTCGGTGAACATCAAATGATCGCATTCTTGATAGCCGAACTGATCCACCTTTCGTCAATCAATGGAAATTTCCGGTGATCATACCTGAATGATCAACCTTGAATCCGTCGCTCATGAATGCACAGTTGGATGACCGTGACGAAAATTCCGCGTGTAGAACACATTCGTGTTTCACATCATCACGTGGAATCGTGTTTACAATGTTTTTGAATCTCCCTAACGAACCTATTCTTTCTCAATGGAACGAAACTGCGTGATATTGTTCGTACCTTTTCTTCAATGGACAAATTTACATATGTGTATATGTATATGCACATATATAGAAGTGTTAAATGTACGTTTGTAAGAAGTTTTTGCGTGCGATAAATTGCGTGCATAATATTCTACGTGTGCGAAAAATTCTCTTCATTGGAAGGTGAACCAGCGTGAACTGCCAAACTTGTTTTCATTGAGTCTGTCCTCATCAAAGTCGTCCCAATCCCATTTCATCGAACCACTACACAACTTCGAACACTCCTCAGGTGAGCTAAGATTTGAGGGTATGAAATTCTTAGCTGTACAGCTACAATATACTCGTATGATTTCAGGCTGGCAAATTTGGATAACTGGTATGTGTGAGATACATGTGAGCTCTAAAGCGGGTATATTCTCACGCATAGTATACTCAACTTCTCACGTGCGGTGCATTTATCGAGACAGTGGCGATAGTAATTATTCGCACATTTATTAAAATCGTTCTATTTTTTGCCTTTGTGTTATAAAAATGATTAATTTCTATCGTTCTGATTTGATATTTGCGAGCAAAAATTTTAAAATATTGGGATGCATGTTCGGCAGCTCTATACGCTATCAAGAACAATGGGATGTGCCGGTCCCAGTTCCTTTGGCTCTCGTCAGCCATCTTAGCCAGGTGTTTATTGAGTGTGCCGTTGAAACGTTTGACCATTCCATCGGGTTGGGGGTGCAGCGGTGTTGTCCTCGTTTTTCGTATTCCGAGCAGCTCGCACACTTTGGTTAAAAACTAGTGACTCAAAGTTTCGGCCTTGATTCGAATGTAGTTCACAAGGTACGCCGTACCTACTGACCCAATTCAACACTAGCTGTTCGGCTACAGTAGTTGCTTCCGGGTTGAGAATGGGGTAGATATCGGGCCACTTGCTGAAATTGTCGGCCACAACCAGCGTGTATCGATTTCCCCATTCGAATTCAGGAAAGGGTCCTGCGTGGTCAACAGCAATCCTTTCAAAGAGTACACTCACGTTATAGGTTTGCATTTGTTCTGTCAGTTGTGGCTTTGCGTAAGCGCAAATTGTGCATCTACCGCACCAATCCTCTACATCTTCTCGAGCGTGGAGCCTGTAAAACCGTTCCCGCAATTCCGCTAAGGTCTTGTTAACACCAAGGTGGCCTCCCGAGGATCCTTCGTGCATTTCCTTAACCATATCGCGGATTTGGCTTTTGGTAAGTATAGTTTGCATCCTATAGGAGCTGCCATCCGCCGTTTCCCATTTCCGCTTGAGTACGCCACCCTCCACTTGTAGGGAGTGCTATTGTGCCCAATAGCTTTTCAGGGCTGCGCCATGCATCGAAACGTCCTTCCACTCAGACCGCCCAGTTGTCTCCTTCCATACGAGTAATGGTCAGATGTCCTCATCAGCTAACTGGGCATTTCGAATCTCCTCCGATGACCAACCTTCATCGAATTCGGCAGTTATCACTCACAGATTAACGGTCGGCACCTTTTCCTCAATCCGTCAGCAATGCTTGCAGTTAGCTAGACATCGGTTTTCTTCGCTTCTTGCAGTCTCTTTGAAGGTGCCCCTTTTCTCACTCAATTTCCACGCTCTCACACCTACACTCGTCTGTCCCTAGCTCCCGAACCGGGGCAGTGGCACAAGTCACATTTTTTGCTGCCTCAAAGTTCAGACTATAAGCCAATGCGTCCTTAACCGTTTGTTTTTGAGCTAGACGCACGGCTTGTTGCAATTTCTGGTTCTTTAATACGATGATGAATGGTTCTGTTGCTGAGTCATCTCGATGTTCCGGGACGTAAGCTGGGTAAGCCAAAAGTGCCAGTCACTCAATGTCTTGGGCAAGCTGCTTTAGGGTTTCGCCAGATTTCTGCAGCTGTGACCGATAAATCTGCTTCAGATGATTGTCTCCATAACGCATGTCCAGCGCATTCATTATAACAGCCAAGTTTATGTGCAACTCGACGGGGATAGTCTGCAAAAACTCGGCAGCTGGGCCTCTACGAGCTGCCTCCAATTCCTTTTTCATTTTTTCCATCTCATGGTCGATTCTCTCCTCGACCTGGCTGACCTTCTCCGCAACCTGGTAGATCTTTTCCTCGACGCATTTAATTTGGTTGGTAAGACTATCGAGCTCCGCTTTTATATCGGTTGACTGTTTTTGCAAATCTGCCTTGATTTCGATTGCCCGTTGGTCTAGCTTCGCTGATTGTTCATTTAGCTTCACAGTTAAACTGGATGACTGTTGTCGCTACTCTTGCTGTATCAGCATCGACATTTGCATCAGCGCATTTTTTGGTTCCTTTGATTTTGATGTTTCTGCTTCTCCTTTAAGCTCCAACATGGTCAATTCATTGATTTTTAACTGCAAGCTTCGTGGTATTTTTATTATTTCGGCTTTTTTCCACCAGTTTCCACGTTATATTTCACTATTGTGCCCGAACTGACTGGTGTGGCAGTTCCTGATGAGTATCGGTCACCTATTACGAAACTGCGAAATTTTTAATGGTACCAGCCATATGCTAAAATCAGTCGGTGTCCACCGAGCTTAATGTTAAGTTGATAGCCGAAATTATCGGGTGAAAGAACAATGTAGTTCTTTCACTTAAGACACCAGCATTCTCTGAACAAAATTCATTTCAGTTCACCACCACTGCGTAAAGTGGAAATTATATATATATTTTTGCAGCACTGCCATGTTGTATTTATATATATATATATATATATATATATATATATATATATATATATATAAATATAAATATGTATATATATGTATATATATATATATATATATATATATATATATATATATATATATATATATGTATGTATACATACATATACGTATATATATACATATATATATATATATACATATATATATATATACACATATATATAACATTTGTTGAAAAGAGAAAAATAAAGAAAGTATCGCTGTATAGAAAAGTACCAGTCTTCTCCTTTACCTTCTAAAAGGTATGGGGCCTGAAACATTGGTGGGATCATCCGAAAAAAACGAGCTAGCTACCGGGCGAAACTTCCTCTCTTCTTTTGTTTCAGGGGCTCTCACCTGCGATGGTTGGCCTTCCACTTCTCACAAAGCCAAGGTATCATTTTTGATTTTTGATCTGTTGGGACGGTTGGCCTTCCACTTCTCACAAAGCCAAGTCATCATTTTTGATTTTTGATCTGCTGGGAAGGGTGCGAGGGGCATCAGTACCACTCGGCTGCCCCACTCTTTTTGTGGGTTGTGAATATCCGCGTCAACAACGAATTCATGTCCGACCTCACGCGCGGGTAATTCGGAAAAGTCACCGTGTCTCATTGATGCATTATCCTTCTGTTGGTTATCTGGGCCTTCAACATCTGTCAAATGCCACGCCACAAAGAAAATCGCAAGTGTGGAATTTTTCGTAGTAAGTCCTTGTGCCAACGGAAAGAACCCACCCCATTACACCACAACGCTTGCTGCCAGCACATATTTTTCAGTCACTGAGCCAGCAATCCACCGCTGCAATCCTGAACGGACATATAACATCACTCTGAAACACTACAAATAGTGCCCCCAACGTGGAGCCCGAAAAGCGCGGCTGTATCAATAGTCGTGAGCCATGATATAGACCACCATCTCTAGGGTATCCCACTAGGTGTCGAAATTTTGGCGGGCAGGTAACGACTGAAGGTTACTGCATTAACTGTGCCCCAGCATCCGCAACAGCTTTCGAATTTTGTGTTGTCTTTGGAAATCAATATCATTTGCATTTGCTTCGAACTATACATTGGTGATTTACCACTGTTTTATAACTAACGAGGCCAAGTGATATTAGAGTCACTGAATGTGCTCGAACGTTGTTACTCAACATCTTTTGCGGTGAGTTCTGATTCGCATCCCAAAGCAAGTGGTGCCTGGTTGTCTTAAACTACACGGATTATGGTTTCGCGTGATTGGTGGCGTAGCTAGTCCGTGGCTATCCATGCCAAAACACGCGCTGCTTGCGGGTCAGAATCAAACCTGGGCAGATGTACTTTTCTTAGTTAACGCAACTGACCAAGAGACGAATTCATAGTCTGGACGGTTATAGCTTCTTTACATTCTAATAAAACTTATAGAATATAAGGAACTTTTAACTTCTACAACTTCGTAGAACTACAGCCCCTCTTGGGCCTTCGCTTCCTGAAAATAGCACCTCGAACTGTCTCTTTCCATTGACCGCCAGCGCTTCCTCGGCTTGCCCACTGCACTCTGATCTTCAGTTCTTCCAAAGAATACCTTTTTGGGTATCTATTGTTCATCTATACTATTCATGTGGCCAGCCCATTGCAGCTTCTGCAGTCTTACAATCGTTGAGACCCCCGGCTCGTCAATAAGTCACTAGTAGCTAAATAAGTATAACACTTCGATTATTCGCCTCCGGACGCGTCGCTCATAGGCGTTCAATATATATGCGAATGTTTAGGTTAGGATCCATGTTTTACACTCATAGCATAACACAGGTTTTATCGCAGATTTCTATACTTGGAGCTTTGTTTTCCTGTGTATAGGGTTGGTATTCAAGATCTTCAAAACTGAGTAAAATATTTTATTTGCGAGCTGTATCTTTTGGCACATTTCGTCTCTTTCATTACTGGTTCTCGTTATTTTGGTGCCTAAATACACAAATTCGCTATTATTTTCGATATTGTATCCGCCAAGTGTGATATTTTGTGTATTTGAGGTATTTTTTTTTCGATTGCGTCTTGAGCTTTGTTTTATTTTCATTGATTTGTAGGTGTACTAGTTTTGCTTCGCTGTCAAATTTCAGGAACAGTTCTTTGGCAGTTTTTAATAACCGTGTCAAAATGTCAACGTCATCTGCATAGGCTACTTCTTGCCTCGACTTGTATAGTAATGTACATCGTGTATCGAAAGGTAAGCTACCAGATCCATATTGAATAGCAAAGGTGCCAGCTCATCTCCTTGCTTTAGTCCGATATTTATATCACAGTCATCAGGGAGTTGGGTATTGATGTAGACGTGGGAGGCTGTCAACGTGATTGTCATTTTGGTAAGACGGACTAATTTGGCTGGGATGCCTAAGCAAAGCATTATTTGGTACGGTACTTTACGACCAATACTGTCGTATGCTTGCTTAAAGCGAATGAAAATTTGGTGTACGTCTATGTTAAACCCCCAGCATTTTTCAAGTATCTGCTTGACAGTAAACAGTTGGCCTATTGTCAATCTAACTGCTCTAAAACCAACTTGATATTCCCCAATAATACTGTTGGCGTATGATCCGATTTGATTTTCTAAGATTTTTGAAAATATTTTGTACGCTGTACAAAGTAGTGATATGCCTCTATTATTTTCGCACTGTAGCTTGTCACCTCTTTCGGCATGTGTTCTTGTTGCCAAATATGCTGGATGACTTTGTGAATAGCTTTATGAACATTGCTACCACCATATTTGATGAGCTCCACTGGAATCTCATCGATGCCCGGCGTTTTGTTGTTCTTTTGGGATTTGATGATGGAATAAACAGACATCTATAGGCTCCGATGTTGTTGAGCTGTGCGGAGGGTCAAGGAGGTTCTTTAAACATGATGCCATTCTTTCCTTAGTCTTGGTTTCATCAGCGATGATATTGCCGATGCCTTCACGACAGAGCGTGGTTTTGGGCTGCTAACCTCGTTTCAGGCTTTTCACTACTTTGTATGCTTGTCTTGTGTTGTTGCTCGCTAGACTTACATCTATACTCCTCAATTGGTCGTCAAAGTATTTTATTTTCTTGATTCTAATAATCTTACTCGCTACTCTTCTGAGATTTTCATAATGTTCTCTCTTCGTCCTGGTTTTTCTACCGACATATTTGAGTTAGCCTGTCGCCCAACCTCGATTCCGGTGGCATGCTTATTACTTCGATTCTGTTATCAGGCACGGAAGACTCGTCTTCACCTTCTTACGTCCCCACGAAGGAGGTATAAGTAGGATTTAGTAGCAGAGCTGTAGATATATTTACAGTTACTAGCATTTCTCGGCATTTAATGTCCCATTTTAGGGGAACCATTAAGCCCAAATGTGTGACCCCGAGAACATTTATTATCATTTAATTGCGTACACAATAAATAATACCTATTGCCCTCTATTGGGTTAAGGATAGCGCTCTGAATTAGTATCTATTTAATCTAAATTATCCGTTGAAGATGTTTAGTGTTTTCGTTAGATATAATAAGCAAATGGCGTTTGCTAGTTTCAAATAGTCTTTCTGCAGTACTATAATTTTGGTTTTGTTTTTTAAACGCATGAGTATTAAAGTGGTAACGATTTGAGATATTGTTTTTGCTTAACTTGTAGTAATAAAGCAGTAACCCAATTAGTTACATAAGAAGTACTGATGAAATAAAGATTGATATATGAGACGTTTGAATGAGCTCGAAAGATTAATTTTTTGTTTGGTTTAAAATGTTATATTATAGGATGATCCAATTTTATTAGTAAAAGACCGCGAAGTTTTAATGCGAATTAAGAATGAACAGAATAAAGAAAATGCATATTTAAATAGTTACATTCGGTATTTCCATTTGGTGTTTGGAAACTGACTGGGTATGGGACCCGCCACGTTGGCCGGCCCCTCCGCTATAATGAGCTAGCCATCGGGCGAACTCACCCCCTTTTTATGCGTTACAGGGGCGCTTGCCCGGGTAGATTCTATCATATAATTCTATAAAATAAATTGGTCACATTTATATTTTCCATTTAAGGGAAAAATTCATACAAATTATGTTTGTATGAGTTTTTCACTTAAATGGGAAATATATGACCACATCTACATTTGGATCTTGATCCAGTTGGGAGGGAGTGAGGGGCACCGCTTGTAATGATTTTTGTTTCAAATCGCTCGAACGAAGAGATTTCCCGAAGGAAATCTGAACCACCCTCTCATCGGTTCTAGACCTGAAGTCTGAGTTGTGCCAACGAATGGTACCAAATGGTCAACCAGTCCGTGCACACGTCATCTATTCCACGGTGTCTGCTTGTCTGCCAGCTAGTTCGGAGAGGATTTCGGTCACAGGTCTTTCGAATGGATTACGCTCGATTACATTGTTTCAGCCACCATCACGTGCCCGTTTCGAACGCGTCAAAAATACAAACATACGGAAACGAAACCTATCTCTACTTTATTCCGTATTTCTTCTATTCATCCAGTCAACAACAAATACTGTATCTAATTCCGCCTTCCCGAATATCACCGACGCGGTACCGAAAAGATCCTACCCTAACGCGAACTTCGAAACAACCTACTCTAACAAAAAAACGCAAAACAAATGATATTGCCGCGTACCGAGCGCGGCGTGCAATCGACCATCCGCGGATTTCTACAACCCTACCTTCGTAACGGCATACTTACCATTCGCTATCAGTCCTGCTGGTAAAGAAGAGTCAGCTAGAAAGGAAATTCATATTAATTTTTTTTATTATTATTAAGTCTGTATACCTCGAAATACATTTCAACTAACCTAATACTGTAATCAACACCGAAATATAGATCAACTAAAGAAAGATTAACTATTTAGTTTCTGTTTGTTTACTGATAACTTTACATAAAACAATTTCGTGATAAAAACTGATATCTGAATTTATAATGTTTTTTGTTCTAAATTTTAAAAATAATATTTTTAATGTGAAGCACTTTTATTATCCTAGTAATTGATTTTTTCTTTTTTCGCACATTTTTCATTATTTTGTCTCGAACTTTCATTTAAGCTTGCGTGCTTTCAGTTTTTAGTTTCAAAACTTAATTTTTCCAAAACTACCGAGAAATAAGTGCTAATGTGTGATACAAATTTTAGATACAATCATTTTTTTCTAATAATTATTCATTTAGATAAAGTTAAATAGAATGATTATTCAATTTTGCTATAAACGTAACTAGTGGCAGCCATTTGTAGGTAAATAGTTATAAATAGCTTTAAGAAAAAAATCTGATCCCGTTAATGCGAAAAAGTTTTTTTCCCTTTTCTTTCTTTTTAATTTATTTAAAATTTGGGAAAATATTTCGTTAGAAATATTTTTGGAATGTACAGTCCTTAAAACGGATCTTTTAATGCAAAAACTGCGCTCAAATAGAACTCAGAAAATTTGAAAACCTATTCTTGCTACCTAGCAACTTATCACTCAAAAATTTTTTTTTGTGTTTTTAGTGTAAATTGAAAATTTAATTTGATTTAATTAGTGTAAATTGAAAATACTTCTATTCTTTGATAAAATACCTAAATCAATCTACAGTATTGTTATTTTAATGGAGTCAAATGCATGCGTACTGATCAAACGCATTTAAATGTTATTTGATTAATGTGATTCCAAATTAATTCATCATAGAGGTTCAGGGAAAACAGTTTTTTTTTCGTTGTTAGAATAATTCTACGAAGTAAGTGCTACCAATTTGATTCAACTTACACCCGAATACTATGTATTGAGTGGAATTCACTTTATTAAAAATGCTTGACAAATATCTAAGTCGGCCAGTAAATCATAGAAATAGGAAACTTAGATATTATCAAGAACACTACTATAAATTCGTTGAATGAATCTAGTAGGTCTAAACGATTCCCGACACAAAAACCTAGCTACCACTATTAAATGGAATATGGTTTTACAAACCACTTCATACAGATGAAAAGAATTGCTTTTAAACTGGCGTAATAATCTCAGACTAGATGACTTTAAGGCAACTAATTGAATTCCTGGCCGAAACCGATCGAACATTGGAATTATGAAGAATTTACTTCAATCCATGTGAATTATCGCTCACTGGAGGATTCAAATGGAGCAATGAGTTATAGTGATACTCCTAAACTAGTCACTTGTGCTATTCAATTTACAATTGATTTTCAAAACCTCAATCAAACAAAAATTTAACGTACAGGCCTCTGTAGAAGGTTGAAAACAAATTCATTCTTTCAACAAGGGATAGAACTTTAGTGGCGATTTGTAAGATTCGTCCTGCATCATCTGGATAATCCTTAACAATTAAGCTAACTTTGCTTACAATAACGCTGTTTACGCTAATTAATGGAACATGACACATTTTCCAAGAAAACAAAACAAGATTTTGCTATGACTCTTACTTGAGCTATCTTGCGGCGTGAGTGGTCTCTCTAAGACTTTTTGAATTACTGCTATCCCATCATCACGTTCCTGTTCACTAATAGCTGATAAATTGTAGACTCTTTCTGCTGTAAATGATGTGAAACTATAACCTTGATCTTTCGCCCCAATTGGCGCTCCAACACGAACACTAAAGCCATCCTAATTATGACCTAGAAATATTTCTCCTTTCGCATCCAACGGCTCATCATGGTACATTAATTTCCGATTATCTAGAATATACCAGCGCCGTTTATATCCATCACTGGACCGTGGACCTATTTTTAAAAGCTATCCTTCTTTTGTGAAGTCACGTGTAAGCAAGCCTACTAGTTCAGCCTCACTCACCTGTTCGGAAATACAGCTATTTAAAAATATAGGCAAATAGGGTTGCAGTTACTGTATACGTGACTAAACCGGGAAAAAATATGAGGCACACACAAGTCTTGGCCACAGGGAACCGGCCCACAGTAGACTCACCGAACCAAATTATCGCACAGCCAGAAACGAAACTGAAGCTGGTAAACTTTCGTCCCATGGGAAGGAAGGCGGCGGCGCATTCAAAACCAGGGCAGAGGCACTTCAATAAAGCTAAATTAAAGATGGGAAACTCGAGAACAACTCCTATAGCTATCTAATCCTTATTTGCAACACTATGAGCAAACTCCTTCGCTTAGCTGCAAAAATGAAAATTGCGTAACTGTAACACCGCCTAATATTTTCAATGCACCTCCGACAGTGAAACTTCAACAGAACTCGAGAATGCGCGAACTGTTCTGCGTTGCAAAAAGTATTACGTGACACTCCCAGGCAAAACTGAAGTAGGATGGGAAGTCATACGGTGGCAGATTGCATATGTATTAGTCGCCTACTGATGGTCATGTGTGTGGTAGTGAGGTCTGCTGCCATCTGGCTTCTCATCCAACGTCAAGTTTCACACACATGATCACTTTCCTCTCAGCTGACCAAAAGCGGTTCAGGAACAGCGAGAGGTTAGCGGGTGCGTTCCGATTTCGTCGACGTCGATAATGACTGACTAATAATCGCCAGTGGCGTAGGGCCGATTCATTACACGCTTCCACCTGCATGCCCCACTCTTATTTGGGGGCCATAAGTATCGTCGGTAACGATGAGGTTTGCTTTTCTCCCGGCCCAGTTTGTTACTGGCTATAAGCAAGTTCAACCCTCAGTAGGTTACCTCAGCCTCGGCACCAGCCGATCGACATTAGATCCTTGCAATTCATGAAAGCGAAATTTTTTTGTAGTGGGTACTTGTGCTGGGGAAAAGAACCCGCCCCACGACACCGCAATGCTAGCCTGCCAGCGCATTCACGCGTCCTCAGACAAGGCCAATCTTGGCGCATCCCACCATCCTCTTTCGCCGAGGCAGCAGACCATCGCTGCAGTCCTTCGCGGAGACTTATATCTACCTATTTCACTACAATTCTCAGCTTTTACCGCGTGGAGTTGGCTATGCTATTAGCAGCAGTTTTACGAATAGCAGTGATGTTTTCACTCGGACGTGCTGTTTTTTCTCTGGTTTATTATGATCAAGTCAACAAATTCTGCTGTTTTTTCTCTTTAGTAGAAATTAATGGTGATTTTGGAACGATTTTGAGTCATCCCTTGTTCAGTTGCTTATCACATTGCTATTTTTTCCTCGGATGAGTGATTATGTATGTATGCCATAAAAATTAAATGTACTAACTTTGCATCTATTTATTTAATTTATTAACCTACAATTTTTTAATAAATATTCTCAAGTTTTTAACCGTCCATGCTTTCGCTGCATCACTGTTACTCAGTACCGAAATTCTTCATCATCTTACCTTTACCTGTACCCATACAAACATATACACAATGACCATGCATCCATCCATAACGATTCTATTGTTATTATTGTTTCAGATTAGGGGTCGAAGGATTTTTTTTTGCAATAGCGTGACTACATGAGTAAAATGTGTTATACAACAAATTCCAATTTTCCAATCAGCGGCGGCACGCGGTTCCTCAAACTCAATGTTATGTGGTATGTGCGGAAGAAGATACGAGTACTTTCGGTGTTGGAATTGGAAGCATGTAGCTGAGAGCCGCGGGGTCTACTATACATCTACGGATCACTGCCGCGAACGCGCTTGACAATGGTGCCGAGTCATTCGTCACTGATATATTATTCATACGACGAGCAGCGGGATTGAGTACGGTAGACAGAAGTTCGCTCACGCTGGAACTCAAAAGCGCCAAATCCAAGTATTCCGAAGTATCTCGTACTCTATTGACTCAACCGCTACACTAGATACTGATACTACTCGTGTGCCGCCTATACCCAATGGGGAGCTATACTCGTATTAGGGTAGCGGTTGAGCGGGCTCTGGTTTTGTCATCGGAAGATGCATTGGTAATCCTCCGCGCTTGGTATCTTGGTATTCCCTGGGCTGAGTGCTAATCACGCAGTAGTAAGTGGAATGCTGTGCTCCGATTCGCATTGAATGTTGGATACCGCGAGGAATCTTTCGGAAGTTGGTGCGCCAAGATCGGTTGTATTGAGCAGCTCGCGTGATTCAATCGAATCTAAGAATCTAATTCCCATAATCCCATAACCGTTGGAGTTAACATCTTGGACAAAACGCACGATAAGAAAAATGTTGTGTTATTCGCGATAGCGGGGCTTATCTTTAGAATTAAATTGCAAACTTTGTTGTTTTTGTTGCTCGCAGGACGCAAGGGACGGAGGCACAACCCGAAACTCTTGTTTCCCAGAGGAATTTTATAACCATCTGTGCTTAGTGAAGCAAATATTTGCGTCTTACATTTCGGCTCTAGTTTAACGAAGGAAAAGGAATTCGCGCGCATTTTCGCTCCGAAATATTTGAACTGCAAAAGTTGCGCGTAAAGAAGTGCTGGTGGTCGTTTCAGTGAGTTTTGAGTGCTAGCTATAAAACTACAAGTGCTGTAAACGCTCCAGATCTTATAAATGCTGGAGAGTTTTCTCTTGGAACTCGTTTAATTAAAAACCACTTTGATTTGGTGCCACCTTAAATCTTGTTTTCACTTTTTCGAATTTCAAGTGCTTGTCATGTTGGTACTCGCGTTATACTCGCAGGCAACAAACAAGTGCATTTAGAAAAACCTGCAATTGATCAGACACCGTGTGACAACTTGTCCGATCCACATATCGTCGACGTCGTCGGTGTATCGTTGTCTCAATGATAAGTGAATGCGAGAAGTTTTGAGAATCCGAGTCTTTGAATGTGATCTTTTGGAAAAACCAGTGCTGGTCGTTATTGTGCTGTTAAGACCTTGTATTGGATTTGATCGAGAGAAAAAAGTTCAAAAATCGTTTTGTGTTAAGTGCATGCCGGTTTCAGTGAAATGCGATACGTGAGACGTGGTAGTGAATACGAATAGTATAATAGTGGTTTGATACGAAAACAATATTTTGCGGTTTATCGAATTCGGTCAAAGTGAAGCTTAATTGCAACCGGCATTGAATGGACCAGTTGAATTTCAGTGAGAAATAAAAGGTATGTAATATTTATTGTTGTTGTTTGTTCAGTTATTTTTTTATGATGATAACAAATATTTCGTTAACTTTGAGGCATTTCTAAAAGACTTCGCACTGAAATTACGTAGAATATGAGGTTCTAGTAAACGGTTCTCATAACAATGACTAGTCATAATTTCGCGTGACTGGGAATAAATACCTATGTCTGTAATTTATTCAGGTGCTAGTTCACTTTGCTAAGAATAATTTTTTACTAGTTGTGTTCTTTTAAGCATGACACAGCATGCGTCGTTCTATTGTTTTCATCAGCATGAAGTGCATTATCCGGGTCATTTAATCTTCTAATGTCTCTGTTGTAAGCATTATGTTCGAAAATTTCATCGCTACCGTTGTCACATTGAAATCATTTTGTGACGAAATAGTACAGCTTCATTATTATTCTGGGATGGTTACAGGGGCGTATGTAGACGAATCAAAAATTTCTTAAGCCCGGTCTCCAGCCAATAGCGCCCGCAGAGTGTTTTTCCGGGGGCAAACAGATATACATTTCCGGGGGATGGGGGAATGGAATAGTCTCACCAAGGAGGGGGTCCAAGGGCTCTTCTCCGGTAATATATTTAAGATTAAATCGGTTTAAAACGTTTTTTAGCCTGTCTACAAGCCGTAATTCCCTGTCAATATTTATATTGTACAATACACTAAAACCCGGATAAGTGCACATCGAAAATCCAGAAACTTTTTGTGCACTTAACCAGGTTGTGCTCTTATGCGGGTCGCGCAGTCATTTTGTTTATTTCGCTTGATTTGAAGGTTTTTTATCAGAGAAATATTTGAAAAGTTTTCATATCATCAATGTATTTTTATTCTTAACAAAAATAATAAAACAGAATTCAAATTTTCCAGATGCAGATTCTATAGAAACGATTATTATAAAGAACACTGTTATGATTGTATGTGTTATGTTTAAGATTATTTTTTATTTTTTATTACGAAAAAAATCAGTTATTTTCATTTGGATTACATTTACACTCGTACATTTCATCAGACTTTCTTCTACTTTATCTATACATGCTAAGTCTTCTCCGATTATGGTTACGTATTGCTTAATTTTAGAGAGGAAATTGAATGCATCTTGTAAAGTTAAAGCAGCTGAAGATTCTCCAGCGTCCTCTTCAATTAGCTCTTCATCATCGAAGTGATGTTAATTTTCAGATCGAATTTCTTTGACGATTTCATCTTCATCTAGCTCCCCAAAACAATCGAGGTTGTCATCGCAGGTTAAAAGTTCATTGAACTGATCCTCTGCTTTCGGCAATTCGATGATTTCTTCTTCCCTCTGAGTAACTTCCACTCAGTGGCGGCGCAAAGGGTGGGCGATCGTCTACGGCGTCGCGCTATAGAGGCCTCGCGCTTGAGAGCCTTTTCTAACAGGATATGCAATTTTTACGCAACTCATCTTGCGCAAATTTTTAGTGTTATACACATAATGAACCCGCCATCATAAGTCACAGTGTATCCTAATCAACACTTAATAACTGAAACCGATCTAACCAGTCTGTGTAAGACATACGTGATGCGCCGTCTAATTTGATCCAAGGACCATGGTAAATGTCCCAAAACAGGTTTGAATCGGCCATAAGGTTATTTCCATCTCCCCGCTACTTCTGAGAAAGATCAGTGTGACCAGATTTAGTAGATTTCTACTTTTTTGGTAGTTTTCGAGGCATTGGAAACAGTTTTTAGCAGGTGAAATAAATTTGGTATATTTTGGTAGAATGTACAATTTTTATTAATATATTGTATTTTTCCCGCGTAATATAGGCACCCTGTGTAAAACTGCTTTCAATACCGGGGAATCCCCTTTCTTTTGAATCAGAATTCAAGAATTGCACCATTCTTATACGAAACGAGAGAAAAGTTTCGGGGAATCCCCCCATTTCCTCATAGTTTTCGCATATGTTTTGATAGTTGACTAGTTTAGTTACATTTCGTGTCATACGTGTGGAATGGATAACATTAGTGAACTATTTTGTGTTGAAATTTGTGATAAAAAATGAAGCACTTGCAAAAGCAAAGTTATCGTGAAGAGTGGGAGCAAGATCCATTGTTTAAAAGCTGGCTTTGTAAATCAAAGTTGAGCAATAAAAATGCTCGGTGCAAAGCATGCAATTGCGAAGTGCTAAGTAGATTAGCGTCTTTGAAGGACCATATGGCTACATCAAAGCACATAAGAAGTATGAACGGATATTCTGGAACTTCACAGGTATGGAATTGACGTATATACATATCGATTTTTTAGTTCTGGTCGTATGTTTATGTGAACTTTTAGGGATAAAGTTGTGATTTATATTGTTGGTTTTGAAAGTGTTCTTCTCGTTGTTCATAGAATTTTCTTTCATACATTAACTTCAGTCTCAATTCCGTAGTATCTGTATGATCATTTTAAGAATTGAGGCTGTCCTTTTTCCCGTTAAACGTTAAAAATATGTCACTTCAGATAATCATTGTTCACATCTACGTTTTGAAAAGATGTCGATTATTTCTTGAAAACTGCTAGGGTAAGTGGACAAATAAAGAGTCCATGAATTATGGAATGGAAGGTGAATATCTGGAAGTTATGAGGATGGTTTGACAGGCATGGGATTAGTGTCGGAAAAGTTTCCTTTTATATAAATCTCAAAATTTAATTTACTACCTTCTTTAAATAGCTTAAAATCTAGTGAGTTTGTGCTATTTTTACCGGATAATACTCTGAACTCAGAGCGCGTTTGCCTGTGAATCATTTTACCTTAGTTTGAAACGTATAAAAGTGGGGAATAAATCCAATTCAGAGAATTAAAAGAAATATAGTTTCTTGACGCTGTAATCCCATACTCGTCAAATCACTCTTGGAGTACCAAAGTATTCATGTCCCATTCCATGATTCCTAGAATTTTCCTTTCAATTCTACTTTCTTTAGAAGCTTTCAACAAGGAACCGACAATTATTCTTTATATGGACGATTTACGTAAAACTACCCATAGTATAAAACCTGCAAAGTTTGTCAAATGTCTCAGATATTTCTCGGTTTATTTCTATGATTACAGATTGATACTATTTTCAAAACATCGACGATTTCAGAAGATATAAAAAAAGTAGAAATCAGCATTGTAGCAGCCTTAGTAGAGCACAATATACCTTTTCGCGCAATGGATCATTTAAGCGAAGTAATTGCTAGGTCATTCCATGACTCCGGAATCGCAAAGCGTTTTTCCTGCAGGAGAACAAAATCTGCTGCCATTGCCTACAACGTCTTAGGCAATAGCTTTGAAGAAGAATTGCTTGCAGAATTACGCCCAGACCCAGAAAATGAGACTGAGAAAAGTTCAGTATTTTCACTCATTATCGACGAGAAAACAGATGTTAGTACTAACAAAGTACTTGCAAAAAAAAAAAAAAAAATTCGAAACAAATGCAGTCGCCTCATACAATATTTTTGTGCATGGTGAACTTGAAAGGTGAAAGTGCGCAGGATTTGTTTGAAAGTTTAACCAGCGCCTTAAATGAAAGAAAGCTTAACCTAGCAAATTTGATAGGATTTGCTGCTGATACCACGAATGTTATGTTCGGGGAAAGGAATAGTGTAGTATCTGAAATCAGGGAAGTAAATGCTCAGTTTATTTTTTCCAAATGCATCAATCACTCAACACACCTTTCGGTGAGTTATGCTTGTAAAAAATTACCTCGTTCTATAAAAAGACAGAGAGAATTTGTAAGTTTTCAAAATTTTACCGATACTGCGACACACCGAATGCTTCGGCATTATGACATAAGATGGCTTTCTATATACGAATGCATTCACGGAATCGTAGAGCAGTGGTCTGCGTTGAAACTTTTTTTTGAAAGTGAGTTTTTAGGAAGTAGAAATTCAAATGCCACTTGTCAATTTATATTTGATCATCTTAGTAGCGAAGAGACAAAGCTTTATATTTACTTTTTAGATTTTATATTGCCTATAACAAATAAGTTCAATATAATTTTTCAAAGTGACCAAACGGTTATTCACAAAACTCAAAGAGACTTAAAAGACATGATGAGTTCCATTTTGAGCTGCTACATGAAAACTAGTTATGTGAAAACGACATCGCTTTGATCTTTAGATTCAAAAGAAAAGATGCATTTTTTACCTTTAAAAAGCATATACTTAGGTACAAACGTAGCAATGACATTACATTCTCTAAAAGATGATTTACGAATGAGACCAAAGCTTGATGAATTTCTTAACAGATGTCAAACATTTTTAATTGAATTAAGTTCACAATTTTTGCAAAGAATGCCTATACAAGATGACCTTTTGCAAGATTTATCATTCCTCGACCCCCAAATAGCAGTATATGGCGAATTTCTTACTTTGAACAGAGTGCTCCAACGGTTTCCTAATTTGGTACCAACAGAAAATATACAGACTGTCGATAATGAATATAGAGAATTAAAATTTGATGTTTCCATTTCCAATTTATTATCCAGTTCTAGTTTGAGCACTGAAACATTTACAGTTGATAAATTTTGGAGTAAAGTCAGCAAAATCTCTGATTTGAATGGAAAACCCAAATATCAAAATTTTGCTCGATTCGCTCAACAAATGACGATACTTCCTATATCTAATTCAAAGGTTGAAAGAATACTTTCAGGCCTAAATAGAATTAAAACTAACGATCGGAATCGTTTCAAAATTAAAAATGTAGAGGGAATAATGCATACAAAAGAAGGATTGCGAAAGATTGAAAAAGGATGTAGCAATTTCGTACCCCACAAAAACATGATAAAATTAATGGACTAAAAACAGCTGTATGAAAGCATAGACTAAAGAAGACGAGGAACCATAACTCCTCCAAATATTTTATTTAAACTTGAAATAGCTTCTTACTTTAATATGTAAACCAAAATTGTTGATTTTTTTATAGTAAACATTGTTTTCTTATTTATATTGCGTTTTTTAATTTTATTATTTTGACGTAAAGGTGAAAAAATGAAGTAGGTTTATCAGTGATTTTCAGGTTTGCTTTCAGTATAATTTAGTAGATTTTAACCTGCACCAGCAGTAGATTCCTCAAATAAAATCTGGTCACACTGGAAAGAATCGTCAGTATTTATTCATGTGCGAGGCCGAATGCTACATGCGTTGATGAACATGGCAACGGCTATCAAGGGAGTTCCGTACCTGCAAATGATTCTGATTTCGGTTGTTTCATGTCTACCTCCACTCTTTCTCCAAGGCTTGCGAGACAAAGGAGAGTACCGTCAGCATTTCTATCATTTTATTGTGAGTGAGAATGAGTTATATTGTGTTGAAAGTTTGAAAATTAAAACTATTAAATTAATACGTAGTGATTGGTGATCAGCTTGATTTATTCAAATTGAATTTCAGTGAGCTACTTAAGGTAATTTTTCATAAACTTACTGTAGACATGTGGTTTGGTATGTACGTAAAAACAAAATTGTTATTAGTGTTAATAGATTCAATATACGTTAAATGATTTTTGTCATGTCACGCCCAGGTCCCAAGAGAGATAGAGATATGGGGGGAAAATGGGGATCTGGGTCCGCAAAAAGACAAAAGAAAGCTGAAAGGTTCTTATCAGATCAAGCTTTAGGTTCACAATTGATGAAATACCTTAAAAAATACCTCATGGCATGACAAAATCAAATGAATTGATTTCTTTTAAGTCGGATATTGTAGCAGCCAATATTTCATCCAATTTGGAAAGTACTTCAGATGTATTGAGTAGTAAGCTACATTCGGAAGTAAAAATATCATCAAACTCTACCCAATCAGAACCTGAAGTAGAGAGCGGAACCCCTGAAGGACAAATAAGTTCTCGGTCAGTTAACGGTGATGAAAGCGATATTATCAAAGAAATTTTTATCCAGAAACGTGGTCGTTTTCCTAATCGATTCTCACCGTCATGATATTGTTCAAAGTGGTCTAATGCAGCCATCAAATAACAGCGATAATGGTTATCCCAAAGATGATGATCGTAGGCACTTTTCTCATTTATATTTTTTAAGAAGACTCTGTAATGGTGAAACTCAACATCGTCGCAGGCTGGTTTATTCTAGTTATCAATACAAAGCTTACTGTTTTCCGTGTAGACTTTTTAGCAATTCTAAAACTCAGATGGTTCAGGGTGGATGCTCTGGCTGGAAACACTTAACAAATATTTTGTAAAGACACGAGAATGCCAGAGAATATATATCATTTATGTTTCAATGGCTAACATTTGAAAAGCGAATTAAGCAAAACAATAGATATCGAAAATGAACGGCGAACTCACGAATCTCAAAAATGGTGGTACAATTTATTTGAAAGATTAATTGACATCATTAACTTCTTAGCCTCACATAATCTGGCATTCAGATGGCAAAGAGAATCTCTTAATATGGACTGTAGTCAAAATTCCGGCAACTTCATAGACTTATTCAAATTGTTCTAAATATGATCCCACGCTTCGACAATACATGAAACCACGATATTCAAAATGAGTTGATAAGGCTAATGGCGAAAAGAGTGACGGGAAAAGTGATTCAAAGGGTAAAAGTGGCGAATTATTATTCTATTTTGCTTGACTGCACAAGATACTATAGTCGAGTTGAACAAATGTCTGTCGTTTTACAATTTTGCAACATAACAACCGGTAAAATAGAACATTTTATTGGGTCTCATGTTGTCGCTGAGTCAACTGGGGATTATCTATTTAATGCAATACTTGAAGAATTAGGAAAAAATGGATTAGATATTCATAATTGTCGCGGCCAAGGGTACGACAATGATGCGAATATGTTAGGCATAAAAACGGAGTTAAAATTCGAATTTTTAATACGAGTGTAAATCCGCGGGCGTTTCTTACACCCTGCAATTGTTATTGTTGGAATCTTCTATTAGTAGATGCAGCTCATTCTTCCGTGGCAGCAAAAAACATTTTTTGGGTTTATGCAAAAAATTTATTTTTTATTCGCAAGGTCAAGCAAATGCTGGGAGTTTCTCAAAGGCAAATTAAAACTTATTTTAAAACTTTTATCAGACAAAGCTGCGAAACAAGGATCGAAGCAGTTAAAGCCATATTATTCCAAATTGATGAGGTTGCTGTTGTATCGAGAACTCAAAAAATCACATAGAAGAACCTGATACACTCAAAGATTGTGATTCAGTTCTAAAGGAAATTCCCAGCTTAGAGGCTGATATACCATCAAAGTTGGACTCCGATGCAAGTATTAAGGAGTTTAGTAAAGCGAAAATTTCTGTTTATTTAATTTTTACTGTTAAAGTCTAGTCAGCAAGTGGTATCATATTGAAGGAGCAGGAGTAGAATAGTCAGACAATAAAACTCCGTTCACCGATTTATAGAAGTAGTATACAGTGTCCAACTAAGGATTTTTCAATTTTAACTCGCATTGAGAAAACACTTGTCGACGAGACTCTGATTTATTTATGTTAAAGTAAAAATGTGTACTTTTGCACGAATAAAAAAACCTGTTCAAATTGTTTGATTTCCATTATATTTTTCCAATTGTATCATTGTCGGGCCTCGCGGAGCTTATCATACCCACTTGAATTTTTGGTCTTGCGCCGGCACTGCTTCCACTAATGATTGATGAAAAAATACTGCCTTGCGAAAGCAGCTCTGGTTTGTTGTGGGCTTCACCAACCATTAAGATTTCTTTACAAAATTTATCGCTTGAAAAACATCGAATAATTTGCAGAAATTCTGACTTGGTGAAACTTCTTCTATCGCCAAGATTTGTTTGCGGACTATTTGTTGCCGATAATATGCTTCAAACGCTCGTTTAATTCCCTGATCCAAAGGTTGAATAATGGCAGTCGTATACGCTGGGAGGTAAACAATTTGGGGGATTGTTTGTCAATTTATTTCCAACCCAGCAGCCAAATTCACCGGTGCTGGTGCCGCCACAGTAGGAGTCGCTGGTTCTGGTGTTGGCATCGGAACAGTGTTCGGTTCCCTGATCATCAATCCATCCTTCAAGCGACAGATGTTCGCTTTGTCGGAAGCTTTAGGCCGGTTCTGTCATATGATGGCCCTCCTGCTGCGCTCCGCTTTCTAGAAGTTGTAACGCAGAAATTGGAACATCCACACGTGCAGAACCAGGACTTGTCGCGTTTATGTCACGATTTGTATATCTTTGCTAGGATGCTGGCTGGGTTGTTGTTTGAGCCCTTGTGAAGTAACGAACGTATGGATGTACATCACACTTGTCCGAATTACAAAGCGTAGTTAGGCTAGATAGACGATAAAGCGATGGCGGCGACAATGACGAGAACTAAAGAAATGAGTAATCGGCTCCTAAGGGTGCAAAATGCTGTGAGTAAAGTCAATAGCTTATAAGGACTTCTCTCGTAAAGAACCCGTTTTTCTTTTGGAAGGGAGAAATTAATAATGTAGTATAATTCATATCTGCATTTAGCTTTGGCAAAGGTGCAGGTTAATTCGCTCACAAGCGATCCTCCTGAACAGAAAATACTACCTTTTTTCCGTTTCCTTCTCTCATTCAATGCTTGGTCTAATCAAAAAAAAATCTATTAAGTTCTTAAAGTAAAAGGCTTAACCACAGAAAAGAAGTTTTCAACCTTCAGGAGTACTGATTAATATTTGTTTGCGATTCATGTTTTAATAGAGCCTAAGAGTTATCATACGGATCATCCGCGCAACTTCTTAACTATGAGTAAAAATGAAAAAAAAGCAATAAAACAAATATTCACAAAAATTAAATAAATTTCATTCAATTCAATTGTACCTAACAGATCACGGGCATATTAAGCAGAAAGTCATCTGCAAATTACATGAGAGGGAAAAAATTTTTTCTTGGCAATCTACGGGCCTTATCAGGTCACAATATTTTTCTTTCTTGGGGTCAAATTTTTAGGACTTAGATTATACGGAAAATCTGTAGGGTGGGATGCAAAGACTCGTGGATCAAATCGGGCTGCGTGCCACACGAAGAGAGAAGCGAGCATCACCCACTTCGGTGAGTGATGAGCCGATCAGAGCTCGGAAGTACGATTCCTTAATCTGAAGGTGAGCAATTGCTTGCCGACACGGATGATCGCTCCGTTCTAAGGAAATGCGTGCCTCGGGGTTGAGCAGGCCCACGCGAAAAGTTTCGCGATGCTCAACAAAAGGTGTTGGATTCGAGGTGGCTGATGGTGTAAAGCAAGTCGACCGCTAGAGTCGCAGCCCGTGGCAGGGTTCCAAAGGGTCGTGCCCCTAAGGAGAAAAAGCTTCCACTTCGAGTGGTAAATTTGCTGCTCCCGCAAGGGGGGAGGTTTGGCCGTAAGGCTCAGGAACTCCTAAGCAGTAGTGTGTAGGTCACTCAGTGTGTTGTACCTAACAGATCGAAGAAAAGAATAGAATTAATTGTTATATTTTAAACGAAAATATGTTATCACATATTTGATAAATCGGCGCAAATTCACGACTCTAATGTCACTTCCATCTTTCCTTCTTGTTGTCTCATTTAGCCATCACTGCTCTACCTTTTCCATTTCCCTCCCATGTTCGTTCTTTGCCGTAACAATTCACTTAATAAAACAGTGGTACTGCAAATACCGAAAAAAAGGAAAAAGGGAGATTCTGAAACCAAAAACAAAATGATCTTACAATGTAGAGGTATTATTTTAATTTAATAGCTATTGATGAGATAAAAAGAAAAAATATATAAATTGAAAGTTACATTAAAATGAATTTATATATGAAACAAAAAAAAAGTTGTGGCTGCTTTCAAAGGAAATTATTAAATACTATAATGATATTCAAGTAAATTTACTAGAATTAATTCTATGATGTATGGAGCAAGATTAAATAAGCGATGAAACAGGACTTTCAATGAGAAAAGTCAGAAAAAAGAGGAAAAATTACCTTGTAAATTTGTATTTTGAAAGAATCCACCCTTAGCTTGTAAATTAATGAAAAAAAAAAAATAATATTAGGGTTGTAGTTAGTAATCATTTCATATTAAATTTATGTTTGTTCTCTTTTGTTTTACGTTAAGACTTGCTTCTTAGTTAATTCCATTTTATTGACTAGCGATATTCCATACTTCAATGATTTTCTCTCCCGAAATATTTCGAGCTTTAAGAAATTTTCAATAGAAATTGTGAAACAAGTACCATATGACGGAAAGTCAATCTCCTGCCGCAATTGAATCTCAATGTAATACTTCCCTTGTATTGTATGTATTTAAATCTGAAGTTACTCATATTGTACGTCATCTTATATTTAACGAAAAACGAAACGAGCACGCAATACAAAGAAAAGCGAAATCTTTCATTCGAATAAAGTTTTAAATAATTCTTTATTATTTGAATCTCTGTTAAGTGGAGGAATTTATTGATAAGAGTGCAAACTATTGTAAGGCTTTAATGATCGAATAGATTTCCATAGCATTTAGATTCGATTCTGTTCTTCAGCCGAAACAAAACAAAAAGCAAGCAGCTGTTAAAAAAATGAAGAATAATATAAACAAAATGGATTGTTAAACGTAAATTGTCGGTCTTTCCATTTCGCGCGATCAGACCGGGCAGGCTCTTTCGTTCATATGGGCTAGCCGTCGGGCGCACTCCACCGTCTTTTGTTATTTAACAGGGGCTCTTGCCGGGCAGAGTGGCCTTCCGCTCGCGTGCCCTTTTACGGTATAGACTTATGTGATTCGATCACATAATTCTATAACATAAATTGGTTACGTCTATATTTCTCTTTTGATGGGAAAGTTCATGCAAATTATGTTTGTATGAGTTTCCCACTCAAAAGTGAAATATATGGCCACGTCTACGTTTGGGTTTTGATCCGGTTGAGAGGGTGTGAGGGGGCACCACCTCCATCTGGATGCCCCACTCTTATTTGTGGGCCATAAGAATCGACGGGTAACGACGAATTCCCCTTAAGTCCGTCTGTCTTCGCTAGGTCCAGCTTGTCCTTTTTCATCTGCAATCGCCAACCCTTAGTAGCTGGTTACCTCCTTTTTAGGGTATTGTAAAATCATTTTACAATACCCTACTAAAATCGCGTCCTGTTTGTCCGTCTGTCCGTCCGTCTGTGTGTCACATCACTTTTTCTCGAAAACTACATAAGCTAGAAACATTAGATTTTGTAAGCACGTGTGAAGTGATGCCCTCTTCAAAGTTTCATTACAAAAAAATTTATATGGTGTTCAAGGGGGGTCTTCCCATAGAGGGGAGTGGCCTCCGAAAAAAAAGTTTCACCGCATGTAGGCAATATGGGTATCAAATGAAAGTTCTGGATGAGAACTTTCCAAAACAGGTTTTAAACTGACAAATTTTGCTTTGAGGGGTGCAGGGGAAGGGGAAATGTACGAAAATGTTGTGTCCCCCCACCCTCGTGATTGACCTTTGACCCGAAATATCTGAAAAAATCACATATGTAACTTTAGGAGTACAAGGACAACAAATACCTTTTTTTTGTGGTAGGGAGGTGAAGGCATTTACGCCCGCCGAGTGTGGAAGTGTGGGACTCCCATGGAGGATACCTTTGGACTACCCTCCCCTGTCAATGTGAGAACCTAGCCTGGAACCGTTTGACACATTACTTCGGGCCAGGTCTCGTTTTGTTACGCCGTGGGGCGCCTTCAAGCTGGGGAGTCCCTTTCCTAGCGGGAGGGGAGAGGGGAAGAGGAAATGCCAAAAGAGCGATCCCCCAGCCCCAGCGCCTCTGGCTGCTGTGAGCCCCTTTTATATTTTAGGACTGCCCGAGCATAATGTGCCACCTGGTTCCATTTGTCAACCGATTTTAGCATTACCGCAACTTTATTATCCGGGGTGAGCTCTCCCGTCTCCCTGTAGAGTTTCCTTTGCAGCCTGACCCATTTTGTACACGCAAAAAATGTGTGACAGGCATTGTCCTCCTCTCCTGGGCAAAACCGACAATCGGGAGACCGTGACTTACCGATCTTGTGCAGGTAAGACTGAAAACACCCGTGCCCGCTCAAAAGCTGGGTCAGATAGAAGTCAGTCTCACCATGTCTTCGATTTAGCCACGGTCTCACATCCGGGATGAGGCGCGCAGTCCACCTTCCCTTCGTGCAATTCCCCCAAGACTGCTGCCAATCGTTGAGCGAGCGTCGTCTCTCTTCACGGACAACCATCTCCCTCGCATCCTCGTTTCGGCGCAGGTAAATAGCGCGGCGCTCTCTAGCAAGGAGGGCGACAGGTATCACGCCTGCAATCACTCTCACCGCCGAGTCAGAGACTGTTGGATACGAAGATGCTATTCTCAGTGCTCCTCTTCTCTGTACCTGTGCCAATCGTTTTCGGTATACCTCCTTGCTGAGAGCGTCGCCCCATACCTCTGCTCCGTACAGCAGCACTGACCCTACAGCACTCATCAAGAGGCGTCTTCTTGATGGGCTGGGTCCCCCTACGTTGGCCATAAGTCGACTCAGGGCCGATATTCCCGAAGCAGCCTTCTCAGCCGTTGCCCTGATTTGCCCAGAGAAACTCATCTTTGAGTCGATCAGTAGCCCCAGGTACTTCGCCGCTGGCTTTGATTCGATTAGTATGTCTCCAATACTGATCATCCTTACTCTAGGGATTCTCTTTTTTGTCAAGATGGCCACTTTGGTTTTCTCCAGTGCTAAACTGAGCCCGCGAGCAGTCATCCAGTCCCTCACTCGGCGCATTAGCATACCTAGCCTAAGTTGCGCTTGTTCAACGGTGCGTCCGGCGACCAGAGCCGCAACATCATCCGCATAGCCGACCAAGCGCGACTCATCTGGCATCTTAAGTCTCAGTAGCCCGTCGTAAGACACGTTCCACAGGTCCGGACCAAGGATAGATCCCTGGGCAACACCCGATGTAATGTCCATCCTTCGTTGGCCCTGTGTCGTGTCGTAGAGCAGGCTTCGGTCCTTTAGGTAGTTCCTCAAAAGCCGCATTAGATATTCTGGAACTTGAAAAGAGTTTTCCAGCGTGTCCAGAATATCCACCCATCTAGCGGAGTTGAAGGCATTCCTGGCGTCGAGTGTCACCAACAGGACGATCCGTCGCTTGGTGCGACTATATGCCTCTGCCTTTTGGACCGCGTTCACCACCTCTGCAATCGCATCAATGGTAGAACGTCCTGCTCTAAGCCCGTACTGCCGAGGAGATACAGGTAGGTCCCCAGCAGCATGAATCGCGCCAGTGTGTCTTCCCTTGATAAGTTTCTCTAGGACTTTCCCAACCGTGTCTAGCATGCATAACGGGCGGTATGCAGACGGCGATTCGATATTTACCTTCACCTTGCTGATCAACACGAGCCTCGCCACCTTCCATCGTATCGGGAGGCCCAATCCCGTAGGCAAGCGTTGAATGTGCTGAGCAGCAAGTCAGGACAATGGTGATAGACGAGCCGCAACACCTCAGCTGGAACACCATCTGGACCTGGAGCCTTCCTCGCTTTCAATGAGAGGACTGCCTCCTCCAGTTCCAGCTGTGTGAAGAGTGGGCACTCGACTGCTGTTTCACCATGGACAGTGTCAACACGGACGGGATGGGCGGGGAAGAGTCCCCGCACTATCGCGTCCATCTTTTCCGCGTCATGTATACAAGGCTTCCGTAGGGCACCAAGTTTCCCCATGACCAAACAAATACCTTAGAAGTCGAAATTCGATCAACTTCGTTAATAATAGTACATTTTATAAATTTTACGTTTTTGCCCATAAAATCGAAATGGGACCCTTAAATTTCCGAAAAACTACAATTTAAGTTTTTTTCAGAACACATACAATTGTATTCTGAAAATTTCATAATAATCGAACGATAAACAGCTGCGTTATAGCCGATTGAATATTTAACAATTACAACAACATTAACACGTGATACTAGGGAGATACACGTTTGCAACGGACCTAGCCACTATAAATATGTAGGGATTTTGATAAAAATTTTAGAAATGGTTTGTAATATTGATGTGTTATCATGACTAATTAAACGACGGGGTCAAAACACTTGAAACAAAATGGCGGCGAATATAAAAATATAATAACCATAATGATTCTTCCAACTCAATTTATGGAATCTGCATATTAGTAAAGTTTTGATATGCAGAATATATTGTTTGATTTACTAATTGTTTTACAATACCCTTCTAGGAGGAGCATTCTCCTGCTACTTCGACTTGTTTATTACTTTTTTTCGGCTTCTATGGGCTTAACGAAGCTCTTTGTTTGTAAATCATTCAGTTCTGAAATTATTTCAATTAGTTTATCTTTATAATTTAGTACAGAACTTTTCTGATGGAATTTGGACAGTTCAGAGTAAATTTGTTGGGCAGTTCTAGTGCTTTTGAAATTATTGTTAATACTATTTTCTAAATCTATATAGTTGTTAATTGTAAGACTGCCTAAGACTGTTCTTACATTTGGATTTAGTTTAACATTAATGACGGAATTTAGTAGCAACTTCTGGCTAATTTCGGTTGAGTAACATACGAAATTTTGACAATGGCCAAGAATGGGGATACTGAAATCTGACATTTTTTGTCTTTCTTCTATTCTGCTTAAAAGAAACTCCTTTGCCAGATCATGGTCATAAAAAAATTTACTATAAACGTCCCTCCAATTTTCCGAGAAAATTAATTCAAGATCTAAGGGGTTTCAAATTCTTCTTTTAAATCTTCAATGTATTTTAATTTCTCTCTTAAAGTTTCTTGCTTATATTTTCTAGGAAGTGTTTTTTTAAAAGTTTAAATAGATTCTTTCTATTTTATTCCATGCAAACATATCACGATAATTCGAAAAACTTGGGTTTCGTATGTTATAATTAATCCTATTTATTAAAAGTTTCTTAATTCAGTTAAAATTCATAAATATTAAATAATTCATCAAAATTTAATTTAACAATTCAAAATAGATTCTGTAAAATTTTATTCAGGTTTCGCTTTCTTCGATTGACTCCTAATTTGTCAACGTTCCTTTGCAAATCTTCAATTAGTGACTGAATACGATAACTATTTTCCCAAGTTGGTGGATCGTCGCCTTGAAGAATTGATTTTAATAGTTGCATCCTCCTTCTCAACTTGGCTTGACATCCTCCTCGATTTTTCCTTTTTCGGAATTTCGATTTTGGGGATGCTCGTAATCAACTCGTCTACTCGTTGTTGTTTTTTTTAAAGATATTCCACCGTTATGGGCAACGGGCCTTGAATTGGAAAATTGCAGTTCAACGTTTTTTTATTATTGTCCAGTTTTTGGTCGGCAGGATCGCCATGTGGTGATACTGGTATGTGAGAAACTCCAGCCATTGTCCTGTAGCGACATTTTGTTTATTTTTATATTTATTTATTTTATTTTGAGTTTCTTTTGGACTAATTTTTGTGGGAAAAAACACTTGCATTTCGCGGAAACAAATACAAGCGTAAAATGCCTTCCTATTTGTTTCCGACTTAGATAATTATTATCTTGTATTTTATATTTTCCTATTTCGATATTTTAATTACTCGCGAAATTGGGGAATGCTGACACAAGCGTGTGACGCCTTCCAGTCTGCATCTACTTAAGCGAAGGAGGAATCTCATGCGAGCGTTTTCACACCCCTAGCGAAGGATATATTGTTTATACTTACGCAATAATGACACCAGCGTAAACAAGAGAATGAGGATTTTATTGAAGTTCTTTTCGCCTTATATACTAACTTAACGTAACAGTACTTTATTTTCACTTAATATTTAATTTGCTGACATTTTTACATTAATTTTATATTGCTGAATACACAATGGCAATGCTTAATTTATGGCAATGATTAATAATTTTAAATTATGGTAATGCTGAATTTATGACAATGCTTAAAAGTTTTAAATTACGGTAATGCTTAATTTAGCACAAGAGTCCGCCATATTGAATGACGTTTGACAATCATCAGATTGTTTACATTATGCTATGATTGTGAAACATGGACCCTAACCCAAGCATCCGCAAATATATTGAACGCCTTTGAGAAGATATACATAAGTACTATTTAAAAGACATAACACATACAAGTATATTAAAATAATTCTGTTTTATTTATCATATGCCTGGTGACGAGTATAACTAGTGCGGACTAAAAAAATCGCTATTTTTCACTGGAATGTTGATCTAAAGTTTATCAACATACATGAAGATGATTTTACCTCTTGACCATAAGGTTAGTTGCCTGACCTATTTGTTCATCAAAAAGAAGCTTCTTTAGAATGATGCTAAACATCTTCAATCTTTTCCTTTATTCTTCAAATGATTTCTTATAATAATAAGAATCTGTTAGATACGCATGTACATAAATATTTATCCCCGCTCTTAAAAAGCTTCGAGTATGAATTGTTTTGCACGGCTCATTACTTTGATCGTAGTTTTCCATCGCAATTAGAAAGATATGCGTCTTGTCTGCTGACAGGAAGTATTTACACCTGAACATCGATGGAACGGTATGATCACCTTGGCGGTCACGTGAATCACGTTGAATCTTTAAACAAAAATTACTTACATATAAACATTCACATGTAAACCTCGTAGAGTCCCACTGCGATGGGTAGCATTCCTTGAAATCAGATTCATCAGAACTTGATTCGTGTGGTATTTTGTTTCATAATAAAATTGCTTGTCTCCAATAGTTTGTTTTCATTGCTTGGAATCTTCTTTGGTATACTCGCACGCTTGCACTCTTGGAAAGTCTCACGATAAGCACTTTATATAAAATGCCATAAAATTGATTACCCATGCGAAGCATTTACTCATATACGAGTATATCCTGTATACTCGTACATCTTTAGTATTGGCATACGGTACACGAGAGTGTAAGCTATGTATGACGAGTATGTAATACGTAGTACCATCAGTATTCAACAGGTTAGTAAACTTGCAGCTGAGAAAAACGATTAAATTATGATGTCATCATCATCGCAATCCTCACTATCATCATCGATTTCATGGTTGTTGAGCTTGAAGCCGCGAGAGAGAGGCGCAAAGTGTTGATGTTTTGATATTGAAAATAAAATTAAACACGTGACGCGTAGCCATTCATTTCTACATCGTTATTTGTTCGTATATACGATGAAAATATTAATTAATCTTTCTATTTCGTCTTCATTCAAGTCGGCATATGAGTACATACTCAAATGTAAAGAAAAACAACATCATAGTAAATACCGTATTTATCTCACTGTTGTGAAATTTTACATTTCATTGGTGGATTACAAATGGTAAATAAATTTTAATGCAAAACATTTGCAGAGCGCTCAATTAAATAATTGTCTGTAATGAGGAGGTAGCAACAATAGCGAACTAACTCGATTAGAAATGGTTGTTGCGTGAATACTCATATTTCACAAGAGTTAATTTCACACTAACCACAACAGGTGACATTGCCGTTTAATCTTATCATTAATTGTTGCTATAATAAGTTGACTTGTGTTTGATAATATGTCGGACGCGAAATGAATGATAGTAACAAGAGTGTTGTGTATCACGTGAGAAAAATTTGAAACGAGTGACGAAAAGTTATCAGAGATACAATGTGGAAAAAATGTATTGCTTCCAGTATCTGTGTAAAGAAGCGGTTGAGCGGGTAATGACTGCATGGAACTGGTTAAAACGACTGATAATTTGTGGTCGAAAAATTCCCATCCAACTTAAATTTCTGTACAAATTATACATATTTAGAAGCAGTTGTTTTAAGAACATTTAAACAAACGAATAGACTTGGGTACGCTTCTGTCAGAAGGGTTTTGGGGTCAATGTATGAAATGCACAGTTTTAAGTTAGGTAATTATTGCAAAAGTAGTCTGTGTGGTCTAGTGGTTAAGAGCATGAACGCATAAGCCGAAGGTCCCAGGTTCAAATCTCGTTGGGAGCAGCGTGATTTAGTTCAGGGGATTTTTCGGACAGACTATGAGTGTTCACTCAGTGGTGATATGTACTGATTTAATCAGATCATATCATAGCTTAGCTGGCACACGGGAGCATGGTCATAACCAAACCAACTTTCGAGAAAATCAATACGGTCATGAAAATGAGATACCCTAACTATCTCTAAGCGAAGAACCGAGAGGGGCTGTAGTGCTACAAAGAAGAAGAATTATTGCAAAAACTCAAAGAATACTTTCATGATATATGTATTAGTCGAGTAGTTCGCCCCGCGAACTACTCATAACTCAGCAATGCATACGAACAAATTCGTCCACAATGCGTATGATGTTTTGGTGGCAGTATTATGCCACAAACTTTTTCGCATACCCCGCGTGGCGATACCCAGCTGATATTGGTCATCCCTACACCATTCCGATCAGCTGGAAAGTATTGGAATGACAGATATCTGCTAATACTCACCACCTGATGTCCTCAGTTTGCGGGGTATGTGGGGTTTAGCTAAATGCGATGCGCGTTCCCCATACGAGACGGAAAGAATAAGTTAAAAAATATATAATAACTTTATTAGCAAATAAAAAAAGAACTGAAATCAACCTGTCGAAAGTTACATGATTACGCGTGTTGTTGCGAATTCTGGCGTACCGGCATTCTTCCATTCGCAACTTCAAATTGCCGCCGTAACATATCACCTTCCTTTGGGCATTTATACCTTTTCCCCTGTATATTTATTTAATTTTTTTTAAATTTTACCAATTTCCCTATAATTTTAATTTCCACATCATCACAATCCTACCCTTTTCCCTTATTTTCAATTACAAAAATTAGTAATATAATAATAATTTTAATTTTCCCATTAATAACACTCCATACATTAATTCCCATTAACAAAATTTCATTCTATACATTTTCCCTAACAAAACCGTTGGTAGCGTCGCGGATTCTCGACCGGGTTCAAGTTCCCCAAGCGCGGAGAAGCACTCTTTTTGGAGTATCGGCAAAAACAATAGTTTCCGTATATAGTGAAACCTCTCTTCGTGGATACCTCTCATAAGCGGGCACCTCCCATAAACGGACAGAATTCATACACACAAGTTTCTGGTTACGTTTTTGGTACAATATTCCCTCCGATAAGCGGACCCTCCAATGAACGGTCGCGGACACTGCATTCATATACATTTCATCCAAAATGCCTCCCACAAGCGGACACTAAGCACTGTCATAAAATGATTGCAATATATCTGTTCAGTCAGTGAAATTTAATGATTGGTGTGCGTCGTATATAAACTGTACGAGTATCTGTGACTAGAAAATCGTTTAGGAGTATTCTCATATTCTTGGTAAAGCTCGTGTGTTTGTTTGCTTTTTGTTTGATTGCAAAGCCGCATCATGACCTCGCGAAGGAAAATCCTTTCTTTGAAAGAAAAAGTGTATGTTATAAATACAATCGAGAAAGAAAAACTGTCGATTCGGGATGCAGCTAAGAGGTTTTTGTTTTTCAACATGATAGAAAATTGACAATTTTTGCAAAAAATCATAGTCTTACTAAGTTCAATATCGGGAAAACACAGGCTGGAAATATTTAAAAAATAAAAAAGCTATTCGGTTACAATGGCAGTCTGGAAAAAATATAAACCAGAAGAAGAGTTTCCTTAAGCTCCGTGGTCCTCAAATAGACCAAACGTGCTTCAATTGGTTCGCAAATGCGAGAAGCCATAACATTCCGATTTCAGGTCCAATCGTAAAGGCAAAGGCAAAAGAAATAGCTGAACAAGTAGGTTACTCAGGATTTTAAGCGTCCAATGGGTGGCTGGAAAAATAGCGTAAAAAGCACAACATAACTTTTAAGTGCATATCTGGTGAAGCTTCTGATGTAAGTTAAGAAGACGTTGAACAATTTAAGTCGAAGCTACCTTCAATTTTACGTGGGTATAAGCTAGAAAATATTTACAATGCTGATGAGAGTGGGCTCTTTTTTCGTGCTTTACCTGAGAAATCGCTGGCCTTGAAATCGGAGAAATGTATCGGTGGCAAACTGTCGAAAGAATGACTCACTGTTTTATTTTGTGTCAATATGGCAGGAGAAAAAGAGAAGCTGCTTGTAATCGGCAAAGCTTTCAAAAATATTTGCATCAATGATTTCAAAAATATTTGCATCAATGATTTGCCAGCACACTGGAATTCGAATAGGAAAGCATGGATGACGCGAGACATCATGTCTGAATGGTTGCTTCAATTTGACAGAAAAATGAGGGCTCAGAACAGGAAAATTCTTTTGTTTTTGGATAATGCAGCATCTCATCCTAAAAATTTAAATCTTACCAACATAAACATCATTTTTTTTACCAGCTAACACAACTGCACTATGCCAACCTTTAGATCAAGGCATTATACAGAATTTCAAGGTGCACTACAGAATCTTAATTTTAAAACACATAATATCAAAAAAAGAAACCAGCAAATCAGCATCAGAACTAGCCAAATCTATAAATGTTCTTGAAGCCTTATATTTTATCAAAGCCTCGTGGAATAAAGTTGAAGCAGCAACTATAAAAAACTGCTTTCGAAAAGCGTAATTTATAAATTCTGATACGAGTCTTTTAGAATTTGAAGCCGAGGATGAACTGCCATTGGCAACACTTTTGAGTCTATAAAATGGGATCGTTGCATTAAGGCATCAACATTTGGAGGAATATCTGAACATCAATGAAAATGTTTCCACTGAAGCTGACAACATTGAAATCTCGTGCGATGATCCACTTGACAATATAAGTTTAAGTAGTTTCGAAGACGAGGTGATCGATGAAATCATCGATCCTATAAATTCATTTGATGAAGCTCTAAAGCAATTGGCACGTTTAAAACATTTCGCAAGAAATGATTATTTACATTTTAACATTTGAAAAATACAGAGAATTATTTTGAGAACGAATAGTTGAAAATGAGACAAACCAAAACTCAACAGACAAAAATTAATCAATTTTTCCAACGCAAGTAACTGTTTTTTATGTTTATTCGTAATATAATTATGTATGTATATATTCTATAAAAATCATTATATGTAAGAACAAATATGTAAATAAGAAAATAAAACTATGAATTGGAACAGAATGCAGAAATTTCAGCACGCAAAAAAACTTACTTTTATTTATTATATTAACGAAGTATGCAGGTAAAATGCGCTTTCATTCGGTGCCTCCCAGCAGCGGACACCTCTTACAGCCGGACAAAAAGCTTGGAACCGTGAGTGTCCGGCTATGGGAGGTTTCACTGTATATACGACACTTTGGATCTAATCAAATGCTTTCCTTGGTTATGCAAATCGCCATATATGCAAAATGGAAATTATTGCGTTTGTCGGTACGAAAAAGGTGTGTGGGTAGCGGGATTGAAGTGCAATGAAGTTCGATTACGTTATCCAGATGCGGCAGGGGTAATGTAAAATGAAAGGATTGCGGGATCAGATTTGCTGGAGGTGAAATGCTGGATTGGGTTTTTGATTTGGTGCAGTCAGTATTTGGCTTATGAAGGAGAGTGAAATTCTTTGGTGGTTTCGGAGAAAGTTTTGTTTTAAAAATTTGGGGAATAAAAGGTGTTTGAATCCGAACTGTGAAGTTTAGTGTATTAGTTAAATACATTGAAACAAAGTTGAATTTTTGAGAGTTAAAAAAACAGTTGAGTTGGATAGAAGATGATGTGTGAATAAAAGATTTTTGGTAGCAGAACGGTTTCGGCCTAGTGGTTGTGATACTGTAGAAAAATTAATTAGTGGATACGAGAAGCGAAAAGAAAAAAAAACAAAAAAAAAAGAAACGAGCATTAAATCGTGAGAATTGTGTCAAGTGATTGAGTTGATCACCTTCTGATCCTACAGTGAAGATAGGAACTGTAATTTTTATGTGGGGAATCAAAAGTTTGCATAAAAAAACGGGTTTCTTTTGCAAAAAGTGGAAATTACTTGTGGGGGTTAAATTTCACAACAAACGGAAATATTGAATAACCTATGCGAGAGAATTACTAGATGAATTTATCGAAATAAACTAGGACGGTAATCAACGGAAAATCACGGGCGGATTGAATTTTATGATGAATTTAATAGTAATAAATGAGTTTTAAGTTAAAGTCAATTAAATTTTTCAGTGACCCAACCTCTTTACTTTTGTGTCCTTCGCCGAGCGCTCGGAGATCCACGGAAAAAAAGAGGGGTAGTAATAATTAATATTTTTTTCTTGTTTTTTTTTGACATTCTTTTATCTATTACATATTATTAATTTATTGTAATTTTCTATTTTGTTTTTTTTTTGATTAATATCTTATTTAATTTATTTTCATTAAAAAATTGTTGAGGGGTCTGTTTACTTTTGATTGATAACTTTGGATTACTGAATTTGCTGTGTAAATTGCTTTTTTGATAAAATATAACGGCCATGATTTGCTAAGCTATTAATTTTTCATTTCTCAATATGACCTCCCCCTTTCCCGTCCTTATCCTTCCGTGTTAGTGTTTTTATGTAGAGTGGCTCAGTACGAGCCTCAGTATGCCACGCCGGGCTACACACCCCTCTGCAAAAACTTAATGTCTGCAACTGCGGTGACTTCTGCGGTTGCAACAAGGTTACAATTTAAGTGATCGTTTTTGATTAAAAGGAGTTGTGAAATTCATTATATCCACTAAACGATTGAAGTCGCCACATCTCACCAACAGATGCGCTGCGATCGCTCGAGTGTCGCCACAATATCCTCCCCCAAGTAACTCGGCTAACTTGATTTTTGACAGTCAGACGAAGTCTGCTTAGGAGTTTGGTGAGTTGCGAATCTGGCATTTTTAATGCGCGAATATGTTCGAATCGGCTTGGGGTATTTGCAAATGATGTTGCTGTTGGTGCAGATGATGCTGATTCCTCATTTTCGGTAGCAACTGCATGTCATTCAACATATGCCGGCTTGATTCTTTCGGTGGAAATTCATTCCGACTTTCCATCCTTCTTGATGCGAAAAACCCGATCTGACAGCCTTTCTTCTACTTCAAAAGGGCCATCGTATGGTTGTTGGCATGGAGTTTTAGTCGAATCAACTCGAACGAATATGTGGCTACAAATTTTCAGATCCTTGAAGGCAAAAGCTTTTGGATGGCTATGGTGAATTGTAGGAGTCGGCTTGATTTCTTTCATTAAAAGTTTGAATTTGCCGGATCCAATGGAGGATCATCAAGATCGTCGAATAAAATTTCACAAGGAATTCGCAGCTGTTGCATCAATATCAGGTTTGAAACTGGTTCTCAACCCTAAAACGACGAATGGAAGAACACCAACCCATTCTCTATTCTGATGACACATCATGGATGCTTTTAAAGACCGATACCATCGCGCAATTAATTCATTGGATGCCGGATGGTATGCTGTTGTCCTGTTCCTGGTGCAACCCAATCAATTTGGTAAATGAATTGAAAAGTTGTGATTCCAGTTGAGAACCTCGGTCTGTTGTTACCGTTTCTGTTGCTCCAAATTTCGAGATCCATTGCTAGAAGAAAGCATTTGCAACTGTATCAGTGCTCAAATCAATGATCGCTATTGCCTCGGGCCAACGCGTAAACCGATCAATCATTGTAAGGCAATACTTAAAGCCTTTTGATGGCAACATCACGATTATGTCCAATCTACATGTTGGAATCGGTTCGAAGGAATTGGAATTGACTCAGGAATATTTTTGACGTGCCGCCCATTTTTACTTCTTTGACATTCCAGACAATTTCTTGCCCACACTGAATGTCCTTATTCATTCTAGACCACACGTATTTTTTGCTGATTATCCGTTTTGTCACTCTTCCACCAGAATGTGACATACGGTGGAATAATTCATAAATTTTCCTGCGCATCATTCTTGGAATGAAGATACGAGTAGTACCTGCAGATACGTTACAGTAGACAGGCGTACACAATTTCCAATCCGCACGGGGGTTAGTCGCAATGTTGAAGATGATGGCTCCTTTAAAATATGCTGCAGTTCTTCGTCAGTAGCTTGCTACTGATCTGCGAGTTCTTGCAAATCGATTGTCGATGGCAAAGTTATTTCCTCGATAGCGTATCGGCCACGATGTTATTTTTGCCCTTAACATGTAACAATTTTGTTGTATATTGTCCTATGAAATCTAATTGTCGCAGTTGATGTGGTGAAGCTTTGTCGGATTTTTGTAGAAATGCATATGTAAGCGGCTTATGGTCGGTGAAAATTGTTAAGTTACGGCCTTCCATGAAATAACGAAAAAATTTAACTGCTTGATACACCGCAAGAAGTTTGCGGTCGTATGCGTTATAACGGTATTCCTTTCGGTCCAATTTACGTGAAAAGACGTCTAGTGGCATTGATTTTCTGTTGACTTCCTGCTCCAAAACTGCTCCAATAGCCACGTTTGAGGCATCGCAATAAAGAGTAAGTGGAACGTTTCCGTTAGGATGTGCAAGTAAAACTGCATTTGCCACCAGTTCTTTGCGTTTTTCAAATGCTTTTTTCGCTTCCGGGGTCCATTGCACTGGTCGTTTGTCACACTTTCACGTTCCTTTTGATGAGGTCAAGGCGTGGTGCTTCCACATGAGCCGCATGCGCAGTTCCAGTAGAAGTTGATTGTGCCAATAAAGCGACGTAGTTCTTCGACAGTTTTTGGTTTTCAAGTTTAGTTAGAGCTTCAATTCTGTCCTGTGGAGGTCTAATGCCTTGTGCATTGACATTGAATCCTAAATATCGAAGCTCTTGCTGTCCAAAAACGCATTTTGCCACATTAATGTTTAAACCATATTTTTTGGAGACGTTCAAAAACGACTTTTAAATGATTGCGATGTGAACAGTATCCATTAAACGTTGAAACGTCTGCGCCGCATTACAGAGGCCGAAAGTCATCACTTTGAATTTAAACAGCCCAAACGGGTGATGACGGCTTTTTTTTATGATCCTCAGGAGCAATGGGGATTTGATGGTAGGCTTGATTGAGATTCAGCGTTGAAAAAATTGTACAGCCAGCTAACTGGGCCGTGAAATCGCTCAAATGGGGAATAAGGTATCGGTCAGGGATGGTCATACTATTCAGACGACGATAATCCCCGCAAGGCCGTATATGGTTGGCAGATGTTCCTTTCCAACATAAAATCTCCTCAGATAGCCTTCGAACACGTTCTACGGCCGGTGCACCTTGCGTTAAAATGAGGCCCTGGATTGAATGCGAGACAGCTTTTTGTACATTAAACCGTGTTATTTGGACATACTCTGCCAAAAGTTGATGATATTCATCAGTTATGTCACACGTGTGGATTGCTGGCACTTTCATTACGGCTACTGATGCAAAAATCTTTAGATTTGTATTTTTATCCACCAGCTTTCCAGCTTTTAAGTTGATTACCAGGCCTTGATGCTGCAAATAATCGGCTCCTAGGATTGCTTGTGTGACGTCAGCTACTACAAAAGCCCAGGTAAATTTGCGCCTGAGTCCTGGTTCCACTGCCACGACTTTTGATCCGTAGGTTTTTATAACTGAGCCGTTTACGGCGTAGAGTTTCAAATCGGTGGAATGTTGCTTGTTGGATGAAGATCTGGGTATGACTGATATTTCCGCTCCCGTATCAATCAAGAATTTATATCCAAATTTTTTGTCGTAAATGGAAACATGGCTAGTTTTTTCATTCCGACATGCTCCTGCCGATTCAGATGTCGTTGAAACTAGTTTTTTGTTGCTCCGATTTGATGCAAGGGGCGCGACATTTTCTTGCTCGCTAACCAAACCTGGAGTGGTAAAAACACACACCATTTTTCTTGTAATGTTTCCATTGGTATAGCCGTTTTTTCATTCGATGGACGCGAAATTTCCATTATTTTATCGGCCTGCGCCGCTAATTTGCCAATATCTGCTACCACGCTGCCCACTAGAATCCCGCGAACGTACTCCGTCATTTGTTCAAGGAACAATGTCTTTAAAACCGCGTCGTTGAATTGTTCACCGGATAAACTTCGTAGTTTTTGTAAGAAAAGAGACGATTTTTCTTCTCCAATGTCAACACCACGCAACACGCGACACAATTTCGCTTTACTTGATCCTGAAAAGATTCTAAAATTTTCTTTTTAATCGTGTCATATTTTCCATGCCTGGGCAGATTAATAGCAATATCCGAAACTGATTTATAGCGATATCCGAAACTGCAAAATCGATGCGTCAAAATTCACGACGACATATTGAAATTTAGCTTTATCCGACACCACATGGGAAATTTCAAACGCCATTTTCACTTGAGCGAACCACAAACCCGGATTATCTTTAATAACTTTGTTCATTGAATGCATGTGGATTTCAGATCGCGCGGGGCTTTCTCCTGTCTGTTTCGGTGTGTCAGGTGGTGTAGACATTATTAAAGTTTAAATAGTTTTTGTGGAAATATTGAAAATGGCGCCACTGTTTGTGTTTGGCGTCACTATCCACTTCCCAGCGTCACTAGCTTATATTGTCACCACTGTGGGGTTTAGCTAAATCCAATGCGCGTTTCCCATACGAGACGGAAAGAACAAGTTAAAAAATAAATAATAACTTTATTAGCAAACAAAAATATGAACTGAAATTAACATGTCGAAAGTTATATGATTACGCGTTTTACTTCATGGTGGTTACAATTTAAATGATCGTTTTTGATTGAAGTCGCTACATCTCACCAACAGATGCGCTGCGATCGCTCGAGTGTCGCCTTTGATAAAGCTCTAGCACTGAACCAGCGCTTGACGTTGGTAGTGTGGTGGTTGGATTCCAGGACTGAGCCGCGACTACCGCTTGCAATAGTGATCCCAGTGTAATGATGTAACAATACAGACTATTCAATCAATAACAATACATATCATTCCATCATCAATACAATACATATCATATTAATGATGTAACAATACATATCATTTAATAATTTCAATCGATTTATGCTATGATGCACATATTCTCAATGCATTTCATTCTTAATATTTACATGTATCATATTCATATTCACATTCCTAATTTTCTGCTTTTATTTACGATCGTAAATAAATTGAATGTGAAATGAATATGAAACCCATTTCATTCACACATGTAATATGAATCTCATATGAAGACTCATTAGTAAAACCTATTCACAACAAATATGTGAACTAAGAGCTATTTTTCCTTTTTCATCGATGATGACACGCGACACTCGAGTTTATAGATATGGGTCAATATTGGCTGCATGTCGATCAAGTGCATGACGATGAATCATATGAGTTCATGTGTGTGGTATTTTTCTGCATGTTAAATTTATGAGTAATAAATTAGAAATTAGGACATTTTGAAATTGTAAGAAAGAAATTTATGAATCATAGATTTCTTTGTTACATTTGGTTTGTAAGTAAAAAAATTGTATAAATACTCATAATTAATAAGGAAATACAATCAGTATATTGAAATCGCTTGTAGGGAAAGTTATTTTCTATTTCTGCGGAACCGCTGCGACTCGTAGCGAGTTATAGTACTTTTTCACATTAGTAACCATGGCGCTAATGGAGTCCAAGATTCCACGCCAGAAATCTCTGCGGCTCTGCCGCTTGGATAGGTATTTTCAATTAAAAGTAATATTTTATTAGAAGGGTAAATTCTACGCTAGTTTCTTATTAAGCAAGAAGGACACCCACTAGGACGAAACATTATACCAGATAGGTAGCCCATGGGGATAGTGCAAGAAATAAGCTATAACTTGAGTTGAAGTAAAGTGAATTTTTTCCTATCGTCGTATGTGGACTCAATTGTTGGATAAGTGGTATAGTGAAGTGATAACCTTTGAAAGGGTGCAGAGTCCATTTTGGTTCGAAGTTTCCACTGCGCTTCTCAAGTTACATTCAACGCATATAATTTTTACTAAACTTTAATATCAGCTTTGCACCTTTAAAAAATTTAAAAACAATAATAATTACGATAAAGCAACCTATTCATATGAATATAAGTCTCAAAAAATTCTTCTCAATCAATTTATAAACAATATAATGAGGCTACCATTCAAAAAAAAAAAGAAAAAAAAAGGAATACAAATCAAGAGCAAAACTACTTTGAATATTATTTTTCAACATAAAGTCAAAACTTAATCAAAAGGATGCTAACTTAAATCAAATATTCAGGCATTTATTACAATCGAGCTTGCTTGGAAATCAAAGGAAAAATAAATTATTAGAAAATTATCATTCAAAAGCGTTGTTATGAAATTTTAGAAAAAACTTCAAATTATTTTAAGGATCAAATTTACACATATGTTACGATATGGAAAAAAACCAAAAGGGTACTTACCATACATCCTCGCCCGCTGATGATGTGGGTGAGTTACTGAAAATTAATTGAAATGGGGCAGCAAAATATCAAATCACACTTTTGCACTGTATATTAGTCAATTCCCTTAATCATATATGATGGTGAGACAAGCCCATTTCAAATGCATAAACACCGCTCTATCAATTAATGTTGTTTTTTCTCATCCTTACATTTTACTATCTGGAAACATCATCCCATTTCATTTTAACCAATAGTTTCTGGCGAACGACATCGTAACCAGCATTGATTCGAAAAATAGACAGTATCCCATTCATTCGGATATTATGATATCAACTTCTCAATCCCATCGGGCATTTCCACTTCCTCGACTACTCCTTTGATAACAGTTATCAAGTTTGTTAATTTATTGCCGATAACAATCTGCCGTGCATAATTCACTATGTTCGAGCAACTGTAAGATTTATCTTGTCGCATGGACAACAGAGACAAGTCATAAAAATCGGTCCCACTAGCACCTTCACCCCTAGTGATATTGAAGGGGGTGGTTTGCCATGAAAGTAGTTGCCAACCAGGTGATGTGGTTTCTAACGGATGCATAATCTTCAGACTGCGAATTTTCTTTCCGAACAATTTCATCTAAATTTCCACTTCATTCTACTCATGCACTATTCTGCACAATTTCCATTATTTCCATCTTACGCTGTTCGTATTCACGGCAGTTTTTGTGCGGCTTTGCCCGATAAATTCTATTTTCCTTCATTCGTCGGAAATAAGCTCCGACATGTGAACTTCACCATCACTGTCGACAAGGTTCAAACACATTTCACGTTGCCGAAGGCACGCTAGGGCCACACACTCAAGAAAAATACGTTGTGGATCACTTTCAACACTGCTTTTTCAATCTGTTTCTCGGGATTTTCCCAATATTTCACGAATAAACCAGTGAAAGAATGACGACGAACGACGAACCGGCGCGCGTTTCTTTCCTCCGCAACAATACCAAGCCGTCGCCGTAATGTCGGAATTGTGTAGTCGGCGGTAGCGAGCAAATATATTACACACACATCCAATCGACTACGTGTGATTTCACCACGCACTATTCAATGTAATATCGACGTACTACCTTTTGCGACAAAACGCCATCGGATCGGCGCTCCTGCAAATGATATATTTGTGCTACAAGTGCTTATTTTCAGTTAATCACCATATGATAACGCTCAATGAAGTTATTGCCTCAATAATATTCATAATCGAGTTACTTCGTCCTGGAAGAGAATTTATGGCATTTCATGGGATAACCGCGAAGCGATCACGTTGTGACGATTCGATGTTGGCTTTAGGTTTTCAATATAAACCTCCTAACAAAACAACGTTCAAAATAACAATCGCCCTTACTGTACGCACGAGAGCTTCGGGGTCTCGTCTTCTTGCTACAATTCAAAACGCGAAAATCCCCCGGCGCGGATCTCCACTCGGAGCGGAAAAGTCGAAAAATTTTTTGGGCGTCGCGACGTGTCCGCCGTGACGATTTATAACAGACTCGTCGATCCGTCCCAATCCCCGCATGGTTTTCTCAGCCGCACCTGTAAATCCAAAACCGTTGCTAGCTCAGCTGAGTTAGATTGCATTCGCCAATGAAATACATGGATTTGATGCACTAAATCAGTGTTCCAAAGTCTGAAATTTTAATTGGAGATTTGTATAATTAAGATAATAAAATTAATAATAAATTGCAAATACTTTAATATAAATATTATGATAAATATCAATGCAAAGAAAAAACTACGTTTAATGGAATAAAAAAGAAACAATATAAATTTATGTATATAATAAAAAATAAAAATTTAATAATTTTCCAAAAAGTTAAATTTGAGTAACTAAATTTTTCAAATCTGCAGTTGAAATTTCGGAACAGTGTTATACGGTTTTCGGGCAGTTGGCTTAAGTGCCTGCTCGATTACTACAACATGTGGGTTTGTTACTAACCATAAAGCATATTTTGCTTATTAACAAAGCTATTGGGCCGGAAATGAGCTTCATCGCTGAAGATGGTTTTTCGATGAAACTTTTCATTTTTTCAAGCTTCGCCAGAGCCCAATTGTAGAAGTTTCGGCGTTTCGAATGATCAAGTGGCTTTAGTTCTTGAGTCAATTTGATCTTGTAACCATGTAGGCCAAGATCTTTTTACAAAATACGCCATGTCGACGTCTTTTTGGCACCGGGACGTCCAGTAGTGAAAATTTGGACTCGAACGTATTCACTATAGCACGCGTAGCCTGTCGGGTGGGACGATTATTACGGCCGAAAATTGGAGTAAGCGCTCTTAAAGTTGCGACCATCGAATCAGAGTTTCGGTAGTAATTTTTAATAATTTCCAAACGTTGCTGGTTCGTGAACTTCACCATGGTAAAAATGTTGGCGTTAGCTAACGTTTTGATATAAACAGTTTATTAAAAAAAAGTTTAAAATTGAGTTCATATAAAGATACAAAATTGTTATGTCCCTAATGGAAAATCCTATATGAAAATAAAATTAAAATTTTATTCCGGAAATATTTAGGGGTCTCGCCACTTGAGCAGCAGCTCTCTGGTTCGAATCTTCTTGATGGCATCGTATTTTTTGTTCTATTAACTGTGAGTCAACTTATTCAGAATCGGGTAAAAATCAAAAGTTGAGCGTGATACTGATCAAATCCCCTTCATGAGTACGGTGTTAGGTCATGAAATTATTTTTTCTAAGAAAACCTGAACGTCAGAGAATCTAAACTATTGTAGAGCATGTATTGATTCGAAATTTCAAATAATCTCAACTATGATTTTTCTGAATATTTAGACGATTTTTTTGTTTGCTTTTAAGAAACAATCCCAAAAAAAAAATTTTAACGCAGATATTATCTATGTATCTATTGAAAATCAATTCAAATATATTTGTTGTCCATCAATATGCTGCTATTCACAGGACCCAATTTATAAGAAGCAAAAATCTGACAAAGGCACGCAATTCGGACTACCCAGATCAAAATCAATCTATATACGCAAATGTAATCATCGAATTATTATAGCCATGACGAATTCCAATCAATCAAATAACGTCATCGCCAGGCCCACAAATACGTCTCCAAGTGCATTTATGACACATCAACATCACGCAAACAAAAGATTCGAGTACAGATACTTAAATTTTTAGTTGGATACACAAGTGCACGTACACGCCGCACGTCTATGAATAATTCCGAGAAAAACTTCGTGTAATGTATTTGGCACGTTCTATTAGCACAATTGCCATAATAATAATCTTTTTTTGAAATACGATCAATAAATTAAATTCTGAATTACATTTTTGGAATGATGCACTTGAAAATATTTAATTGGAAAATTTTATTAGATGCCCATAACCAATTGCATATTTCTATATGCAAAAACAATATTAACTACTTTATTGAGAGCACATAATGTAAATCATTCAATGTCATATAGTAATAGTGTGCCATTAGTTTGTGCGCTTTTTTCCTTCATTATAAATACAGCATTTTATATTCATGGTGAATGATAGCTTCGAGGGGAAAATTGTTTATGATTGTTTGTTGTGCGTGGATAATTAGTAAAGCGTTAAATCATTAAAACTGGTGTATTTTCGAGCAAAAAAAAAACTATCGTAACCAACTAGCAAAAAAGATATACTATATCTGTTACTAGTGTACTCTAACGTACACCTATAAGATACAAGGCTGTAATGGAAATGTCATAATTCGTCATGGTTTCCAATGTACAAATATCCAAATCATCACCAGTTTATGGCCCACAATAAATAATGCATTCAATTCGTTTATTACCATCATCATAGATATTAACATTTCTTTTATTCTTGCGACTTAAATAGCATCTAAATTTATAGCTTCATTTCGACTGTGCAGCATAGAACCAAGATGTTCTCTTTCAATGGCGCCTATTTTTAAAATGTGCAATTTAATTCCAATAAAGAAAATATATGCATGCACGTTAGCCGCAGATGTGCAATTTGTCTGTTACATGTGGGAGGTATTGGAGAAGAATGAATAAGAGAAGAAAAATATCTCATATCACGTGTTGTACAATAGGTTGAATTATTTTTTGTTATTTCTGCTGGTTTCGTTGACAATGTAAAGCTATTTAAGCTGTTTGATTGTTTTAAGATAAAATAAAATAACAAACAAAAATCACATGGTGAGATTGTTTATCGATGTTTTGATTTTTCAACATTTTCTTTTCAATATTTGGCCATTATCATTGTTGATATGAAAAGAAAAATGCAGACAAGTAACGCCATCTGGCAGAGTTTAGGAGAGCTGTTGGGCTTGATAAGGGTTAGGGTGAAAAAGTCAACTCAGTGCGTGTTCAGGCTTTGGTTGTTACGAATGTATCTGGATTCTTTTGCATTGTACAATAACTCTGAGTATAATAAATTGAGTTTGAACAAATAAATTAACAGCTTATGGGCCCAGACCATTTGTGGGCAAAGTGAAAGTGGCACATTTCGATGGTGTTGCGTACATGTGAACTTGAAAACTGTTGGAATACATTTACATAACACTGTAAAAATGCAATACTAGTTCTAAAATTCCTTTGCTCTTTCTCTCTCACTTCTATTACATGTATAAAAGATTACTGCATTATCATTACTTTGTGTTCTTTTGTAAAAGGAATCAGTCGCACTGAATATATTGCTTGAACAAGACACGCTGGTTTTTACTGCTGTAAATCTAACTGACCTCAACAGGTTATGGGTCCAGACCCAGCAATAGCAGTTAAAAAGTAAAAAATTTCAAGTGAATCTCGTGAAAACATAAAAAGCAGTGATCGCGAAAGATGAGTGCGACGGCTGTTTCAATAATTGAAAAACTGCACGATAAAAATTATTGCAGCTGGAAGCTCCAGATGAAAAGTGCTCTAATTTGTCAGGATCTGTGGAAATGTGTAAATGGCCCAAAACCGGAGGGAACCGACGTAGCTACCGTCAGAGTGGAATGGTCCAACAAATGCGAATAAGCTTCAGCCCCGATTATCCTGAATTTAAGTGTATCACAGCATATTCACATTAGAAACACTAAAAGTGCAAAAGATGTCCGAAAAATTCGGGAGGGAATTCATCAACCTGATGAGCCTGGTAGGAAAGTTACGCTTTTCAAGCAACTTTGGTCATTCAAAATGGCGGAAAGTTCATCTATCTCCACACATATACACGATTTTGCCGACATTTCGGAAAAATTAAAAGAGATAGACATATCAGTCGAAGAAGACCTACTATCTATTATTCTATTAGCGAGCCTGCCAAAACCATTCGAAAATTATGTAGTTGCGATGGAGACAAGAGACGGGTAGCCGACTTTCGAAAATTTGATCGACGAAGGCCGCAGGAGAGATGCCGAAAAAGACGAAAGTAGAGAGTCCGAACATGTTTTAATGTCAAAAGCGAAATTGGAGCAACGGAATACCCGAGCAAAAGACAGTGGAAAATTTAGAAAGAAAATAGATGCTTTTGTGTCACAAAACAGGCCACTACGCGGCCGAATGTAGGAGTAAGCGAAAAGGAAAACCGGTATCCGTATCATTAGCCGAAATGAACACATCACTTGCTGCGAATTCATAGATCACCAATAATACTTGGATTATTGACAGCTCATATGTGCAACGACAAAAAATTGTTTGTTGAGTTCGAATTATACTAGGAAACAATTTTTCTCGCGAATAATAAAACGATTGACGCAAAAGGCAGAGGTACAGTGAGATTAACTTCCGAAACTCAGCCGATAAATCTAAAAGAAGTGTTGTATGTACCTGATCTTCGTGCAAATTTTATATCAGTGTCAAAAGCAACAGCGAAAAACATGACATTGAGTTTCGAACGCAAGCAGTGTATAATAAAACGAAAAAAATCGGTGATTTTAACAGCGAAAAGGGTCGGTGATTTGTTTATTTGCACAAATGATGCACAGTATGCGAATGAAAACGCGATAAATAGTGCATTGAATGATGATTATTTGAAGTGGGATAGTCGGTATGGTCATGTGAATAGAAAAAGTATTTGTGAACTGTATTACAATAAAATGGTGCACGAGCTTGACTTAAAAATTTCAAATGTCGACCTGCGAAGTTTGTTTAAAAGGAAAGATGACAGTGAAACCGTTTACAAAATTTTCGGAAAATCGTTGTCAGAAGCCACTAGAACTTATACATAGTGATATATGTGGTCCAATGAGACAAAATTTGATTGGCGGAGCAAAATATTTTGCCACTTTCAAAGACGATTGCACCAGAATAATGTTTGTTGCATTTTTGAAGCAAAAAAGTGAAATACTTAGTGTGCTAAAAACATTTAAGCAAATTGCAGAGAACCAGACGGGGTGTAAAATAAAAATGGTTCGCAGCAATAATGGAAAAGAGTATTTAAGTCGTGATTTCACAGAATATCTCAATGAGCATGGTATCTGTCGGCAATTAAGTTCTGAATACACACCGCAGCAGAATGGTGTTAATTTAAGCGAATTTACCGGAGTCGTATTGAGCGGAGGCTGTGAATACGGTATGTTATTTGCGAAACCGGGCGCCTACTAGATTACTTGAAAAAATTACACCTTTTCAAGCTTGGCATGGAGTAAAACCAACAGTAAAACACCTAAAAAAATTCGGATGCCGAGCAATAATGGTAAATAAGCAGACAAGCAAGTCGAAATTTGATCCGAAAGGAATACCAGTTATATTTGTAGGATATAGCGAAGAAGCAAAGGCTTATCGGCTTTATGAACCCAATTCACGGAAAATGTACAAAAGCAGAGATGTAACATTTTTGGAAAACGAATGTGATGCATATGAGAATAACGATTGAACCCGAAGAAGAAAATGTGGAAAGTGAAACATTCGAAACAATGGGAGAGACTTCTACTCGTAGTAGTAAGACTATATCACCAAACACACCCGTAGACAGTGATGAAGTTTTCGAAAGCGATCAAGACGAAAATGAACAAGATAAAGAAAAAACAATTGCGAAATCCTATAATAAAGGAGGTAGACCCAGAATTATTAGGACGGGTAAACCAGGAAGACCGCGCTTAATACGAACCGGAAAACAAAACTCAATTAACTTGACGGATGTAGATCGAGCAGGAAACCCTCTCACTGTGGAAGATGCGCTTTCAGGTCCACAAGCAGATGAGTGGAAAAGTCAATGCAAGCAGAATATGATGGCATCATAAAGAATCAAACCTGCCATTTGGTAGACTTGCCGAAAGGACGGAAGACCATAAAATGTAAATGGGTATTCAATTTTAAGACCGATCAAAAAGGGAAAATAGTTCGCTACAAGTCAAGACATGTAGCGAAAGGGTGTAGTCAAAAAGTGAATATTCATTACAAGGACACTTTTTCGCCGGTAGCACGTTATTCGACAGTAAGATGTGTCCTCGCCTTAGCTGCTGAATTTAATTTGTTGTTGCATCAAGTGGAGTGGTTTTCAACATAATTGACAAAGGACTTGCAGAATACTTTCTAGGAATTGAAATATGCAGAAATGAAGAACGAGGAGACATAACAATTAACCAAGAATAATTCATCGAAAATCTTCTTCACGAGAATCGTATGTTGGAATATAACTCGGCACCAACCCCACTCAACCGAGGAACAATCTTAAAATCTTGCAGCGACTGCACAAACTGTGAAAAGGCTGACGTAAAAATGTATCAGTCAATAATCGGATCTCTTATGTACCTGGCACTGATGAAGCGACCGGACATATTACATTGCGTGGTAAGGCTATCGCAATTCAATCAGGATCCACATTCAACGCATTTGAAGTCTGCGAGGAATATTTTGAAATATTTAAACTCCACTTCAAAGTTAAAAATCGTTTATTCTAAAACAGGTCATTCTTTGATGGGATACGCTGATGCTGATTGGGCTGGTTGTAATGATGAAAGAAATTCATTTACGGGATACATTTTTACACTTGGTGGTGGCCCCATATCTTGGAAATTTCGAAAACAACATGTCGTAGCTCTGAGTTCTACGGAAGCAGAGTATGTTGCCATATCCCAAGCAACGAAAGAAATTATTTTCTTAAAGAGACTATTGGCTGAGATGGGTTTTGAAAACGTCATCAATGGACCAACATTACTTTATGGAGACAACCAGAGTGCCTTACAACTTGTGAAGAATCCTGTTTTACCATGCGCGCACAAAGCATATTGATGTGCGCGTTCAGCACGTCAGGCAAATGTTCAATGAGGGCATTACAGACGTCAAATACGCATCTACCCAGGAAATGGCTGCTGATATTGTGACAAAAGTGCTCGCCAAGAACAATCATCAAAAAATTCGTTAAATTACTTGGATTATCATAAATACGACTCAAATTTTTTTGATGCGTTGTTAACTTAATTTTTGTGTATTATGAATTCTGAAAAATAATGAAATGTTACTTTAAATTGTTACGATAGAAAGAGCAATAGATCGACCTTGTATTGTGGGAGACTGTTGAAATACATTTACATAATTCTGTAAAAATGCAATACTAGTTCTACAATTCCTTTGCTCTTACTCTCTCACTTTCATTACATGTATATCAGATTACTGCATTATGATTACTTTGTGTTCTTTTGTAAAAGGAATAAGTCGCACTGAATATACCGCTTGACACGCTGGTTTTCACTGCTGTAAATCTAACTAACCTCAACAAAAATATTTTGGACGCATTGCGAATGTGTCCGGTTTTGACAGCAAATATGACTGCAGAACAAAAAGCAACTGTTACACAATGAAGAAGGCCAACGTGAAATCAGGAAGTTTGCTAACACGTGCGCCAGGAAAAACTATAGCCGAGCTCGTGTTGACATGCACCAGTGTTAATGAGATTTGGTCCAAGTTGAGTGTCTGGAGAAGAAGACAGATGGCCGTACTGGTAACAACAAAAATCTATCTGAAGCAAGTGTGGGGCTTATAACGAATGTCATGGTTACCACAGTCGAAAATAACTTTGTTAAAGCCGACAAGTGGTACTGTGATAGTGGCGCCACAAATCATGTCACCGTGAATAAGCAGTACTTTACTGTGCCTAAAAGGATTTCGCTCAGGAAACGAAGTGTGAAAATGCTGGTTCATGGACAAGGAAATGTGGACATTGAAATGCACTTTAGTAATACTTGGTCGAATTCCGTTATGTAAAACGTTTTGTATGTTCTTGACGCAAGTACACATTTGCTTTTCATGAAAGCAACTCCTAGAAAAGGTTTCTCTACGAAACTTGATGATCCAAGTAGAAAAAACGCTGACTGGATATGTCAATCATGGTTTGTTATAATAGGGCATGCGCATTGTGATGCCGGCGCAACCCATTCAGGTGAATTTGGTGACAGTACGTCAAGCACTACAAGTTGATCATGAAAGATTTGCCCAACAACACAAAAAACACGTGAGAGTGTCCTAAAGTAGATGAAAATCAACGTGGACGAGAGAAAGGAAGAATTCGGCGATGGGGGTATACTTGGTAAAATGCATGAAATCGGTGAACAAAACCAAGCCGATGAGAACAGACCCCATGTTGACTGAATCTCTTGGAAAGGCACACTACTAAGTGTATTTTAAAGACGATTTTAGCAAGTATCGTCGAGTTTTCTTTTTGAAGCAGAAAGGGAAGCTTACACCGTTTTGGAGCAGTTTCTAAATGAACCCAAAATGAATGGATATGTCATTAAGTAGCTGAGATGTGATGTAGGAAAAGAATTTGACAACAAAAAGGTATCTGAACTGCTAGCAAACATGGGCATAGAACACTGCATTACTGCGCATACACACCACAGTGAAATGGTGTTGCGGAGCGTGAAAATCGGAGCATCATCCAGTGCACACGTTCTATGTTGAATTCAAGTAACTTACCAAAGGAACTGTGGACAGAAGCATGCTATACTGCCACATACCTCCATTGAAAACAAATCTTCCTATGAATTGTAGAGTGGACGACCAGTAGGAAGTCTGAGTCATCTGAAGATATTTGGAACAGAATGCCACGTGCATAGCAACAAGAAGTTTCGCTCGAAATTTGACGGCAGAAGTGTTCATGGATATCTGATTGGATACTTGAAGGACAGGAATGGATTCCGACTCAAAGGAAGGTTGTACTGAGCCACGACGTGAAATTCAAGCCTGAAGTTGTCTGTAAAATGTGTCCAACAACGCTGATAAGTATGAAATTTCATGTGTAGAACTCACATCTACCCATGCAAAGAAACAAAAAGAAGTCATGTTAGGAGGTATAACTATCCCGAGAAGATTATCCAACCATACATGCCGACTCCGATCGGGGGCGTTTTGGGTCCCCGTAAATTTGTCTCCCAAGCCTCGAGACGAGCTTGGCTCACGCCGGAGTCTTCACTTTCAGGGGAAACGATCACTGCCTTTATCTGCGTACCAACCTGGAAGAGGAGGATAACCCACCCAACAAACTCCCGCGACAATCCCGTAATCTATCTACCCTAAGTCCTAATTGACGAGAAATTACCTTCACCAGGAGCTGGGATTTGAAACCAAATAAAAAACCTAATATACCCCAGCACTTGCGGAATATTGGCCCCAAAAATGGGTGCCTTGAAATTTTCACATTCACTCCCGAACCAAGTCTCACACGTCACTTCTAGCGGTTTCTTGAGCGGAAGAAAAGAAATAAAAGTAAATCCGATTCACTGAACGTCCAAGTATAATTATTATTCATAAGCTATGATTCTCATTTTAAACAATCTAAATGAAATTCTTCCATAACTTCCATACCTCGATTGTGTCCCGTTGCTCGACTCCCGCTAGCCACGTGTTTTCTGATAAAATTCACCACCAATTTCTCGAAGCGTGTCCTTGTCGGCCCGATATTTTTTTCCTTCCTGGAAGAATTTCTGGAGTAGTCGATTCGAAGACAGCCACGTTCTTCCCATGCACTCAGGTTAAAAAAAAAAAAAAAAACAGAAGCCAACTCGAGAATTGTTATCAGCGATTTCTTCCCTCGTTCGATAGTGCAACCTTCCCGCACGCGTTCCAAAACAAGAAAGAGAGCTCCTCACTCAGTATTCGGTCCGTCCTCGACTTGGATGGGAAAGTTGGCCGTGACTTCTTGGACTCGTGGATTCTAGTACCACCATTGACCCTTCGGACCTTCAAATATCCGTGGCTCCAACCTTTTTTTCCCTGTGTTTTTTATTCAGTTGTTTTTATTTTCAATGTTGGTGGCTGATTGATTGAGACGTTAAGTGTCTTCCGTTTGTTTATGTTTATTTTCTCCACGAGTTGATATCGCATGTGGGAAGATGTAAGCTTGCTACGTAATCGTCCATCCATTGAATAATTCTATCCATTGAATGATTCTATCAATGCCAGATCCTGTGTAGTAGATGTTACCGAAACAACGAACGATGGGATATTTGAGCACGATAAATTCACCAATCGTCCTTCAGCCAACAAGATGATTCGTTTACCATCTGGCCAACCAATTTGGAGTCCGTAAACTATCCACATCGATTTCGGTATTCGAGTGCCCCATGTTGCCGACTATACACCCATTCATGATTTGCTCATATGATCACGAATTACAACATTTTTATTACAGGTGGCGGTAACAACAATGTCTACATTTCGAATAACTTCATTAAGTTTCATCGCACGAAACCCGTCCATGCTAGCCTGAAGAGCGCAAGTAGGGTCTATTTCAGTAATATACACGGTTCACCCCAATCCTTACAATGCTTGTGCGCATCCTTTTCCAACTTCACCATATCCGCAAATGACTACTTGCTTCCCACTAAACATAACGTCTGTTGAACGCATTAACCTATCAAAAATAGACTTTTTGCAGCTATAAAATTTATCAAATTTTGTTTAAGTGACGGAATACATTACATTCATTGCTGGGACTGTTAAATTCTCAGATTCTGATAGTTGGTACAGTCTATGTACCCCAGTGACACTTTCCTCTACCATCCTTTTGACCATTTTAAACATGGCTGGATATTTCTTCAACACCACGCCATGCGAATATCGGATAATCTGCTTCAGCCAATGCCGCAGCAACTTCATTCTGTGCCGAGTATATATTACAGGCCACCCATCTAATTGTTGCACCTAATTCAACCTAAGTTTCGGTTAAAACTGCAGTATGTACATTGATACATATGTGTACCGCCAACGATTCGTGCATTTTTCAACGGTTTGTCTTCGGGGGCGCGCTTTCGCAGAGCCATTATTCCGGGCATTTCTTGTTCAACTATCATCCTACCTTACATAGTATGTTTACTGTTAGTGTTATTAATGATTGCAACATATTTCTATTTACAAAGTTTCCAATAGTAACTTGGCTTTTTTTCCGTACAACTTGTGTACTTATTGCAGAGGCAAGTGCTAAGGTTTGGTAGGAATTTGATCAATATCCGCGCGACGTAATGAAAAGTTTCAATGTAGAGCAAATTTGTCGTATAGATTTACATTAAATTGATGTGAAAAGGGTGAAATGATCCAATTAAAGTTTAGCTAATACAAGCACTTACAAGAGAAATTTAACTAGAGCATAACTTGCAGTTACAAAAACATATTGAGTTCGCATAAGTAGGAAAATTAAAATTAACTCTCTCACCTCTAAGCATGGTGGTCGCCATCACCGGTGTGTATCTAAGAGTGATGGCCTGAGGAGAATTAGTACACACGTCGAAACCACCTTCTTCTAACATTTTTCTTCTCTAATAATTTTTCAGAAAAATAATTATTAAAAATATGCAACTCATTCATGCAGCCACAAAAACAATTCCATAAGTAAAATCAGAACTTTGATGATCCGTATCCTGCAGGTAAACCTATCTCACAGTTCAACTGTCTAAAAACCTGCCTGAGAAGTTTTTGAGGGACAGGAAAGCCGACGTTTGCTGTGGATAAGGCAACACTATAATAAAAGTTCTGTATCATCGTTTCCTGATGAAACTGTTACTGCCACCATCTAGGTTCCGGAAGAGTTATTTCCAGGCAGAGAGCCGTGGATGGGGGGATGATTTCGTGTGGGTTCGATGCTCAGGGATCACCATCACGCCAAACGAACCGCTATCATCTTCCCAAGATGAAATTAATGCTTCGGAGGGTGTTGTCTCAAACGCAGACAGCCGCGTGCTCGTTGGGGGAGATTTCAACGCCAAAGCAATCGAATGGGGCATGTGTTGAATAGATCGGTTTTTAAAATGAACCCTAGAAATGGTGGCCCTATTGGCTGTAAACGAACCATACCGCGCGTTACATTCGCCTCGGAGTCCTTAGTACAGAGGATACACAATTGGAGAGTATTAGAGGACTACTCAGCCAGTGATCGTCAATACTTTCTGCTCGAGACCCATGATGTTATCTCCCGACGTTCTTGCTCTCGACCTTCTACAATTGGGGGGAATATTGAAAGGATGGACGTTAAGAGTTTCTTCCAGGTGCTCACGTCAGGTGCTCCACTGCAGGGGAACTCAACTATGAGCATCATCACGACTGCTTGCAGTGCTTCTATCCAAGGTCGGAAACCTCGGCACGGTAAGCTCCCCGTGTACTGGTGGTCGACTGAAATCGCTGAAAAGCGAAGGGGGTGTCATAAGCTTCGGTGTGAGACTCAAATGGTATGCAACCGGATAGCAGCATATATGTTGGCCAGAAAATGCTTTGACAAATTGATTAATAATAGCAAGAGTAGCTGCTGGCAAGATCTAGTGGATAGTCAGAATAAGGATTCGTAGGGCCTTGGCCACAAGCTTAGTGCCTTACGGACGACTCGCATAGATGAAGTGGAAAAAATCGACGGGATTTTCCCCGCTCAGCTTATTCAACACTTGCTTTCCGGTATGGTATAATGGAAAGAGGTGAGACTCGTGTTGATCAGAAAGGGGAAGGAAAATTCGGGATTACCGTCTGCATACCGCCCATTATGCATGCTAACCATGGCTGGGAAAGTGCTAGAGAAACTTATTAAGGGAAGACTTACCGACGCAGTTTCTCGATAGTACAGCTTTAGAGCAAAAGCTCCACCATTGATGCATTTGCAGAGGGGGTGAGCTTGGTTCAAAAGACAGAGGATCGTTCTGTTGGTGATACTTGACGTTGAACAAGTGCAACTTAGGCTAGGTATTCTAAAGCGCTGAGTGGGAGACTGGATGACTGTCCGTGGGTTCAGTTTAGCACTGGAGAAAATCGAAGTAGTCACCTTGGCAAAACAGAGAATCCAAAGAATAAGGGTGATCAGTATTTTAGGCATATTAATCGAATCGAAGCCAGTGATAAAATATCTTAGGCTACTGATCGACTCGAATATAAGTTTTTTTAAGCAAATCAGGGCAATAACTGAGAAGACTGCTTCGGGCGAATCGGCTCTGACTTAACTTATGGTCAACGTAGGAGGAACCAATCCATCAAAAAGTCGCCTCTTGAGGCGTGCCGAAGGGTCAGTGCTACTGTATGGAGCAGAAATATGGAGCGACGCTCTCAGTAAGGAGGTGTATCGAAAATGCTTGGCACAGGTACAGAAAAAAAAGGTGCACTGACGATTGCATCTTCACGTCCGACAGTCTCTGATTCGGCAGTGAGAGTTATTGGAGGCTCCTTGCTAGAGAGCGCCGCGTCGAAGCATGGACGCGACGGAGCCAGTTGCCCGCAAGGAAAGACAGCGCTCATTCAACGACTGGCACCAGTCTTAGGTGAATTCTACGAAGGGAAGGTAGACTGCGTGCCTCAACCCTGATCTGATCGTAGTCTAGTCACTCGCGAGAATGGGAGCCCCACACTCTGTGCGCAAATGGCATTTACCTCCCAACCACAGATAATAACCTAGAAAGAAAGTGGAAACAGTAGCTCGAAACGTGAGTGATACTCAAGTAGTTGACCGTACTTAATATTCTCAAATTTACTAAGAGTTTGTCAATAAAAAGTGCCTATGTGTTTTTCCAGAACGTGACAAGTGTCTCGAGAGTTCTTTGAAAGACATTGGTAGGATCGATTTGGTGGAATAGGCGCAATTGAAACGGATAAATATAAGGATGGTGAATCAAATGCGTTTCGTCTGGGTCTATGGCTGATTATTTCTAGTATTTCACTCAGTATTTGTTCCACATCTAGGCTTGTGAAGTGTTGAACTAAATGTCTTAGCACCCTCGCGGCTGTTTATAGAATATTTTCTCAATGTAAAGGAATAATCGTGTTTCCATAAGCAATTCTTGGGCTTTTGTCAACCGGAACAATTTACAATGCTACGGAGGTAGACTTTATTGACGCCCATATTATTGCAATTTTTCTCCACCGCGATCGCGACTATAAGCTCATTTTCCCAGATCAACTGAACTTATTCTTTACAAACTGGACCAATCCGACGCTACGCAAGTGATATGGGGCTACTATAAAAAAATCAATAAATAATAATGGTTGAAGATTAAACTGAAAATCTTGGTTGGGGAATGATTTTGCTGACTACTGCAGCATGCTAGTAGACAAGGTATAAATGATTCAAATCAACCTTAAACTTGACGTGGAAGCCATGTGGAGCCATTCGAAAGTCGAAATTGTTAATTAGTGAAAGTCGAAAGTCGAAATTGTTAATTAGTGAGTGAGTTCATATAAGCAGTGAAATTATAGTTAGTGAATGAATAGTGAAAGTGCGAACAGGAGGGAAGATTTCCAACTACCAAGAAAAGTACAAGCTGGCAAAAAGGCACGGATTCTTCTGGGTGAGTGATATTTGCTTTCCTTGTTTACGAGAGCGTGTTGTTTTAATTATTGTTATTGATCCGAATAGAAATTGTAAAAATAGCTGGATAGGTTTCTTAGTGTGTGAGTTTGGTTTGGGCGGATTGTGGATATGACAGACATATCCACAATGGACAAAGATCAGCAGATCGCTCTGCTGATTGGACAATTGCAAGCTTCGCAAGCTGTGCAGGCACAGCTTAACGAAGTCATAGAGCAGTTGAGGCAGGCTCAACAGCAATTGTTAGAGGTTAACTCGGAGTTGGCAGAACAACGCCGAGTTAACAAAGAGCTCATGGAGCAATTGAGGGATTTGGCGCTGGCTAAATCAAAAAAGAAAACCAAAAACAAACACAAAAAGAGAAAAGTGGAGTCTTCATCTTCCTCATCAGAGGGCCCGCCGCCCTCTCCTCCTTCTTCAGAAGAAGAAGCGATGGAAGAGGAAGCAATCCTAGAAGAAGAAGAAAATGAGTCGATGCAGGAAGACTCTGCTGAGGAGGATGAGGAATTTCCTGCTCTGCCACCGCCGGGTCCCTCAATGGCTCTACCAGAGCTGGCCATCCCACCAAAAAAGAAGACCACTCCCACAGCACCCACCACATCCAAATCCCTAGACGACGATAAAAAACGGACAACGGTACCTGTCATCCTCCGAGAGCCTGAAAAGTGGACCCAGGTCCTAAAGGACATGAAAGACCTCGGAATAAAACACGAATCCGCCAAAAGGGTCTACTTAGGGATCCAGATAGTCCCAGAGACACCACAAGACCACAGAAAACTTACAAGATACTTGACGGAAATGACGATACAATACCATACGTATATCCTTCGTGAAGAAAGGAATCTAAATGTGGTAATCAGGGGTCTGTATGGACTGTCGATTGACGACATCAAAGAAGATCTGGAGAGCCAGGGATTTCACCCCATTGAAATCCACTATATTAAGTTACGAGATGGGCCATCCAGGTTGGTGAAGGTCCTCCTTCCCAAAAGCGAGACTGACATATACAATATAAGGGCAAAATGTCACCTCATATGCACTGTTGAAGCGCAACGCCCCCGTACAGAACAAGTTATGTGCCACAACTGTCAGCAGTTTGGACACTCCTCCAGAAATTGTCACGCTCAGGCCCGTTGTATTAAATGCGATGGGCTCCACCATTTTTCCAAATGCGTTAAAAAAGCAGAGGAAAAGCCGAAATGTGTGAACTGTGGTGGAGAACATCCAGCCAACTATGGTGGATGTCCTCGGAACCCAGTGAATGTCAGGAAATCGTTCGCACAAGTTGCAGCTGCTAATAACAACAAAACCACCACAACATCTACACAACAACAAAGCAAAAACACACAAAAACAAAAACAAGCAAACACTCCACTAAACACAAATAACAACATGGACACACTCTTTGCCACCATGCAAACACAATTCCAAACCATGATGCAAGACATGATGGCGAAAATGATCCAGGGAATGTTTGCATCACAAAACAGTTTCAACAGCACACTGACAAAGAAACAGTAATGAGCTTTATGGATCATTTAACCATTCTCACATGGAATGCAAATTCCCTGCTTCATAAGACTGGTGAGTTGACTCAACTTATATTTGATTATGAGTTTGACATCATTCTCATCCAGGAGACCTTTCTGAAGCCTGGAAACCGCCTACGCTTCCCTAACTATTTTCTGTACAGAAATGACAGAACAACAGGCAGAGGAGGTGGAACGGCCATTCTTGTGAGAAGGAATGTGAACCATAATCTCGTATTGACACCTACGTTACAAACACTAGAAGCTACTGCAATTCAAGTGCGGACGGATTCTTTTGAATTCATGGTAGTCTCGGTATACAGCCACCCGAAGGCAGCTACGCTCATTGAAGATATTAAAAAACTTCTGGACTTTCAGGGTCCCATACTCCTTGCCGGAGACTTCAATGCCTATCACCGAAGCTGGGGAGCTGTGAGAAGCAATCGTGCTGGGACTGAGTTAAACCGATTCATCACAGATAATCCACTAAGCCTACATATCCCCAACGAACCAACACATTACGGCTACTGAAATAGTTATCCTCTCGATATTGGTATATCACGTACCTTTGAACACGATGTACGCATCGAAGTCCTCGACGAACTTTCATCCGATCACAAACCGGTGCTCTTCTTAATAGGAGGAATATACATAGACGAACCCCTACAAGTAAAGAAGAAAACTGAGTGGCAAGCTTTCCAAGTCGCACTGGCTAAAGAAACCATTATTCAAACACCTGAAACAGCCAGCGACACAGAGAAAATGATAGAAGAAATCACAGACAAAATAATACAGGCAAAAGAGGACAACACAGTCACAACTCTGACAAGGGTGACAAACCCCTATGAACTTCCTAACGACATCAAAAATTTAATAAGGAGGAGGAATCGAGTTCGGAGAAGGGCTAGGAACACAGGTGATCCTAGATTACGCCAGGAAGCAAATCAAATTACGAACAAAATACGTGATTGGATATCAAAATTCCGCAATGAACAATAAGAGAGCTTCTTGCAAAGTCTGGAGCCTGGGAGCGATGCTTTCTGGAGGGTTTCCAAATATTTTCGTATTAAAAACAAACTTATAATACCACCAATTCACGGCCCTTACGGTATCAAATTCGACAGTTCTGGTAAGGCGGAGGCCTTCGCAGATACTCTAGAACAACAGTTCTGTATAAATTCATCCGATGAGGAGGACCTTGACGAACACGAAGACCACGTCAATCGGTTGACCAACAGACTCATGAGGTCAGACATTACAGACTCCGATCTAATACAAAGCACCTGTCTTCAAGAGGTTAAAGACATCATACAAGTACTGAACAGACGGAAAGCACCGGGATTTGATTTAATATCAAACACCATGTTAAAATGGCTCCCGGATAATATTCTCGATGCAATAGCAGCGATAATTAATGAAATTTTCCGCTTGCGAAAATACCCCAAAATATGGAAATCGGCAATAGTTATTGTTCTTCCAAAACCTGGTAAAAACCTCATGTTCCCACAAAACTGGCGACCCATTAGCCTATTATCCTCTCTGTCGAAAATAGTAGAGCGGGTGCTACTAAATCGACTAACTGAGGTTGTTACCGAAAATGAAATACTTCCAGAAGAACAATTTGGCTTCAAGCCATTACACTCCACAGAACTCCAGCTTACTAGGGTGGTCCAACACATTAGAATAGGGCTAAACCGCAGGAAATCAAAGGGTTTGGTTATGTTTGACATAGCCAAAGCCTTCGATAAAGTCTGGCATGCAGGACTTATTTACAAAATGCATGAATCCCAAATGCCACTGCAGCTCATCCAAATCATTGGCTCCTTTCTAAAAGGCAGATCATTTCGTGTCAAAATTGACAACCACCTCTCAACCATGCGGCCAATTCAAGCTGGAGTCCCACAAGGATCACCCATCTCCCCCATACTATACAACATCTTTACTGCAGACCTACCTCGGCTGCCTTTGAATGTCCACAAGTCCCTATATGCCGACGATACCTGTGTTTTATACTCATCCAGACAAGCAAGAGTCATTACCACCAAACTGCAACTCTCCATAGACATACTTTTGAAGTATTTTCGCAAGTGGAAGATCAAGTTAAACTCAGACAAGACCCAGGCATTATTTATAACAAGAAAAAGACAACAACAACCGAAAACTTTGACTGTAGAAAACGAAAATATTGCTTGGTCAAGAACAGCCAAATACTTAGGACTGACATTCGACAACAAACTCTCCTGGACCGACCACATATAGCCCAGTCATATTAGGTAAAAAAAGGGGTCAACCTCGGAATGAAAGATAATAAGCTGCAAATTGGTATGAACCTTTGTTTTGTCATTCTAAATGTTGTCTCAAAAGTCACAATCGTTATCGTGTGCGCGTCTCAAGATATTCAAGGTCAAAGGTCACAAAAATCGGTTTTTCGCGAATATCTGGCTTCCTATCGGTTAAATGAGATTTGCATTTATTATAAAAGTTGTAGGCTATAAAATTCCCTACAACTTTTGTTTAAACTTTTTTTTCATACGACCAACCGTTTTGAAGGTAGAGCGCGAAGAGTGCACATCGTACAGTCATATACGGCCTAATGCAAGGTGAAGCGTGAGTTATGGTTATCAGTACGTTATAAAGTCAATTATTTACTTGGAAATTATAATTATTAAACAATGCCTATTATTTATGTACTAACTATTAATTATTTATATTTAATTAAAGTAAGTAACTTGATTATTTATATATAATTATTCATATTTAACTATTTAAGTATAAAATATTATTAATTCTGGATTATATATTTTAGTTTTATTTTAAGTTAACACGACATTATATATCTTTTCTTTAAAACGCGTAAATTTCTCAATACTTATATACCTGGAAATACTTGTCCCTACCCTATGCCCTTTTCTATTCATTGCCGGGACAGATGTTCTATAGTATTCAAGGCCACTCTCTCCACTTTGTATGAGTCAAGATTATTCGTTAGTTTGAAATTGTACCGTTGCAACTTTAATTAAATATAAATAATTAATAGTTAGTACATAAATAATAGGCATTATGTTTAATAATTATAATTTCCAAGTAAATAATTGACTTTATAACGTACTGATAACCATAACTCACGCTTGACCTTGCATTAGGCCGTATATGACTGTACGATGTGCACTCTTCGCGCTCTACCTTCAAAACGGTTGGTCGTATGAAAAAAAAGTTTAAACAAAAGTTGTAGGGAATTTTATAGCCTACAACTTTTATAATAAATGCAAATCTCATTTAACCGATAGGAAGCCAGATATTCGCGAAAAACCGATTTTTGTGACCTTTGACCTTGAATATCTTGAGACGCGAACACGATAACGATTGTGACTTTTGAGACAACATTTAGAATGACAAAACAAAGGTTCATACCAATTTGCAGCTTATTATCTTTCATTCCAAGGTGAAAGCGCTAATATGACTGGGCTAATACGCAACAAATGAGGACATTGCTACAATGTACTATCCCAACTCTTTCCACTCCTTAAGGCCAAGAAACTCAACATCAAGAACCGTCTGCTGATCTACAAACAAATAATACGACCGACGCTACTATATGGTAGTACAGCCTTCTACCAGACGACAGAAACCAACAAAAAGGCACTACAATCCATCCAAAACAAAAGTATTCGGCAAATTTTCGGAATCCTATGGTATGTTAGAAATACGGACATATACAAGAACCTTAGAATAGAACCTGTTGACATATTCGTACGTGACAAAGCACTCAAACTGCTCGACAAAGTGGACAACCATCCTAACACTACCCTGGGTATCCTAAAACGCAAAGCACTACCAAAAGAAACTTATCCAACTATCCGCGCTAACTTCAAGAAAATTTAATTGACAGTAATTAGAATAGCACAATCTCGTTAATAATGGTGGGCAAATTATTACTCACAGATAGAAGGGAGCTAGGGTGCTAAATCGCACCAGCTCCAAGGAAAACGAATCCAAGAGTTAAACTTGATAAACGCATGTATATATTGTTGATTTAAATACTTACGTATTTGTTTCAAAGTATTTTATATATTCGAGCTTTATTGTGCATTTAAGCTTTCAAGCGCTCAACTGGCTTTTAAGTATCTGGTATATGTAGAAAAAGAAAGAGACGGGAAGAGTGCGATAGAGAGAGAGAATGAAAAAGTGAAAGAGGAATGAGGAAGACAGAAAGAGAGAGAGAGATCGATTTGATTCGCAGGAGGAGTTGTGAATTGGAGAAGTAGATTGCCACTGTGAAATGACAGAAGCCAGGTTCGAGTTTCAGCCAGGGTATAAAATAAATGATAATATGAAAAATCAATTAGAACTTTAATTGATTGTATAAAACTTTAAGAGAGCTTTACAAGCGCTTAAAAAAATTTGAGTTATAATTCATAAACCAGGTAAAAAATGAAGTGTTCATAACACATTTCAGTTAAAAGTGGCTGTCAATAGATTGCCAATACGACGAAATCTGGAATCACTTAAAATCTGATTTTAATTTAATTAAAATTCAACGAAAAAAAAATGGTAAAGGCGACACCTGATTTCATTGAATAATCAAACTAGTATATTAATATAATACAAATAGCAATAATTTCTTCGTGCAAAAAAAAATGTATTCTGAAATCCTAACAACCATGATCTTGATTTTAGCAATTCGATTAACATAATTCTTGTATCTGCATCTTTAATTCAACACATGCTCAAGTATCTACCGCCAGAAGAGAAAAAGAAACTACCGATAACCGAATATGCTAATACTAACTTGAATATTTGAATAGAAACGTGATCAGCTTTTTAACATTATCAACGATTTTAACCGTAAGAAAGAATCATGACAAACCCATATAAAGTCACATAGTCGTATATGGGTATTAGTATCCGTTTTGCCTTGTCTTAACATCGCGGAATGCATTTTCTCGTTGGCATATAAATTCAATTTACTTAAAAAAAATATGCAAATAAATTCGCATGCAAAAATCATCATCGTCTCAACATTTTTATTTGTATTTTCTAAGAATAAACAAAAAACAAACGTGAATACAAATTATACGATTATGAGTAGGCGAAAGATGTTTTTAAAAATAAATAAAACATAAAATTTGAATTGCAAATTCAACTCAATTTGTGGTATGGTAGTGAGTTCTGGCTTGGGTGGCGCTCGTAGTTAAGCTGCATACATGATTCAATATAAAAATGTACAATATATTGGTACCATGTCAGCAGATGCAGCATGAATTGTTACAATCAATAAAATCTGTTTTAAATTAAGAATAAGATAGTCTTGTCGGTGGGGAGGTGGGTTTATAGTTTAAAAGCGAATTCTTTAAAGGGGAAGATTAAAATCGAGAAAGGAAGAGAAATAAACGAGTTTTAAGCTGGTTTGGAACATTAACTGTATAAATGATGGTATTTCATTCATTGGTTGAGATCATATCAATAATCAGATTAATAATTAATGAGAAAAGCAATAACATACATGTATACGATTAGCACGAGTATCTTAATTTGTGTATTTGTCATTTGATATCATTTTCGGACTATAGTATTGAGAATAGTTTCTTCGGGACATGATCGGTGTATGTTTGAAATGATTTAAACTTTTCAATTTTAAAAAGGATTTTGAAAAGTTTTGCACAAATGTTCAAAAAATTACTCCTGAAAATCGTTTTGCTTTATTAATTTTTATAATCTTAGAAAATCATATGCAAATAGCGGATACATTGTTATAGAATTAAAAAATTTTTCTTATGTTTCAACGAATAATCGCCCAGAAATTTCATTTTATTTGTAGAACTCGAAAGCAATATAATTACATTATTTTAACCCTAGAAACATAACCTCCGTCGAATCGACGGGCATGGAAAAGAAATATTGTTGTCTCTATTCAACGCTGCATGCGAATGTTTAGTCACTGCTGGTCAACTCAGTTGCCGGTGAGATCGCCACAGTGATGTACATGTAGATTTGGTAGGTGCAATAGCTTTCGAGATCTTTGATATTTGCCCGTCGTATTGACGGATGGTTAGTAATACTGTTAATTTTTTTTATGTTTCTGAGGTAAGTTGTTTATGTTGCAGGTTTTCGCCACGTCCTCGTTAGATGAATCTGCAATAGCTAATGTGATAAATGAAGAACTTCATTTCGAAGATGTAGGTGATTCTTCAGGCAGTGAAACCAACGATTTCCTAGTAGAAGACGACGTCGAAAGTGACGAAAACGTTGAGCAATCTGATTCCGATGAACCACAAAACTTATCATCAAATGTGGAACAAGTTCGAACGAGCGGCTCTGGTGCTGCAGTAGAAAATGCATTAGGTCGGTTTCATTTGCCCCAAGGAAGCATACGAGGCAAAAATAAATATATCTGGTCCACAACTAAGGGCCATCCTTCGACCCGAACTTCATCAAGAAATATTCTACACATACCAAGAGAACCGAATCGTTCATTTATTTATTTACATCAATATCAACAGAGTACATAGACATCCAATTACTGATAAGATGCGACAGAAAAAGAAGGAAAGCAAATAAAAAATAGTATTATTATATAATTAGAAGTAAGTTAAATTCCTTAATTCACAATAAATTCAAAATTCAAGTTAAGTCGCTAATCAAGATAAACTAATTATTAGGTAATTCAAGTACTCGTATATCTTTTAATATAGATTTAAAAACAAAAAATGACTGTGGCAAAGGACCAAGATGCAATTCATTATGAACACGTGGTAGGCGTACAAGCGGTGAGAAATAGTAAGCATTCGTACGTGCGAAGGGAACATTAAAAACAAGTTGGAGACTATTTGTGCGAAACGGATTAATGGGAGATATTAGATTGCAGAGATCGTCAGGAAGAAGTTTGTTGTGGAGCTTAAAAAGAAGACACTCATCAAGAAAGGACCTACGTTTCTCTAAACATGGAAGATTTAGGATTCTAAGGCGTTCACTGTATGGGCTATAGACCAAAGAGAATCTGTAGTATAATATTCGGGTGAATCTTCGTTGGACAGATTCAACAGCATCAATCAAATATTTGCTATGTGGATTCCATACTTGGGAGCAGTATTCAAGTATACTTCGAACTAGGGAAACAAAAAGTTTGACCGAGGTCGAAATATGGTGAAAGGATTTAGATGATCTTAGAATAAATCCAGCGAGGCGGGAGGCTTTTGAGACTACCATCATAACGTGTTGTTCGAATTTCAGTTTAACATCGAACACTACGCCAAGATCTTTAAAACTTGAAACACTTTCTAAGGTCTCACAAAGAATGGAATAGCGAAATAACAGAGGAGTCTTTTTGTACGTATAAGTCATTTGGTGACACTTAGAAATATTCAGATTAAGAGAGTTGGAGCTGCACCACAGAGCTAAAGAGGAAAGATCTTTTTGCAGTATGTCGCAGTCTTCGAAACACTCGATTACTCTGAATATTTTAAGATCATCAGCATATAATAGACAAGGGGAGGATAAGGTCAATGGGAGATCATTAATAAACAGCAAAAACAGAAGAGGGCCCAAGATTGAGCCTTGTGGAACACCAGACTTCGGCTCAAAGGGAGATGAAAGGCAGGATTTGACTGTAACAACACACGAACGATTGGAGACGTAGGAAGAAAACCAGGATATTATATAATCTGGAAGATGAAAGCTTCTGAGTTTTAAGAGGAGGAGATTGTGATCAACAGAATCGAAAGCTTTAGAGAAATCTGTATAAATAACATCGACCTGTTTTTGCTTATCTAAAGCTGATGCTACTGTGTTGTGAAATGACAGTAGGTTGGTCAGAGTCGACCTGCCTTTGATGAAACCATGTTGTTCGTTGGCTAATAGAGGAAGAACTAAAGGATAAACTCGATTGTATACCACACGCTCAAGTATCTTACTAAAACACGAGAGGAGCGAGATTGGTCTGTAATTTGAGACACAACTAATATCTCCAGCTTTAAAAATAGGAGAAATAAAAGCATTTTTCCATTCTGCGGGGAAAGTGGTATTGTAGAGACTGATATTGAAGATGATGGAAAGGGGAACACATAGCGAAGAGGACAAAGATTTGGCGAAGATATTCGGGATGCCATCTGGCCCACAACCGATGCTTGCATCAAGATTATGCATGATTAACTCCACTTCCAATGGAGTGATGGTTAAGATATTAGAAGTAATAAATGAGGGAGGCAAAGATGCATGAGGGTTAGAAGAGGGAATGAGAGTTGAGGGACAGAAAAAAGATGAGAAATAATTAGCAAAGAGATCACAAGAGCCTTGTTGAGAGGAGGAAGAAAGGTGTTGATAGCCCATATGCACGGACATAGCTCGAGAATTTTTGAGAGCGCGGATGTAGGACCAAAAAGGCTTGGTTTGGTTAGCATTTAGAGAGTTTTCTAAGTGCTTCATATAGCTTTTTTGAGCAACATGAGCGATTTTTTTAGCTTGTTTACGACACTCCTTATATGCTCCTAAATCGCTTTGCAGGCGCGATTTCAGGAACTTCTTCCGAGCGATCTCTTTCGCTTTAAGAGCAGATGCCAAGTCAGAGTTCAACCACGGAACATCGCTGACTTTTTTCGGTCGGTAGCTAGGCGTATACTTATCTATAATTTCAGCTAGAATGGTATCGAATTTACAGAGTGCTTCATTGGCATCTAAATTCCTAAGCAGTGAGTACCAGTTCTTCGAATTGATTTCCTGCTCGATTTCAGAGTAGTTAGCCTTAAAAAAGTTGTACCGAATCGGCAGTGCTTTTTTGCAAGAGGAACTAATGCCCATAGTGAGCTGAAAAGAGAGAGGTGGATGGTGAAGATCTGGTTTCACATAAGGTGTGACAGAAGGAATTAAGCCAAATGAAGATGAAGGAAGGTTGGATAAAATTAGATCAAGAACTTTATTATTGTTATTGAAAACACTATTGAACTGAGAAAATGAGGAAAGAGAAAGGAACGAAGATAGAGCAAAGGACAAACTACCACTGGAGAGAACTGATGAAAATGATTCATCCCATTCGACATTCGAAAAATTGAAATCGCCACAAACTAGGAAATAAGACGTCGGAAAATCAATGTTAATGAAGTTCAACAATTCAGAAAAGAACTGCTCATATACTGAGGTTGGACTGTTACATGGAATATAAACTGCACAGACGACTAAAGTATTGTAAGGGGCAAAACAAACACACACAGCGCGGACACGTTTGATCAAATGAGTTCTAATATGCCCTGCAACCGAAAAACTAGTAGATGGCCAATGTGTGTTTTTTATGGAATGATTAATATAGGGTGCATAAATACACAACGCATTGACAGCTGGGGGTAAGGTAATGCCACGCAGAGAATTTATGAAGACACTGTATTTTCAACTTGTGGAACCTTGACTACAAGCGAGATTGAGCAAAACAACAATGCCTAATCAAATCAAAAATAAAATTGGGAGCGTTCTAGCAGTGCAAGCATCGACCAGTCAAAACCAACCATCATCTAGCCGAGCTTCTTTTCATCGTTCAGAAAATGAAGAAGAACCGTTACAATCTTCAGGATAAGCAAATCTCAAAAGAAAAACGTGCGGGAGGTGCCAATTATAAGAAAAAACGCATGATCAAAACTGTTTGTAACAAATGTAAGGTACCAATATGTGATGAACATAAGGTTGACTTTTGCACCCCATGCGCTACATTGCTGTAACTTTTTTATGTAGAATCTCTTTCACAGAAGCAAATATGCTATCAGATGCCAACAATTCAATGAAGTACTATTTGTTTTTTGATTTATTTTAAAATTTATTGAATGAAATTCACTGGTTTTTTATATGGTGGAGAAATATTGTTATAGTTTTCAATAAATAAGTAAAACCTAATGTAAAATTATGCATTTTCATTAAAAAGCCTTTGAGTTAATGATAACGTAAAATATCAGTCGCATATAGTTTATTAAAAGTAATTTCAAGTACCCGTCGTTTCGACGGATGGTTAGCCTAGAGAGGGATTATCCGAACGTTTGCCATCTAGGGTTAATTAGTGCAATCTATGATAAGCTAGTGAGTAAATGTATGGATATCCATCCAAAATAATTTCTGCATACATCTCCAATAAAAGTCTTGTACATCGTGATGCTTTCCTATAATTATTTATCAATTAATGTCAGTTCTCATTTCCTCACTTTAGAAAATATAGGGAGATTTTATTTTGATTCTAATTATAGTCCCATGTAATCTTTCCCTTACTCGCGGTCGTTGAAATAAAAGGAAAATTAATTGTTTATGCCTCGGTCAATCTTATTCACGTTATTGATGTAAAGATTGATGTTGAATTGATATTTTACGCCGAGATTTGGTATCGATTAGTTTCATTGTTCTAATATAAGTCTGCGTTAGACTTCTGTAAGGTATTTCAAAGTGAAAACTTATTTGTATGTTTACATGTTCATTGTTTACTGTTCAGCCATTTTTTAAATAGTATCTTGTCTTTAAATGTTACTAAATTTCTTCTGCATGTTTAGTAAGCCTTCGGTCTCAACTGACAAATGAATATATGCCAAAAGGAATTTAAATAATCAAATGAAAAGTGGAAGTAGCAGGAGGGTGTTATTTCCAGAAGAAGTTTGACACCCTCTGTACTCGTCAGCTTTGTCTACGCATTTATTATGCCTGATATTGATAGTTCTTTCAAAGGCCTTTCATTTGATATCCATATAGACTATCTTTTGGGGAAAAAATTTTTGTCAGGGTACTACCATATATATGGAAGCCTCGTTTAATGCTTTTGAAAATATTTTAATATCAAAGCTTGAGAGATATAGGGTTATCCATTTTGTGATAGGAAAGTATAACCCTGCCATTTTGACACCTGTCAGGATTAAATGTCATCCAAAGCGTGTTTTTTTTTTACTTGAAGGTTTGCCATTTAGAAATATGGATCGTTTAGTAGTCGAAGAACGTGTTAAAATTATTAAATTTTATTATAAAAATGGTGATTCTGCTGTATCAACATTTAAGGCTTTACGAGCCGATTACGGTCGACATAATCGACCTACACAGCAAACAATTTCGAACACAGTGAGAAAATTTGGAGAGACTGGATCGGTTATTGATATTGCAAGGCCTGTGCATCATCGTGACATTCGTTCTGCTGAAAATATCGCTGTCGTTGCTCAAAGTGTGGAGGAAGACCCGAATTTGTCGGTTGCTCGACGTGCTCAACATTTGGGCTTATCTTACGGTTCATTGTGGCGGATTTTGCATTTGGATTTTCATCTCCATCCGTACAAAATCCGACTCACTCAAGACCATACACAACGCAGAATGTATGCGAAAATATGGGGCTCTCAAAATCCTCAGGTGATCGCAGAAAGGCCTTTGCATCCGGAAAAAGTGACCGTTTGGTGTGCATTATGATCTGGTGGTGTTATTGGCCCGTATTTTTTTGAAAACTATCAAGGAAGAGCCATTACAGTCAATTCTGACCGCTATGGACGGATGTTAACCGATTATTTTTGGAGAGAAATTGAAGATTATGATCTGGAAAACATGTGGTTCCAACAGAAGGGAGCCACAAGCCACACAACACAGGCTAATCGAGCACTTTTGCAAGAGAAATTTCCAGGACGCGTAATTTCGAGATTGAGTGATGTCAATTGGTCCGCAAGATCCTGCGACCTAACACCTTTGGATTTCTTTTTATGGGGCTATGCGAAAGATCGTGTTTGTGCGAACAATCCCCAAAACCTTGAGCAATTTAAAACCAATATTCGTGAAGTTATGGCCGAGATATTGCCGGAAATGTGCCGAAAAGTCATTGAAAATTACCTCAAAAGGATTGAGGCATGTAAGAGGTCCCGTGGAGGACATTTGAATGATGTTGTATTTCACGTATAATGGCAAGGATCAATTTTTATATTGACTAAAAAATTTCGTTTCCATCTGAATATTTTATGTGTTTTCCTTAGCTTTACTTTCCCAAGTGTAAAATGATATATTATCATTTTTGAGTTGTTCTCTAAATTTCATGTTTATAACTTTTATAGTTTATGAGGAAACTAGCTTTGCTGCACGAATGAACAAGACGACAGGTTGGGATTTAAGTGAAGTTTATAAAGTTGTTTTACAGACCCCTTAAAAAGCTTTATTTATCTTGAAGCCAACCTGAATAGAAGAGGCCCTGAAAAGAATGAGATTCAATGCCGCGTTAACGCCGAAAACAAAGCCTATCACTCCATACTTCCCATTCTAAGGTCCAGAGTTGTACACAGGCAAAATAAGCTCCATATTGACAAATCACTAGTCAAACCTGTGCTGTTATATGAGAGTGAAACATGGACACTGACGAGCGAGTGGGCATACGAGTATTTGAACGCAAATTTCTCCATAAAATCGATGACCCAGTGAAAAAGAAACAGAGTGGAGACTACGTTACAACGATGATTTGTATGAACTACAGGGTTTTCAAATAAGAGGTGTTATTTTGATATTAAAAGAAAAAAGCCATTTTTTAATATAAATGATCGGATTTTTATTTCATTATTAAGAGGAAGGTATGCTGTTAATAGTTAAAAAGAACATCAGGCAAATGACCAGCACGACCACGCTTACAGGGCCATATCCTTTTCGTGAAATTTTCCATAACCAAATCGCAAAGTGGCTGCCCTATGTCCTCGATAGCCTCACGAATTCTTTCTTTGCGGTCTTGAACCGACGCTGGGCTGTTGGCGTAGACTTTCTCTTTCACGTGGCCCCAAAGGAAGAATTCGCAAGGTGTTAAATTACAAAATCTTGGTGGCCAATTGTGAACACCTCTTCGAGAGATAACACGGTCCGGAAACTTTTTCTGTAGAAGATCAATGGTTTCGTTGATTGTGTGGCACGTAGCTCCGTTTTGTTGAAAGTAAACGTTGTCCAGATCAATACCATCCAATTCCGGCCACAAAAATCATTAATCATCTCTGGATAGCGCAATCCATTCAGCGTAACTGTTGCTCCAGCCTCATTTTCGAAAATGTAAGGTCCAATGACTCCGCCGGACCATAAACCGCGCCAAACAGTCATACTTTGAAGATAGAGAGGCTTTTCAACAATAACTCTTGGGTTTTCCGAGCCCCAGATGCGACAATTTTGCTTGTTGACGAAGCCACCGAGGTGGGAATGGGCCTCATCACTCAAGATGATTTTTCGATGGAATTCCGGATCATTTACATGCATTACAATTAACCAATCAGCAAAGACACAACGTTGTTGATGATCGACCGTCTTGAGTTCTTGTGTTAACTGAACTTTATAAGCCTTTAGACTCAAATCTTTATGCAAACTCCAAAGAACGACGAGGAATGGACGAACCTGGATTTTCTTCAACACTTTCGGCTACAGCAGCAATATTCTCGGCTGTTCTTGAGTGACGTGCACGGGTTTTATTCTTCACATCACTAAGTTGTCCCAACAGCTCGAATTTTCCCACCAATTTCTGTATTGCGGTCCGACAAGGTACTTCACGACGACCCAAAAATGTTCGAGTTGTACCATTTTAATAGTGAATTTTGATAATTTCATTGCGTTATTGAAGCGTGTATTGTTCCATTTTTATTAATGGCGTAGTTTCTACTTGTCAAATGTCAAAAAATGACAGCTTCAAAAGTGACATCTACCGAAATAGCGGGCTATTCAAAATAACACCTCTTATTGGAAATCCCTTTATTTGATGAACCAAACGTATCTACTTGCGCACAATTACACAAATTTCAATGGACGGGCCATTTATGAAGAATGGAAGAAAACCTGCCACCCAAAAGAACATTGAAGAGTAGAGCAAAAGGTAGACATCTAGACCCAGGGCTCGATGGGAAGATACGATACAAGCTGATAGCAGATTCTTGCTGGCAGTGATCAACTGTTGAACGAAGCTTGGCCTGTTGCGCCATGGATAATGATGAAATTCTTCGGACTGTATCATATCAAAATAAGCATGGCCGACTTTATAAATTTTTTCAATGGAAAGTCAATAGAGTATCATCATTGTGTGTTTTGTTGCTCTTATCAGAGAAAATTCAAATGGCTGTAACTTCCGTAAATGTTTTAATTTCTTTGAAACTTATAGAGTATAAGGACCTTCTATAGAACTACATGAATATTTATTGAATTAGATTGTGCCCATACGATTTGTTGGAACATGTTCAATTAAAGCTCTGCCAACTTGCCCCGGTAGCTATTCGAAGAAACTTAGCTGTCACAATTGTCAGTAGATATATTAAGTCGATAAAATTTACGCATTGTAAAATTACAATTTCTTTAATTGCTGAATAATAGACTACAATCAATTAGTATTGTATGAAAGTATTTCTCGAAACTCAAAGCAACAAAAACAACATACTATGGGCCCTGATTGTAAGAATATCGCGAATCGAAGCATGGAAAATGAAACAAGACAGATGCATGACGAAGGATCGCCGTTCGGAATACTACTATTTGGTGGAAGGATTTACTTCGAAAAAGACATACCTCGTGTAAACTCGACATGCAACCGAATCTGTTTTCAAATTTAATGAAGCATTATTTTCAGAAAAGACTACAATGCTGTGTTTGTGAGGGATATTCAAATAAATCGCTCTTTCTCAAATATGTAAGTGTCGAGACGTGCTTATTGCATATTCAAAGGGTAGCAGTAAATCCCGTGTTCACCACCGCATATTTTCGGCTGGCCGTCTTCAAGTCACCCTCAATTGCCTTGAAGAGTTCAGTTGTCCAACCATGCGAGCCGGACCTGCACGCCTCGACATTTTAGTCGTACACCCCTTTCAATTTGTTAGTTATCTTTATCTTTGGGATTAATCTTATTTGTGCTAAAATAAAGAGTGCACAACAAAAAAAAAGTTTTTAT